>JALJEV010001433.1:10000000-10600000 GCA_026586105.1 Hylodesmum podocarpum
CTTTGATGGTGGTATAGCCTTCTATGAGGAAAGCTTCATGGATATTAATTAGGTGGCAAGATTCAAGCAACCTCCCTACCATGCATCTTATTAACCACTCCATATTTGTTTATGTTACCTTAATATTACTACACTTCAGTACATCCTCTTTCGTTTGTTGTGTATACTTCCTCCTCCATTCCACCTCTGTATCTTCATTAAAATGTTAGCATAAGACAAATTATATGTATCTAGTACCTTCCCTTCATGGCTAGGGACTCCTTCCGTAGTCTTCATATCTCACATGTTTCTATGATTGATTCCAGTCTAAGTTTTTGTGTATTTCTCCATGCTATTCATTTATATTTTGGAAGATTAACATGTAACTTCATGTACCCAATGTATATCTAGTCCAACTTATACTCTAGATTCTTCGGATTATTTATGCCTTTGAATAGAATGAAAGCGAACCTCCGATCTTGTTGGTTTTTCTTCTTTGTAATGAAAATATCTTTGAACTTTCCCGTTGTTGGAAGATCCTTCATATTTGTAACTTTTCATACTCTACCAGAAAGTTGGTAAAGAAAAAGGCTTTTAGCTCCCTCATTGAATTTGTTTCTTTCCTACATTTTAAAATTAATAATGAAAAAGATTGTAGATTTAATTTGTTGCATTTGTTGAATAGGAGGGTGAAATGGCAAAAGCTATTATTCATGGTAGGGAAAGCAAAGAAAGATAAAGATAAATAAAGAAAGTTAAGATAAAGATGGATTATCTTATAAAAAAGATTTAAAAATCAAAATAGCTAGTATTATTTTTCTATTTATCATATCTTTAAGTAGTTAAAGATATGGAAACTGGTATCATCCAACTATATAGGAGAAAGTACATTCTAATCTAATATAATGTATTTGCTTATATACCTATTAACTTTGAGTTGTCAAATTATTTGTCAAAATATCTTGTATATACACTTATAAAATAGAATAATCCACTTAGTCAAGAACTATCATTTATTGGATATTATCACTTTTTAGTAAATTTAAAACTTAGTTAACTTGTTAAGAATTTGTAAAATATAAATACACAAGAAGTGGGGTTGAATTGTGTTTATCAATTAAAACTTTTTCAGATGATGCGTTTTGCGTCTGTATAAAATTATTTAGATCAGACGCAAACTTAAACTTGTTCTTCAAAGATTGATTTTAATTAAATTTGCAGTTTAAGTTATTATCCTCAATTAGTAAGCAATTAAAATAATCGAAGCAATAATATTTTTATACTGGTTTGTCTATACAAGACTACGTCCAGTTACCTAGCAACTTGTTGAGGTTCCACTAAGAGTATTCTTTGACTCAGCCACTCCTGGCTAACAATAAAGATATTATTTGAACATAGCTTTCTTAGGCTAAAACGATATTCTTTGACCCCAGCCCTCGGAGGCTAAGCCCAGGTATTCTTTGAACACAGTCTCCACAGGCTAATCAAGATATTCTTTTAACACTTAGCATCTTCAGGCTAAAGAAGGTATTATTTAGACTTTTAGCCTCCGTAGACTAGATTCAAGGTATTGTTTAAACACTTAGTCTTCTCAAGCTACAAAGATATCACAACAGTGACTTACAATAAGTTCAAATATAAAATATCTTCTACGCAGAGAGGGATTTTATAATAAGATTTTTATTCTAAGTTTGTGGCGAGCAAACTTGTTTTCTCGAGAGCTTGAGCAAGTATGTATATTATCTTGATTAGAATAGTTCGCCAAATTGAACTCTCAAGGATGAAGTCCTTTTATAGGTGAATGCGTGAAGTAACTGTTAGACTGTAGATGTTAACGTTAGTCCTTGTCTTAGGTACTTTCGCATCTGGCAGAGTGAGCAATCAAAATATTAAATGAAAAATTAGCGGTTGTCAGCGTGAGATCTGCCTTTGACTTGATTCGCTCAGAGATTTCACTAAAACGTACAACTGTTTTTCGTGTTTCAGAGGTTATTTTGAAATCTCTTTCCACCTATAGAACATTCTGAGTAACAGTTGAATTGAAATGATTGCACAACTTACTCGAGTCTTGAACCTTCAAAAAAGGCTAGACGAATGAATAATTAAAAGGAGTTGTATGTTAAATTCATTCGTCTGTCTTCAATATTCGTCTTTAACTCTAGTCTTCAAATCTTCACATTTGAGCACATAACTTAAAGTTAAAACACGCTCTCTGTCTGATCTTCAAAGTTTTTCGTCTGATGAAAATACTTTGTAGCATGACAACTTGAACTTTGCGTCTAAAATTTCTTATGTTTTGAGGGTGCATCTTTCGTCTATGCGAATAATGATCCGTATGATCATTATTCTCTCTACGTATGTAGATGTTTCCGTCTGTCTTGTAATTATCAAAATAAAGATGGTAAGTCATTTTGACTTAATAGAATTATTTATAATATCATTAAATTCAAAATCTTCACATTTGGATACATGACTTGAAGTTAAGACGCGCTCTTCATCTGATCTTCAAAGTTTTTCATCTGATGAAAATACTTTGTAGTAGTATGATGACTTGAACTTTGCATCTGAAATTTCTTATGTTTTGAGGGTGCATCTTTCGTCGGATCATTATTCTATTTACGTATATAGATGTTTCTGTCTATCTTGTAATTATCAAAATAAAAATGTTAAGTCATTTTGACCTAATAGAATTATTTATAATATTGTTAAATTCAAACAACTTTTTCACCTTCCTGTCTCAGCTAAATACTCAATTTATTGAGATATAAATATATTCATTGGGATAAATAAATTTTTATAAGGATAAATATAAGTTTAAGGTAATAACTAAATGTAAATTTATAAAAGATTAAATAAAATCGATAATATCTTATTAATACATAGACTTCTCTAAACTTTCGGTGCACAAGGAAAAGGAAAAGTTGGTATAAAAAATTTGTTACCTGTTCAAACTTTTACGTTTTCTCGTCAAGAACATAACTTTTATTGACAGCAGAATTTCTTAATAAGGAAATTACGCGAGTACAAAGTGGAAGAGCTAGGCCAAGGTTAAAAATCAAAGACTGTAGTTTTCTCTTCCAAGAACAAAATTGGAAGTGTGACTTTGAAGATTTAAAGCCTTATTTCTAGCTAATTATGCTCTACCTTACATTAAAGTTGGACTTAATTTTTACTTTTAGTTAAAAGAAAAAAAAAAAAAAAACTATCTTCTTCTTACGCCTGCTAAAAAGGGGAAAAACAGATAGGTAAAATTCTAAGTTAAATGATACAAAAATATGCATAGCGTGTGAGGTATGCAAGGTTTAGTTTGACCACAACCAACAAGATGAAGTCAATCATTGCATGACACATGAAAATGCAATACAATTATAATTTCTCATTGGATAATAATATATTCTTTTTCCCCTCTAACCTTTTACCATAGACAATGTGCTTTTTGGACAGCACTTTCATATGCAAAGAGGAAACAAATAAAAACAAGACAGCCTTTTCTCTCTCTTCAACATGTTTCCATCTGTTTTTGAGTTGTAATTTACTGTTCTTACGTTGAATTAAAGGATGATTACGTGAAGTTTATCAACTCTTATACATCTTTTTTATTCACAACTATAAGCATATTTTTAAATTAATTTTTTATTATTGTAAACAACTTAAAATTATTTATTCTAAATTAATAAAATATTATATTAATCTTTTTCCCTTGACATGAACAATTGAAACATCCTATATGGGTATTTAATTGTGTTCGATTTTATTCCATTGTTTTTCAGTTTTTGAACAAAGGAAGATTCTTCTTGACCATTCTTATAAGAAACAAAAGAATTATTCTTGGAGGGTGAAATTAAAGTATAGAATGTGACGAAGCAAAAAAAAGAAAAAGGAATAGAAGGAATAAGAGAATAAATGTGAAGTCTCACTTGCAACCCTAAGAATATATATATCCCATGTGTAGAAGTATTTTGCACTTGTTACGCCTTGATTGCTAATTATATGTTTGCATGTTATGATGATCTGTAAAGTATTTAATTAATTAATTAATACTATTTGCAATTTTTGTACTAGCCCCAAGTCTTCACTTAAGGACAAATTAACTTGTAAGCGATATAATTGACCTTTAATATTATGGAATTATATATAGACCTCTTGTTTCTGAAACGCGTCAGTTTATTAATTAGCTATTATAAAAACAAAAAACAATAATGGATTTGATGTTAACATTTAGCTATCATCATACTAAAATTTGTGCTTACCATAATTTTGTATCTCATGGCATTATGTCTTTATTTAGATACTACTATCATGTTACAACTTACTACAAAATTTTGTTCTTATCATGTTAGAGTAAATAATGTTGTAGTTAGTAAATAAATAAATAAAAAATTAAGACATCTCGGTGAAAACATTTTTTTTTTTACTTTATTTAAGAAGAGGTATTATTTTTTTTATTCTTTTGTGTATGTAATAGGAGGTGATTTTGAAAAAATCAAAATTGAACCAAGATATATATGTATATTAAACAGTAAGAAATTTTAAAAATTTATAATATAGAGTAAGTGGGTAAAATTTCTAAGCGTAAACGTATAGTTTTGTGTGTAACGTGAGAATCTATAAATATTTAGTTCTTGAAAACTTCTGTATATACAATTTAGTTTAAATTTATCAACTTTTTTTTAATATCAGATTTGTTAACTTCTTTTGAAATGGAATAAGAATAACATAACCTTGACATTAAATACTGCATCATTGATTTAAAAAACGGAAGAAACAAGAGTAAAGTTTATTGGAAAAAATTCGAGTATATATCTCATATTACTCGTAGATAACTAGAAATATTATTTTATCATATATAATTACGAAAATAATTAAGTGAAATTTTATTAAGATTTAGTCTAATTATAAATTGAACTAATAATTAATAAATATTTTATTTTAGAGGTGTATATAATATTAGGAAGTTATAAATTCACAATAAACAGAAATAACTCTCTTAAATATACGAATATCACTTTTTTTTTTCTCTCAAGATTTTCAATAAGTTAATATAGCTAGGTTACACAGTTTGCATTTTTTTAAAAAAATTCCTCACAGGTTCTCTTTTAAGTTGTTGAATAAAACCAGTCCTAAAATCTTATATAATGTTTCTAATAATTCTCAGTTCTCAATGTTCTCGTGCAGCTGTCATTATTAACAAAGTTTTTTATTTTTTTTTGTTACAATAATTGAAAGATCAGGTACCATTTATTTTAACACACTTCCCTTCATGGCCAATAAAAAGTTATATTTTTAAAGCAATTGAAAGATCATGAATTTGGAAGGGTTTTATCCCCTTAATGGATCCCCAAAACCATGTGAATGAAAAAAATGGACATTTAATTTTGAAGGTAATAATAGCTTAATTTAGATTAGTCAAAATTGAGTGATATATCAAATTAACTAAATGGAAAAAATTATTACTTCTTCCATTAGCCATTTCAAAGTAAATAAAATAATCATAATTAATATGATCAACATTAATTTATAATAATAAATTTTGGTATTGCTCAAAGAAAAAGATAACATGGGATTGAGTTATAATAATATTCAACAAATGAATAATCAAAAGTTGAAAAGATAAAGAAAGAAGATTTATTATTTAAATAAAGAATACATGATCCTTAATTGTAGAAAAGAGGTTTAGTGATCCCTACCTATAGATGATTCAGGTGAGCCTTAGAAGTCATATCACTTTTCAAATTTACAGTGTTTATGGCATAATGACACACCTTTACCTTTAAATTTGTCCCCAGTTAGCATAATCAAATGCACCTAAAATTCCTCTCGAAAATGTCTTTGTTGTGATGGTTGCTTTGAATTGCCAAAGATAAAACAAATGTGTTGTTGAGTGCTAATCCAAGACACAATAATAATGTCTCACTAAACTGAAACACACTTTGCATGACACAAACTATTTGAGGGACAATTTGAGAAACACGAAAACTTTTGCTGGTGGGAGATCTACAGCGTTGTTACTTTGAACTTAATCCTACCAAATCATGCTTAATTATGTGCTTAAGTATAAACATTCATTATTATTCCTGGGACACCAAACCGCATTACCTATTCAAAAGAGTTTAGTTTTTTATACGTTGTTAGAATAAAAATTTGTGCATAAACGGTTAATAAAAAATTGTAATATACATAATTTTAAAAATAGTTATTATGAAAATTAATTAATTTATGATTAGATAATAGTGTGAATTTTACGTGGTTGGTTTATGAATTATTTATTGTTGAAGTGAATCTCGGGCGATTTTTTTATTTGAATTAATTTTTCTTTAAAATATTTTAGAAGAGCTATTAAAAGAAATATTTTTTTTTCAAAATAATTTTTTGTATAGAAAATGAGAAGAGGAATATGACATTAAAATTAATCATTTGCAATATGTTGCAAATGGGATTGTGGGTGGGAATCAACACGAGGCATGGGGCATGTTTAATTATGACAACAAAATATAAATAGAGGGGTTCTTTTGTCTTTGCAATCAGATTATGCATTAGAAGATTATATATTAAAAAAAGATTGATTTTTTTCCTTATTAAATGATGAAACATTTTTATATTATTTCTCTTTTTAAGAAGGGGAAAACAAAATTATTTCATTATTCTACTATTAAAATATGTCATATTGGTTTATTTTTTTTACAACAAATTAGTTAGAAATATGAATAAAATAATCCTGATAAGATTTAGATAACTCTTCCTTCTAAAGTTATTTTTTATAAAACAGTTAGACTAAAATTATTTCTGACATTACTTGCAAAAGTTAATGTAAAAAATATCCTTTATTTTTCACGAAAAAAAACTCTTAACACTCTGGACATAACGTATGAAATAATAAAAAAATTTACTCATCGAATATCACTCAATAATACAAATCATAATTTTAAATGAACATATTTAAATAATGAATAAATCATGATGCATGAACAATAGACTACCAAACACAACATAGGAATAGATTCCATGTGTGAGATTTTTGAACATCAAAATTTTATATTTCTCCTTTTTTTTATTATGTAAATGTAAATTTTTTACTTTAATAATTAAATTATTACAAGTTGATTGAGATATATTTGTTAATTAAAATAATTTTATATGATAATAGAGTTATGAATTTCGACCCAATTTGATAGATTGGTTCTGACTTTACATTAAACAAATATAATAATAAGTTAATAATATAAAGAAATGATGAAAGAAATGTATGTTAGTGATTTGATTCAAATATTATAATATTTTAATCAAATTTATTTTAAATGTTTTGAAAATTAAAGAATATATATTATTCAAAAGAAATTGTGCAAATGAGTTTCTTCTTTTTACCAAATTTATTTGTTTCATTGGCTTACTAATTTAATATAATGTCTGAAAAAAAGACATCTCATTATAAATTTGGTCTAATACAGTCTAAATTATAGGATTTGACCCATGCAGATTAGACTAATCTCACCTATTAGAAAATTTTATAGTTATCTACTAATTTTATAAAGAGTACAATAAATTGTTATGTCTTGTATTCTGTAATTTATTGATATGGTATTTTTGTATTGTGCTTAAAAATCAACTACATGTGTATAAGATAATTTTTAGTTTGTACGTATTTATTTATTTTATTAACTAAAATGCTTATTCAAACTGTAGTTACATATCGCTGAATAAAAAATCACTAACTAATTCCATAATTCCATAAGTAAATAATTAAAAGAATTTAAAGAATGATAACTGTAAGGATAATTATTAAGAAATTTAATATTATTTGTCATGAACAAAAAAAAAATCATATAATTTAAATACATATGTAGATAATGTGATAGACAATTTTGATATGTAAACAATCATCCATATACTTATGAGATAAAAATAAAAAGAAAAAAATAATAATAAAAATCACTTAGATTTAATGAATTAATTGACTTAATTGACTAATTAGTCAGAGAGTTACTTACTAAACATTTAGCTAACTGTGTTTAGTGTATGATAGTATAAATTTGAAGAAATGAAAAGACGTGGGAGGAATTACTATTTTTAATTACAGTTTACGTTACAGATTGTTAGTAGTTGGAAGTGGAAGGGAGAGAGCATAGAGAAAAGAACAGAAAGCAAAGGAAAACGGGAAAGAGGTAGTACTGGTCGTAGTAGATTATAGATATACATATTAGACACGCATCGTATTCATACACCTCCTTCTTGCTTCTTGCTTCTTGCTCTCTCTGTGTGTGTGTGGGTTTGCGCTAGCAATTAGCAACAACTAGCATCTTCATAACCCATTACAAGTTTAGTTTTGTTTCGTTTCTTTTCCACTTTCTCAGACATTCATTCTTTCATTCACCATTCATTCTCCTCCGGCTCGGGTCGGGTTCTTCTATTCGGATCCAATCGGAATAAACAAACCTGGTTTAGTTACTGATCGGATCGGTTTGATTCTTATTCGGGAGGGCATTTTCATTGCCAATGGGAATGCCCAATCCCTATTTTCATTCTCACGAACCATGAGCAAAGCCTTGCAAGAACAACAACAACAACATCAACAACATCATCAACATCATCAACAACAACAACATCAACAATCCCAAGATAAACAAGAACCAGAACAAGAACAAGAACAAGAAGACTGTTTCTACGACTCACAAGACCGTTTACTCTCTTTATCTTCTTCCTGTTCTTGCTCCAACTCTAACTCCGACAACGAAAACGACGACGACTCTAACCAAAACGACACCACTCTCACTCTCAATTCCAATTTCACCAACTACGACATATGGATCTCCCAACCCTCTTCAGTTTCAGAACGCCGCACGCGCCTCCTTCTCTCTCTTGGTCTCTCCTCTCACCCTTCCCTCACGCGCCCAAACCCTCACACTTGCGATCACGCTCGCGCTTCCCCTGTCCGATCCAAATCCGACACCACCGCCACCGCCTCCTCCTCCTCTGCCACCGCCGCAAACCCTAAACCCCCCAATCCCAATCCCAATCCCAATCCCAAACCCTCTTCTCTCACCACCCACGAGGAAGAAGCGTGCACGATACGGGATCTCGATAACGGCAACGCCTTCGTCGTCAACGACGACGGAATGTGGGAGAAGAAGCTTCGAGAAGTTTCGACCGGGCGCCAATTGACGATGGAGGAGTTTGAGATTACGGTGGGTCATTCCCCTATTGTTCAGGAACTTATGAGAAGAGAGAATGTTGAAGAGTCCCACGTTGATTCCAATGTCAGTGGTTCTAAAGTTAAGAAGAAAGGGGTAGGGTGGTTGAAGAGTATTAAGAGTGCTGTTGGAGGCCATAGAGATCGCCGGAGTAGCGACGAGAGGGATACTTCGTCGGAGAAGGGTGGTCGGAGGTCGAGTTCCGCCACTGATGATAGCCAGGATGGGGCGTTTCATGGCCCGGAGAGGGTGAGAGTGAAGCAATATGGAAAAAGTTGTAAGGAATTGACTGCACTTTACAAGAGCCAGGAGATTCAAGCGCATAGTGGATCAATTTGGAGCATTAAGTTTAGTTTGGATGGCAAGTATTTGGCGAGTGCCGGTGAGGATTGTGTGATTCATGTGTGGCAGGTGGTGGAGGGAGAGAGGAAAGGGGAGCTTTTGTTGTTGGATAGACAAAGAGGGGAAGAAGGGAGTAATGTGAATATGTTGTTGCTTGTCAATGGGTCGCCGGAGGCTACGGCGGCGGCGCTGGCGCTTTCACCGCTCGGTGATGGGGAGAGGAAGAGGAAGGGGAGGAGTAGTGTGAGTAGGAAGTCGTTGAGTTTGGACCAGTTTGTGGTGCCACAGACTGTGTTTGCGCTTAGTGAGAAACCTGTTTGCTCCTTTCAGGGTCACCGGCATGATGTGCTTGACCTCTCATGGTCCAAGTCTCAGGTTAGATTTCAATTTTCAGATGGGTCTTGGTGTTCAATTTCGATGTGTCTGTGTAATTGTCAAGTTTGTTTTGCATTCTTATGTTGGATGTCGTTGCCTGTGTATAATATTGAAGTTGTTGTTATTGGTTTTTCTGTTAACTGATTATTAACAAGTTTGAGTGAGTTTTCTGCTCTGTATCTGTATATCAGAATGATTTGACATTTTTAGTTAATTGTTTGGAGTAGGACGGTTTTCAAGTGGCTTAGAAGGGATCGAGGGACAAATATGGATTTCAAGTTGCGTTATCTGTTATGTTCAATTTATGCGCAACATTTGTTATTTTATTTGAGGAAGATGCTGCAACTATGTTGTTTAGGGTTTTATGGCTGTTACATTGTGGAAGATTCTTCTGCTCACTGTACAAGCTACTAGGGTATTTCTAGTTTTTGGTGACTTTTAAGTGTGGGTTGAGTCATTGTAATATGTATTGAAGGATCTAGTAGGGAAAGTTCTTTCCAACTGAGAAGGTTTCTGGATCTTTTTCTTTTCTCTTACTCCCTATCAGATTGAACTTTTTGTTTATAAAGTTTTGATTTTGACGGGTGTAAGTTGGTTTTATTCTTATGGAATTACATTGTTATTCTGGGCCTTCCTTTGAAAGGAATCTAGAAATGATTAATTTAGGGAGAAGTAACTACAGGATGTTAATATGTGTTTAGGATTTCATTTTAATTCACATTTACTTTGACAGTGAAAAACTCTGTTGCGTACACCCAATTTTTTCAGAAATTACTATAGTGAACATTAAATGTAGAGATAATTTGGCTTGGCTTTAAGGCAAAACGGAACTAAAATTTACTGCTCAGAATATCTGCTGGTCGGTAACCTGCTTAGGATGCTCTGTTTGTAACTTAGGAGTGCTTTTTAGATGCTCTTGTCTACAAGCCAATTCATCATTATTCCCCATGTAAGCTTTAGGTAATGTTAAACATGGAAAAAAAACAGATATCGACTAGCTAGGTACAGTGTAGCTGATTAAAATTGTTTTTAGAAACCATTCAAATTTTAAAAATCTAGTCTTATTTGATCAGTTTGTAACAAAACTGGCCCAAAAGCAATTCTAAACTTAGCTGCTGTTGTGATTCTATCTCTTTCTCCTAATAAGAAATTTTTATTTATCCCCCCTTCTTTCCTTATATTTTTTTGGAGCCTTAAAGTTGATTTTATTACATGTGCCAAATAATATTTGTTGTTGAACTAGTTCAGACCCATTGAACTTTTGGAACTATATTTGAAGATCTTTTTGTTTAGAGAACTTTTCAATTAAAATAATGTACTTTTTAAAATACAATGTGTTCTAGAAAAATGAATTAAATTACATGTACTTTTTAGATTGTCCTTTAATATATTTTCCCCCATTCTGCTCAGCACTTGCTCTCATCTTCAATGGACAAAACTGTGCGGCTGTGGCATCTGTCTAGCAAGTCTTGTTTGAAAATATTTTCCCACAGTGACTATGGTGAGTAAATGCAATTATTAAATCTTGCAATGCTCTCATCTTTGCTCTCCCTTAACCTTGAATTGAATTCATGGGATAACTATGATAAAATGGCAGAACACTTGTATATTTTTAGGTGTTTTTACTTTCTATTAATGTTGTTTTGCGTCTTCCCAGCTAAAAATTGAATTACATTTTGAGTTCATCCTATCACTACCCAGTATACTGATGCGCCTTGTATTTTAGGATTGGATAACCACACCCTAGCACACAGGCAGTTGTATCAAAGTATCATATTTACTGCATATAGGACTAATTGTACAAGAGTTCTTTAACGTTCACTAGGGTGGGTTAGATGTAGCAATGAAAATAATTTCATTCCATTCCTCCCTCCCTCCCCTGTCCTTGTTCTTTGCTAATTAAGCCTTTTGCTTCAATCTTCTTTCTCTCTGGAACAGTAACCTGCATCCAGTTTAATCCTGTTGATGATAGATACTTCATTAGCGGATCTTTGGATGCTAAGGTTCGCATATGGAGCATTCCTGATCGACAAGTTGTTGATTGGACTGATCTGCATGAGATGGTCACTGCTGCATGTTATACGCCTGATGGTCAGGTTGGTCAAAGGTTAATAGGCATCTATTTGATCACACATCAATTCAATTTTTATGTTGTAACTCAGTTAAACTTGCTGGTGCAGGGTGCACTGATAGGTTCATACAAGGGTAGCTGCCATTTATACAATACATCTGGTACTGTTGGTGGCTTTTTAATTCTATAACTCTTGTCTATTCATCTATATTCTGATGATTGTGGGGGCACTGATTATAGTCCTTGATTTTATATTTCATTCAGAAAATAAGTTGCAACAGAAAAGTCAGATCAATCTGCAGAACAAGAAAAAGAAATCACATCACAAGAAAATTACTGGTTTCCAGGTAATGCAATGATCTGCTGTGCTAATGAGATACACTTTTTTTTTTTTTTTTTGTGTGTGTGTGTGCGCTAATCCAAAACATTGATCAGGGAATATATTAAGTAAAAATAAAAAGGGAGGGTAACGATTATGCTTTAACTTGCATGCTTGCCTTCCTAACTGAATTTTATGAACAGTTTGCCCCTGGAAGTTCATCAGAGGTACTTATCACATCTGCTGACTCACGAATTCGGGTGGTTGATGGTCTTGATCTGGTTCATAAGTTTAAAGGTAAGTAACTATTTCAATTGAAAATTTATTTAAAAGATAATATAACAAGTGTATAAGCCATTTGGTATACTGCTTTCATCTTCATTGAAAATTGTTTGGTTAATTTAATTCTATGGCCAAAGCAAAACTTAACATTTTTCTAATGTTTTATCTGGAGAAGGAGATGTACTTTTCATGGTTCTTTTATTTGGACCGATGAAAAATGTTGCAGTTTAAATGTCCACAATGGCAAGTCTATAGCATATTTATTTCCTTGCTGATCAAACTGGTGCAAGTTTTGTGCAGGCTTTCGGAATGCAACTAGTCCAATTTCAGCATCCCTCACAACAAATGGTAAATATGTTGTTGCAGCAAGTGAGGACTCCCATGTATACATCTGGAAAAATGAAGCTGATTGCAGACCTAACAGAAGTAAAGGTGTCACCGTCACACGATCATATGAACATTTTCTCTGTAAAGACGTGTCAGTGGCCATTCCCTGGCCTGGTATGGGTGATTCATGGTACATGCATGATACGTTGTCTGGAGAACAACCTGAGCTTGATAACAATGCTGATGATGTCTCATCAGCCAATCATCCTCCTACACCTGTAGAGGAAAACTTTGTAACTGAGGGTGCAAGATCTGCATCAGGTTTCAGCAATAGTCCACGCCATGCAACCATTGCAAGTGCTACAAATAGTTATTTTTTTGATAGAATTTCTGCAACATGGCCTGAAGAAAAACTTGTTCTAGCTGCAAGAAACCAAAGCCCTTGTGTCAGCATGGATTTCTCTAATGGGGTAAGTCAAAAAATGTCAGCCTGGGGTATGGTGATTGTAACTGCCGGCCTTCGTGGTGAAATTAGAACTTTCCAAAATTTTGGATTACCACTTAGGATATAAATGGTAAAAGAATATGCATGATGATTATGAGCAATGGTGGAGAATGAGTTGATGATATCATCTCAGGAGGCGGTAGAGTTCACCTTCTTCGTTAGTTGGTGAAAACCTGTACAGAAAAGTGGGTGAGATTTGTAATATTAGCGGGGTTCAATTTCTTTTCTTGTTATTGTGCATTGGATGAAGATATGTTGTCAATTCCATTCAGGCACTTGGGGATAAATGGGGAAACATTGTCAAACAAAAACCAAAAAAAAAAAAAAGAAAAAAAAATTTACACCAGGAATTTAGAAACCGATGCATGTAATCGGCAATTGTAGAGTAACGCGAGCATGGGAAAAGTTTATTGAAATTAGAAATGATGATTCTTTTACACTTATTTGTCTTGAATTTTGTCATGGAATTCAATGTATTGTCCAAAGTGAATCAATTTCAATAAAACAGCATAGATACAAGTGTTAGTGTCACTGGTGGCATTATTCAGTCTAGAAATTTTCTTTTAACAAGATAAAGAACAAGAAATTTTTTCCAAAGTGAAAGCACCCAGCTGCCAATGACCTTGGTATTTGTTTAGTGTCATATGATAGCTTCATCCCAAATCTTGAACCATGACGTGCAATAATTTACTACCTGGATGAAGACAATGAGTTATTATGCTTAAAATGTGGTGCTTGTCTTGTGCTTAAAATGTGGTGTTTCTTGTGCTCTGAAGTGATTTCTGAGTCTCAAACATTATAGACACTTAGGCGTAGCAGTAGTAGTGACGGAGGCATCTAAAAACATGTCAATGCTCATGTCAGTTCAGTTTAGTGTAGGGAGGTTAAAAAGGTGTTTGAGAAGGACCTATGAGCGTTGATGTTTTGGAATGAATCTTGAATCTCAGACATGGTGAATGCTTAGGTAATAGTGGCAACTCTGATGAACTGTGATTTCTTAATCTTAAACATGGTGAACACTTTGGTAGTAGTGTTCAATGTAGTCTTGACTCTAGCTCACTCACTCCAATACTCAGGTCAGTTCAATGGAGAAAATGGTTCTAAGCTCATTCACTCCACTATGCAAGTCAGTTCAATGTAGAAAATGGTTAAATAGGTATTCCACAAATATTTGTGAGCGTCAATTTTCTTCTATGATTTCTGGATCTTAAACATGATGGATGCTTAGACAATAACGATAGCTCTAACTATTTGATTCTGAGATGGCAAGGGAACATCTGCACACACTATGTCGAGGTGATTAAAGAGACGTTCAACAAATACCTCCAATACAGTTCCCATGACTCAAGGCAATGCATAACCTAATTGCTCCACACCATCATTACATAATACACCTTATAATTATATTTTTTTAATGCCTCTTTAACCACCTCCTGTACTAAACTCAGTTGAGCGTTGGAGTATTTTTGGGTAGCCCCTTATTAATGCGAGGGAGCTCAGAGTCGAATCGTTAGATTTACCACTACTATGTAATTGTCCACCATTTTTGAGATTAAAAAGTAACTACAGAAAATCTTGAGTATAATTTCCAAATCACTCAATAAGAACTCCCAAAGTTGATCATGTAAAGCTCAAGGAAATCTGATCTGATTACCTCACTTGGCCAATGAATCAAAATGTTATGATTCATTCATCCAATTGGTGCAACAATTAAACTCATTTTAGTGAACCAATATCAAATTCCTTAAATTAAAAATTTACAAGAAAAGTAAAGAACACGGATTCCGAAACATTGTTGTCATACCGACATTAAAAATTCAAAAAATATAGCACAATTTTACTTATTTGGCGCCTGAGGAGCTCCACAATCTTACAAACCAATTTAACTCATGACATACGTTAAAACTATTGTAAAAGATTTGGACCTTTGTGTTTCAATTTAGGATTAGTAAACCCATCAGTCCCTTTTTTTCCTTCAATATTACACAAATACATAATGATTATATATACACACTTGAACAGTAGCACCACATATCTAGCCTCACAGGCATGGTATTGGTAGCACTGCAGTTTCCTGTACTTAGCCTACAACCATTTTTAACTTATTGTGCTAATTGGGTTACTAGACTATGCCCAATTTGGCAACCTACTAGATTCTATTGGGTTACAAAAAGTGATTGGGTTAAGACTACTACATGATGAGTCCATTCGTACCAAGTGCAACTTGCACAGACACACACTCATGTCATGTAGTGTTGCAAACATTTAGTTTAGTTATATCTTTTGGTGTCTATTTTTTTTTTAATGATCAGTCTGGTGTTTACATTTCTAATTTTTTTTAATTTATTTTCTATATTTTAAAAAATAACTTAATGTTATTTTTTTGTCAATATTATTTAAGCTTATAATATATCATAATGACATGCTATGTCTATTAACATCAGGTGTTGTTTAATGAAATATATATATATAAAAAAAAAAACTTATACAAGGGTCATTTTTTAAAAAAGAGACCAAAAACTAAAAATTTTATAAATCTAAAACCTAAATTGGAAGTAGAAAAAATTACAGGATCAAAGGTAAGCCTTCTAGTTTCTTCCATTTATAATAAGACATGAGCAATAGCCCATGCCCAATCCAAGAAGGGGCCAAAATATTCTTGCATGCATTAATATTCTATCCCAAAAATTGCTTACATCCTCCACTCTCTCAATCTCTTTCAGCACTGATATTATTATTCACAGACCATAGGCCATAACTATAATGAGGACATGGAGTGGCTCCTATTTGCAACAGATCAAAATATCATTTCTTAAGAAATCCAAATCTCAACACTCCATTGGTTGGTTCAAAATGACGTGGCAAGTGCACATGCTGCTAATTATCTTATCCTCTCATATCAACACAACACAACACTTTATATAAATTCATTTTCACGTAGACAAACTTGAACCACATATTTCATTACTGCAGTGGTAACACCACTTCAACTTACTTATACTACTTTTGTAAAACCCAATATCAAGTTTGAATTTTTTTCCTTGCAATGGCTCTCCAAGCTGCTTCTCTGCTTCCTGCTTCTTTCTCCGTTCTTAAAGAGGTTTTGCTTCAATTCTTCTTATTTATTCATCGTGTTATGTACTTTTTCAAAAGAGATAATTGAACTATGCCTTTTATGTTTGCAGGGAAAGAGTGGTGTGTCTCTCAAGGACTCCACCCTGTTTGGTCTTTCTTTGTCAGAACCTATCAAAGCTGATTTCAGTTCTTCTTCATTAAGATTCAAGGCAAGTTCCATTGAAGCTTTGTTATCTTCTTCTCAATTCACCATTAAGTTGCTTCTAACTTGTCTAAGTATATTAGTGTATTTTACTTAAATGTCATTTCAGAAGGATTTTATGTTGAGCAAATTACACTAACAATCTACGAGCTTTATCAACATTACAGACAACTCATGTTTTTAAACGTTTACAGAAATCTTTTGTAGGAGTACACCGTGTTACCTGTTTCTTGGGTAACAAGGACTATCAATGTAATGTTTTTCAAAGAATTAACTGGATTAGTGTTGGGGACCAAACCTTAGGTGTGTTAATATAATTGCTTCCTTTATATTTTCTGGAAATCTAAGTGTTATGGTTTTTCAAGAAAAATGACCAAAACAATACTAGTATATTCTAGTTAATATGTGATTATACTTTTTGAACTACTAGAATTTAGAACCCATTAGCCTCTAATATGTGACTATACTTGTTGAAAATGGGTTTTTAATCTATATTCTTTAATCAATTCAGAGTTAAACAACAAAAAAAAATACAGGATACTGTGTAATCTCCCCACCCCCCTAAAGGAAAAGGTTTTGGGGTCCATTATCTAATATTTTTTTTTTTTGTTTCGCCCCCTTTTATCAGAGGGAATTCCAACAAAAAGTTGGTGCTGTGAGGGCTGAGACAGTGGCCACAGCCTCTCCAGCAGTTACCAAGTCTTCACCAGAAGGCAAGAAAACATTGAGGAAGGGCAATGTGGTGATAACTGGGGCTTCCTCTGGACTAGGCTTGGCCACTGCTAAGGCTTTGGCTGAGACAGGAAAATGGCATGTAACAATGGCCTGCAGGGATTTCCTCAAAGCTTCAAGAGCTGCAAAATCTGCTGGCATGGCTAAGGAAAACTACACAATTATGCACTTGGACCTTGCCTCACTCGACAGCGTCCGGCAATTTGTTGATAACTTCAGAAGATCAGAAATGCCACTAGATGTGCTGGTTTGCAATGCTGCTGTTTACTTGCCAACTGCTAAGGAACCTACATTCACTGCTGAAGGCTTTGAACTTAGTGTTGGGACAAACCATCTGGGGCATTTCCTCCTTGCACGTCTCTTGCTTGAGGACTTGAATAAATCTGATTACCCTTCAAAGCGCTTGATCATTGTTGGTTCAATCACAGGTCTAGTTCATTGGCATGTTTACTGTGAATTTAGATTCTTATGACTACAATTATTTGGTTTCATTTTAATTCTGATTGTGTTGATTCAACAGGGAACACAAACACATTGGCTGGTAATGTACCTCCCAAGGCTAACCTTGGTGACTTGAGGGGACTTGCGGGTGGTTTGAATGGGCTAAACAGTTCAGCCATGATTGATGGTGGAGACTTTGATGGTGCCAAGGCATACAAAGACAGCAAAGTCTGCAATATGCTCACAATGCAAGAATTCCACAGACGATTCCATGAGGAAACTGGAATCACATTCGCTTCGCTCTACCCTGGTTGCATTGCCACAACAGGATTGTTCAGAGAGCACATTCCCTTGTTCAGAACTCTATTCCCTCCATTCCAAAAGTACATTACCAAAGGCTATGTCTCAGAAGAAGAAGCAGGAAAGAGACTTGCTCAGGTAGCAACAATGACCATAGTTATCAGAATCTTATGATTAATGATTTCAATCTTATGATTCAATACAATTTGACTACCCACCGGTATATATCCTAGGATGAATTTTAAATTATTTTTACATAAATGATTCACTTGATTCTACTATTTTATTTTTATTTTTCTTTCACCAATGCTCATGAAAAAATTAAGTCATATAAGCTTACATTGTTAGATGAAAAGAAATTAAAAGAATACTTCTAAACCTTGATTTTAATAGCAAAATATTTATTATAAATTTAATGTTATTCTGTTACAAATTTTAACAAAACTTGTGCATCTCATGCTTTTAGAGTTATGTTTTTTACTTATTGATAACGAATATATGATGTAATATGTCTTTTTTAGTTACTTATTATGCTTTATTATTGACTATGCGTATTACGATTCATGGTACGATTCGACTTACAATTGGAAAAATTGGCATTTCAATTCACAATTTGAATTCCAATTCAAGTACCATGACAATGACACTCTATATAAGATATTCATTTAAAGAGCATCAAGTTATCAAGTATCTTTATTTCTCATGTTTTGTGGTTGTCTTTTATACAGGTTGTGAGTGAACCAAGCTTAACAAAATCTGGTGTTTACTGGAGCTGGAACAAAGCATCTGCTTCATTTGAAAACCAGTTGTCACAGGAGGCCAGTGATGCAGAGAAGGCTCGTAAGGTTTGGGAGATTAGTGAGAAACTCGTTGGTTTGGCCTAAGAGGACCCTACAACATCCATGTTGTTATAGAGACCTAGCACTTGCATGGAGGAAAATGATGTCTCAATAGAGTGGATAGAATATATCCTATCATTTTCCATGCGTTAATGTTGTTTTGTTAGCTAGGAACTTCTTTGCTTTGATGTAGGGTGTCAATGGCTTTTGAGATTCTCAATAAAATCATTAAACCATGTGGGTATGCCAAAAGTTCCTCACAAACTTTCTGAAATAACTGTGCATAGTAGTAACTATAAATTGTATGGGGTGTTCTTCTTTGCCTATCTTTGGTCTGTTTCTGAAATTTCTAGTGTTTTTCGTCAATAATAGTCAATTTTAAGTGAATTTCACATGCAATATGCAGGGAGAATCAGGAGTGAAAAAATCAGGATAAGTTTTTCGTATGTAATCATGCAGATCTCAATGTTAATTAATTTCTTTTTCCTCAGTGCACATTAGGTTTAATATCTATTAGAAAGTAGTTACTTTTTAAATCCTCTCAATAAATTATTAAATTAAAACTTTTTCTTAACCTTGATAGAAGCTAGTTCAAACATATTTCTTAAAGAGAGAACCATGCATGATACAACATAATTTACTCCCATAGATATCATATTACACTAAAGAACCACATTTCAAGAGTTGCAGTTTTTTCTCAAATTTACAAAAGTTTTTTCTCAAATTTTCAAGAGTTACATAATGTTCTTGTCAACTCTAAAAGTAGTTTATTTAGTTCTTTTTTTTTTTTTTTGGGAGGCAGATTATTTTTTAGATAACATCTCTGAAACTTTGGTCTTTAGCTGAACCGAAGGCATCTTGGAACCATGAATGATAACAAGCCAATCAAAGTTCATAGCCTGGAAACTGAGCCATTTGTGGATCAACCATGTCTAGACAAGTATATGCCAATCCTCCTAGACCTTCAAATAAGGAATAGGGACGATCTCCTCCATGCATCTTTCCTTCTGAGATCAGTTTTTGTGCCCTATCAAGTAGGAAACAAGTAAATGCTTTGGCCTTGTACAAGTACTCTTCATTTCCTGTTAACCTGTAAAGGGAAAGAAAGACATAGGTGTTTCCACTGATGCCATGACAGATACCAACTCGTTTAAGCAGACCCCTCTTCCACACTACTTCCCCTGCATCTACAGCAGCTTGCAAAAATTCCTTGTCCCCAGAAACCTAATGATCATGACAGAGAATATAAAGTCATGAGATCTGATTATGTGCTTGACAAGTAGGATCAAGAATTATTGCATAAATTCAGTAATTTAAAGCACAAGAAAACCAGAAGTAAAACTTAGTTTCATGTTTGTACTCACGAATATGATGTTTCAAAAGTGAATTACTCAAATACCAACTCAATTGCCTATACAATTTTCAAGTTTTAGTGCCACCATATTCATAAATTGTCATTCTTAATTTTTTCAAAGAAACAGTAAACAATAAATAGATTGGGACCAGATTCATGCAAAGGCTATTAATTTCTCAGTTCCCTTTATGCCTGTTTGGAAACAGGTTCTTCAGGAATAAATCACTTAAAATGCTTAAATGATGCAAAAGCTAAAACTAAAATCTTCCATTCGGACATGAAAAACCACATCACACATGACCAAACCCGCACTGCAACCTAAAAGACTCTGCAGGCAGTTTGCATTTGAATTTGGCAACAAAGGAAATGGTTACCTCAGCTGCCTTTACAAGGGTAAGAGTGACTCCAGGAGCACCATGACACCAATGCACAAGACGGTCATTTGCACTTCCTTCACTGGAGGGATAATTGCCACTAGGGAAACAATTTTTAATCATGTAACGTAGCGTATTCATGACATCTTCAACCTCGTCTCGCTTGAGTTCCATGTGCATCAAAACATGCATAATTCCCGCAAGTCCATGAGCAGCACCCCAGTATCTCTTCCCATGCCATTCATACATCAGAGGACATCTTTCCTTGTGACCTAAATGTCTGCCAGCTGTAATAACTTCATCCACAATGGATCTCTATGGAAGTTAAAAACTCATCTTGTCAAAATAAATTGAAGAGTAAAATAGTGCCATGAGACTCATCATGAAGCATGTATGGTTTATTACCATGTGTGTAGAAGGTATTGTGTTGTTGCTAATATGCTTGTTTAAGAATGCACAAGCCCATAAGTAACCTGCTCTTCCATACAATAGCTCATAGGGCGAATCATGAGGTATCACAATCTGTTGTAAGGGCACAAATATGAAACACCGATTAAACAACCGGATCTCAGATATAAATAGGCATTATCATAAGGATCAGAAAAAAATACAACAAAAAACCTCTTTGAATTGTCTCAGGTAATAATCAAGTAGTCTTTCATCACCAGAATGCTTAGCTACGACAGCACCAAGAGCACAAACACCAGCACGGCCACAGATAAATGTCACACGGCTGCAACATATACATTAACAAATTAAACCAAAATCACTTCATTCCCACATTGGGAAGAAACCAGTGTTGTTAACAGAACAGATGACAGCTTATGGGAACAAGCCAATCACCCACCATAAAAATATGGAAGATGCTGTTGCAAATTATGGCAGAAACATGGCAGCTATAGAAAATTAAAGGGTAAAATATGTTTTTGGTCCTTCTAAAATTCAAAAAGTTTGGTTTTAGTCCCTCCAAATTTTTTATCTTGTTTTAATCCCTCTAATTTAAAAAAAGGTACCACTTTTAGAAGTCAAAGTGGGTTAAATAACATTTTGTAACAGTTAAAAAGTGCTATCTAAATCACTTCAAGGACTAAAAGAGATACATTTTCAAATTCTAGGGACTAAAACATGATAAAGTATTTGAGGAACAAAAATCAAACATTTCATATTTTACGGGGACCAAAAACATATTTTTCCCAAACTTAAATAATACACAGACACACAAAATGTATAATAAAAAATTGCAAACTACAGAAATAGAGTTAAACTAATAACATGTTTTATAATAATGAACTAGAAACCTATAAAACTAGAAAGTATTTCAAATTGAAACTGCAATTGTTAAGTTTAGGTTTTTCCAAAACACTATTTTACAATTGGAAATGGATTGTGTTTCAAATAAAGTAGTAATATCTAAGCTAACATCAAAGCAACTATGCTTCAATCCAACCATTCACAGCAAGCAATCCTTAACAACTAAAATCAAAATCCTCTAATTATACATTTTACATTTTAAACCAAACCTTTATAATGGCCAAGTCATAAACTTACATTAGCCTCCAATGCATAAAAGAGAGAGTACCTAGAATCTGCTGAAGCAGAATCACAAGCCTTAACAATCTCTGAGCACAAGTTAAGATCATTCCCATCCTTGGTTACTTGATAAGCCTTGAAAAGCAGGTACGCTGTTCCAAGAGCCCCCGTGTAAAGAGAATAATCCTTCACACGCTTCGCACGTGACCCCCATGTCTCTCTCACCACCTGAAGAAACAATAATTACAAAACAGAGCATTAACACTTGCACACACCGACCCACCATAGCACCAACGCAAAAGTTACAAACTTGAGACTACCCAAAAGCAAAGAACACCAAATGAAAGAAACCCATAAACTCAAAAGAGCCAAAAAGGGAAATGGACTAAAAAGGTGGAATTTTTATAAATTAAGATTTTGAATACCTCTTGTTGTAAGTGAAATGCATATGCTTGGAACTTTGCAGAAAGGGATTGGTAAGGGAGAGAGAGAAGGGCAGTGAGAGAATCCGTTGATGAAGTTTCTTCTGTGCTCTCTGCATCGAAGCATGGCATCTCGTTCGGAAAGAACCGATCGGCCATCTCCGGCGAACGGTGTAAAGATCAGTGTAGAATTCGCTGGAAAATGGAGTACCTCGTAGTTACTTTTGTTAGAAATTTTAGAAAACTATTGAATTTCAATATTGGAGTAAACTAATATTTTGATTATGAATATTGTTGGGTTTTATTATATTAATCTTAAATATTAAAAAAAGTAATGAATATTTTTTTATTTTTTTAGTTAATTTTAGTTGAATATGAGCTAACATGTAATTAACATATTGATAAATTGTTCTTCAAATTTGACTAAAATAATTACTATAATTTCTTTTAATTGATATTATTTTAAGATGTTTATTATAAAATTTAGTAAACATGTCATATAACATTAGATAGTTATATATAATTTTTATATGTTCTGAATGTAAAAATCTATTTTCTGTATATTAATATTTTGTGTAGATAATTTATAAACTTGTTTAATTTAAAGTATGTTGCGACCACTGAGATATTACTCTTTCTCGTTATTACATGTACGGGTATTATGCTGATAAAAGATAATGTGTAAGTATTATATTTTCTCTCAAAAAAAGAATATACTGATGAATGAATAATAAAATATAGAATATACAACTAAAAAGAATATATTAAAACATATATTCATAATGAATAAACAAACAAGATAACTTCATGAATACCTATGCATAAACTGTGTTTAAATTTCTTATAACAATTATTCAAATTTTTAAAATATTCTAAAACTAAAATCAAGTTACTAAATTGTGACATTTTATTCAAATATAAGTTTAGAAATATCCGTTTAATTCTTTTTCTTTTGAGAATTTAAGTTATATGACTTTTTAAATTAATGAAAAAAGTATAAAAGATTCATTATAAAATATGTGATAGACAGTCGAAGTATATCAAATCATAATAAAGTAATTTAAATAATTGAATCTTATGAAATCATACTAATTGAATCATGAATAATAAGATTTTGATAACTATGGTTCAAACACTCTCAGTGCATTAACTCCAGGTTGTCCTTTGTTCATCCATTTGTTTCCATTTTGTACATTATGTGATCCATGTTACATCATAGTGCCTAGGACCTACTTGGTACATCTTCAAATTTTCATGCATAATGTAGGGCCTATTAAGTGCATCTTCATGTATAAAACACTGTCACACAAAAGTTCCTGATTTGAACAATGTTAATCTCTGTCTATCTCAAGCACCATGGTCAACAATTAACATGTCTGAAAAAGCACTTCAATATGAACTATGCTTGAAGGAAAATAGGAAAACAACACAAGATGCAGAAAATAAAACAAATTCATAAGACAAAGTAGGGTGAGGAAGTTGGGAAAAAGGGGTATGGATGACATTTTTTATTTTACATAATCCATCAGTTTTTATTTAATTTGAAGCTAATGTTGATCCCATTCCATCCAATTGGATTGACTTCCCACTCTTGGAATGCTGTTGACTCTTGCAAACTTATCTACTTTGAAATTGGCCCCACACATAACCCCTTCACTATCCACCCTTGGCATTGCCTTCAATTTGTTCATTGGATGCTCAAAGCTCATTAATCCTCCTTCACTATGAAACATACACCCTGCATTCCAACACCAACATTTCATGGATCTAGTATCTAATATAAATAAATATGTTTGAATAAATTCCTTCATTAATACTTAAAATTAAAAAATATAAATTGATTTTTTTATAAATTAACGTAGTTTCACTAAATTAAAAGGTTTTGAAGAAGAAAAATATTAATAGACAATTATAATATATAGATAATCTGACAACTGGTCATAAGATTAAAGATAACAAAATATATATATAATTGATTGCCTGATGCAGTTGGCTATTTTAAAGAACAGATAGTACCTGTTGGAAAGGGAGCAAAGGATTTGGCACAACCCTCTTTTATGACATCTAGATCATCAGAGATCACCACAGAACCATCAGCTGCAATACCCCAATACAACTTAACTCCTCCATCAGAACCCTGCAAACCATGATCAACATCTTTCTTATAGCACTTGAACTATTAAAAAGTATGCAAAATTCAAAACTAACATGATAGATTAGCATACCAGTGCTGCAAACACACTTCCAACCTTGCTATCATAGACAACAAAGGCAAAACTCCCATCAAGATCCTTGACAACTTGATCTGCAGGATATGGACCCCGGTCCCTGAGAGTCTTATAAGCTTCAATCACAAACATGGCCTCATCGGTACTCTTTGACAATCCATATTGCTTGTTGAGTAAGGACAAATTGTTCAAACTCCCCAAGAAGACACAGTATATGTCATCAACCCCACAAAACAACCTGCAATTATAAGTAAGCAAAATGAGTTTTCTTTCTATACCAACCATGATTTGACACTAATAGATTATACTTACACCTATCTTTGCTTGGTAAATGTTACTTTTCGAAAATTATACACTTCTCCTACTTCGAAGTGACCACATGCAAAGTACCCTTAAGAATAAAGTAGGAAAGGTAGGTGTAATTAAGGCAAATTTTGAGAAGTATCAAATATGGTTCCTAAACTATAATCTTCTCTCCTAAATATTTCTTAAACTACTAGAATCATGCCAAATAATCCTTAAAATATAGAAAACCCTATTAAATTAGTCATCTAAAGAGATTGAATTGATAACTTTTTGATACTCCAAAAATTACTTATACAAATTCAATAATTTAAACACTATTTAAGAGATTAATAAACCAAAGATCAAATTGATGGTTTATTCAATTTTGAGACTTTAGTGTAATTAATCTTGTATATAACATTAAAATGAATAATAGAAGTAGTGTTCTTTGATTCTACAGCAAGAGAAAGCTAATTAAATAACCTCTGGTGAATAGAGAAAGATTGATCAGGACGGACATAAGCTAGCACAGCAGCATGACCAAAGCTCATAGAGCAAGTATTGTGAGGATGATGAGAAAGGAAATCTTTGAGAGTTTCCTCAGGAACCTTAGGCTTCTTGGAACCTTTGTAAGATGCAGGGCTATTGAGCTCTTCAGGTGGATGAGCAAAAGCCTTGTGGAATATTGCCAACATTTTGATATTCTTGACCAATATTCTTAGTATCGTTAAAGTGGGTATATTCAAGTTAAATAAAGAAAGCAGAGATTCTGAGGAAGGGTCATTGTGATGATATTTATATAGTCATCATTGATATGCTACCTAGTTCCTAACCCAAAGTTGGAATTGTTAAGGTGGTCTTGTCTTAAAGTAGTGGGCGTGGGTCCTAGCTAGTTTGATGGATAAGTATCAAATTCTAAGAGGTATTCTCTTAATCTTATCATACCAAGTTTTTTTTTTTCTTTTAATTGATATAATTTCTAATACAATATCAATTAGTCGTAAAATGTTATATCTTTAAAAGAATTGTTCTTATCTTAATTTCCCTAAAGCTAAAAAATCATAATTATAATTGATTAATTTATGAAAAAAAATTATATTGATAATGCAAAATAATTAAAAATCCTATAATGTTAAAAATATAAAATTAACAGGAAGTTTGACAGTGTTTTACTACTCTATAGGATCATTAATAATTCAGTTTTTAAACACTTGTATGAAATGATATTTATTAGAAAATAAAAGTGTTTTAAATATAAGGTGAGATGTTTGATTTGAGATTTTTTATTTTATTTTTGTTATTAATTTTTATTTTTTGAGAACTATTTTATGAAAACTATGAGAATGAAATAAGAGTGTTTTTTATTTTTACTTAATTTTTAAAATATTTTTATTAAAATATTTTAAAAAAATTAACCAAACACATTTTCCCCTCTATTTTTTATTTTTAATAAAAATGAAAATAATAAAAATTCAAACCAAACACTACTAACTTCCTTAATTATTAAAAATAATCACGATATTAAGACTAAAAAGACAGAATGGTACTTTTGTTGAATATAATTAATTTTATTGTAAAATAATAAGTAGATTACTTTCATTTAAAAAGAGAAAATATCCTTAAACATGAATCATAAATTAAACATATTTGAGTCATTCAGAATAAGAAAAGTATTTTTATCTAGAATTAGAAACATATGGAGAATTTTTCTCTTTTTTTAGTTTATTTTCCAAGACAATTTTGGCCCCAAGTGGCAACTGTTATCATTCAAAAGTCCACATTATTTGGTATTACCATGGGTGATATAGGAAGCACTTTCCCTTGTTTGGACACCAAAGTCCCTTACCTTAGGCAACATGGACAAGGTAATTATTCTTTAGCCTCCAACTTGCAATTTTCTTATATCTATTGATTTCTCTATCTTTCTTTTTCCTTTTGCTTTAAAACATAACGCAATTGCGTACACGACCTTTCAGAACAGGACAAGATAGTTAGCTAATAGATGTGACATGCTATTAATGATTAAGAGGGTTAAATTATTAGTTTGAACTTGTCAAATAGTGAAAAAATGAAAAGCAATTCGATACACTTTGCAAGATGAAAAAAAATGAAATATATTCGCATGTTATTTTGTCATAAAAATATGATTAAAAAATTGTCACAAAAGTCAGCAAAGACACTGTATTTTCGACAACACGTGGATTTGTAACTATGTAATGTACGTTCTTATCTTTTCTTTATCTTGTTTAATCTATGAACTTTAAATTGTGACAGAGAAACTACCTCAGCCGTGCCTTTTTCTTTATCATGAGTGGACACCACACCTAATGATTAATTCGGGCTAAAGGTATAGCCTCCGTTCAATGTTCTTATTGAATGCGATTTCAAGGCTTTCCCAAGGTTTTAATATATATCAAGATGGGACATTTTTTTATTTTTTTTTAGGTTTTATACTAATCCCTTTTAACGGAAGATGATTATTTAAATATAGTTCAAAATCTTAATTTCGATGATTTGTGATTATAAAATTATAAGGTTTTAATTAATTTGTCCTGTATTATTATAGATAAAATTAAGATGTCAAAAGTACAGGAGGATAAATTTTAGGTATGATATAAATTAAATCTGACGTTACACTATGGCAAAATAAGGATTTAACGTCAATTTTTTTTTATGTCGGTTGAAGGGATCGATGTAAGTATAATTTTAATGTTTACAGTATATTTAAATGATATTGTTTATGAAATTAATTATTTGTATAACTGACGTGAGAAATCACCTTATATTTTATATTTTGCGTCTCTTTTTTTCATCTGGTTATTTCTTCTCTCTTCTCTTTTAGTGATTCTCGTGTTTCTTCATCCTCCTCTACCATGTATTTGTTATTCTGTTTTCGCCTCCATGTCGTTCATCCTCTATTTTATTTCTCGTGTTCTTACCTTCTCTATTTGCTCCTCTACCGCGCCTTTTATTATTTTATTCAACGGCTAGATACTCATATTCCTTCTCCTCCTCTTGCTTCTTCTCTCTTTGTTGCAAGACTTCAAATTTTTCTCATGTTATCGTAATTAATGTCGAATTGACTATTAAAGCTATTGAACATTGTGTGGTCAATTTATTTTTGTGCTTTATCAATTAGTTGAAACCATTTAGACACATAAATAATCAAAGCAATGTTATGCAAATTAGGAACAAATCTTATTCTTCTTGCAACTGCATCTATTTTTGTAAAGGTTATCTTTTTGTTGCGACCTTACCAATTTGCAATCTGTGTTTACTCCTTAAATTGAAGTTACTTATCTATTTTTTAAAGTATTTTTTTGGGATGTAGGATTTATTTTTACTCTTTAAATTAGAGTTTTTTTTTTTTGGTTGTAGGATTTGTCACAGAAGCATGGAAGACTTTTTATTATTATTTTATGTACATAGTGTTCATTTTATGTTTTTGAAATTAATCCTCTTATGTATTTTTCTCACATATTGATAAAAGTTTACGATGTCACAGAAAGATTTTAATCTTGATTATGAAAAAAATTGACTTTCCACATGTTTTTAATTTAAATCATTTTTTACGTTAATTTTTCTTCTGTCTGACGTAGAAAATATAGACTTTCTACATTGGTTAAAAAAAATGACGTATAAAATTACTTTTTACGTTAATTGTTAATCAACATGAAAAGTATAGATTTTAACATCGTTTTCTTTTCACGTCGATTAACAACCGTTATGAAAAATCATTTAAAGGCATATTTTACACTAATATTAGAAAAATAAGATAGGATTCTCTTAAATAATACTTTACAAAACAAAGGATGCATATAAGAAAAATATTCTAAGAATACATCTAGTATGTCTATAAAATAGTAAAAGATTTAAAAAGTTGTTTGATTATTTTGAAATTCGTATTGTAATTTTAGACAATTTTAGACGTGAGCTATGGGTTGATTCCAAGTCTATAAATGGATATAAGATAAAAGTAGAGAACAAGATTTCTAATCCTACCTCTCTTCTAAACTTTCTTACTTTGTTCTCTTATAATAGCCTTCGGTTGGTTCATAAATTTTTGTAAGAGTGTAGAAAACCTAAGTATACTATATCCAAATGCCCTAAAATTAAAAGAAGATGAAGCTCTAAGAAAAAACAAAAAAGAAGAAGAGTTTGGTCACATGAGAAGACCTAGACGATGAGAGCTCAGGCAAATTATTAGGAGAAGAAACAATAAATATTTTCTCTGATAACAGACACACACATAATTCATCTGAGGTATCTATTTTAAATATATCCTCTTCTTCTTCATCTAAGTCAAACGATGGGGAAATATCTTATGATACTTTATTAGCAAATTCTCATTTTATAGCCCAAGAGTACAAAAATTGAAAAGAACAAGTTAAATTCGGTTTTAGACGAAATCTCTAACTTAAAGTTATAAATGAAAATTTATTAAGGAAAGTATCATCTAATGAATCATCTTCTTCATCTAAATTTGATAAGACTCATTTATATTTTAAGATTGAAAAATTAAAGAAAGAAAGTGAGACTCTTAAGAATGACTTAATTAGATTTACTTCTAATTCTTCCAAACTTGAAAAACTTTTACAACATGGAAGGACTTCTTTTGATACTTTTGATAAAAGTGGTTTAGGATTTAATCCTAACAAGGAATAAGTAAAAGCTTCCTATGACATCCATACGTAGACAATGTGACAAGGTTGATCACATGGAAGTGCATGCAAAAGTGTCTCACATACAGACACATGCAAAAGCTAAAGAACGCCACAAAAAATGCCTCAAAAATAAGGACATCCAAATATGTCCAAGGAATATATTAAACACCTTTATAGACAAAAGAGGATGAATCCTAACAAGAAAGGACTCAATAAATTTTGGATATTAAAAACTTATATATTTTGTTGTAGATATTCTTAATAAAAGGACAGAAAACTTTTAATTTATACCTAGATAATGAATGCTTGTGTGACACATTATAGAATTTGTCCATGTTCTAAAATATCAAATCAAGTACAAGGTTTGTATCTTATAGATCAGGTAAAAGGTAAAATCTTTGACATTGAAAATATTGGTAAGACACAAATGTCCATATTCATAATGTTTCTTAAGTTAAAGAATTAAATTCCAATCTACTTAGCATAGCTCAAACAAATGCATGATCCAAGATAAAGACAATTTTATTCTATTTATTGGTAGACAAAAAAATAAACAACTTGTATAAAATTAACTTTTCTGAGCTTATTAATTAGAATATAAAATCTCTAATGATAGCAAATGATGTAAGGGATTTTATCATAAAATGTTAAGACATTTAAATTTGAATATGTTTCAAAATTATAAGAAAAAATAAAGAAAAATGTAAGTGATTTTTTTAGGACTTCCTCTGATTAAAATAAAAAAATTATAAAAAATATTACCGAAAATAAAAAAATTATAAAAAATATTACTGTAAAGAAAAAAGAAATATATACCTTCAACTTTATATTTAATTTGAACTTTTATTTTTTTCATATTCCATATAAATTTTGAAAATCCTTAAAATTTACCATTTTTATAAATAAATATAATGAATTTTTGATTATTTATAATCTATTCTTAAAATTTATATCTTTCACGTATAATTTTTCTAAAGTTAAAATGAAATTATTTTATTTTAAATATCGATATGATTCTTATTTTTTGGTTCCTTTATTGTAATAATTTTTTTCATATATTTAATTATAATAAAAACTTGAATGAGAAATAAAAAAAATGAAAATATGAATTTTATTTTAATTATAAATTTTATTATTTTATTTTTTAAAATATTATTTATAAAAATATAATTAATAAATGCTTGAAAATTATAAATTTTATTATTTTATAGTTTTATTTGTGGAATGATATTTTTTCTTGGAATTTTTTTTGTGGAAAACTATTAATGAAATAATATAATTAAAATCAAAATACAAAAATTAATCTAAAAGGATAAGAATTTTTATTATTAATTTAAATTAAATTTTATGATTCAGTTAATTTAATATGATAATAAATATAATATTGTTAATTTTAATTTTCATATTTGTTATTTCAAAAATATATTTTCATATAAATATTAATATTACTAATATTGTATAATTATCAGGAAAAGGATATTGAGAAAAATTAGAGAAAGATAAAATTTATGTAAGATAAAAAAAATTAAAATAAGAAAATAAGGATTTCAATTATAATAAAGAAGAATGTAAATTAATACTTTATTAAAATAAAATAATTTAAATAAAAATGAAAGTAAAAGAGAATAAAAAAGTGAAATATTCTAGCAGCTAGAAAATAGAGTTTCATGCAGGATGGATTCAAAGTCACAATCCTAAACTATTGACCAATATTTAAGGATTTAAGCCAATAAGCAGAATAAATCCAAATTTTCCCAATCCATCTATCCTACAATTTTTTCTACTGCTTTCTCCAGTAAGTATTTTTTATGTGAAAATATTTATTTGATATAAATAATAAGGTATATTGAATTTTAAATATGGAATCAACAACTTAAAATAATGAGTTTTAATGAGAATTTGATAACTATGAGTAGAAGGGTGTGATATCAAAGAAAATAAATGTAAAGTAAAAAAATAATAATAAATGATAATTCTTTTTAAAATAATTAGATTTTAGTTAAAAGGTCTAAAAAGTTCTTTACATGCACTTCGATTTATATTTTTAATTATTGTAGTTACTTCACTTCTTTCTGTTTAGTATTGTCATTTTTAGTAAGTATAAATATTCTGTCTTTTCCATTAACAATAGTGTATAATTTCTGTCATACGTTTTATTTCTTTTCATTAATAATATTTTATTTCTCATTTATCATTTATTTATTTATTATTATTTATCTGTATTGTCCCAGCATTCATTACTAAATCTCAAGTTATTATATTATATATTTTATAATGTTAATTATATTATAAAGAATGTTGTTTTCTTCTATTTTTTTAAGAAAATTACTAGCTAGTATTATTTTTCTACCATCTACATTTTCACTGCTAACTATTAAATATTTGTATATAAATTACACTTACTAATCTATTTATTTCTGAACAAATTATATATTTCTTTTACTAGAAAAAATTATATTAAATTTTTTATATACATCATCTATGTAAAAATTCAATTTTTCCTCTAATAAATTCTTAACTCCGCCATGCAAAGAATACATACCTAAACACATCATTCCTACACATATGAGTAGGATATTACCAATGAGGTTGAGTAAAATGATAATAAGATGAACACAGAGTAAGTTCAAATTATTAGCCATACATTTCTTAACTATCTTTATAAATACTTATACTCATGACGTAGATACACACCAATATCATATTAAAATCAACCACAAATATGTCGAGAATATTCTTTGATAGTTGGTGTTAAACAATTCATATTAATAATATAATTTATTTGATGAAAACGATTCCACTAAAGATAATTATAGTTAGTATTATATTTAATAACTAAACAAAATAATTACAATGCTCTTTTTGAAATTTAAATTAAAAATCTAAATAATAATCATGTTTCCTTTAACTTATTTAAAAATTATTATTTTCCCTATTCAAAGAGATAATTATAAATTTGAAAATAAATTTATTATTTAACAAAAATAAATCATTTTCAACTGTTATAAAATTTGGATCGATTGTTGATTCTATTGCGATGTTGAATAAACGGATTCAACTTATTGGGCTTTTTCAAGTTATGGCTAAATAGCATTTTGATTTTTTTAAAAATAGAAGTTGAAAAATTGCACACTTGTTATAAAAGTAAAGAAGGAGCTTTCGACAAGTGTGCATAGCCTTTTATCAGTATTAATTAAAAAAACGTTATAATTTTCTATTCATTTTATCGTTTAACTATTTAATAATATATCAATGGCTAATATTAATTCACGATTATTTAATATATATATATATATATATATATATTATATTTGACAATATTGTGAATGAATATAGAAAGTTTTTTTTTTTTTGAAAAAAAAATTTAGTACTTGTTCAGCAAATCGACAATAAAACACATCTGGGCCTTCATGACTAGTGAGTTCCCGAGAGCTCATTTATTGTCTTGAGCCATGAAACAATCCAAAAATCATAGTGTCTAATTGTCATGTGCTCATTGTATAAAGTAATTTTGCAATATCAATCAATAAATAATTGTAAATATAATTTTTAAGTAATTTTTGTAAAGTTAGTAAATTTATAGTGCATGAAAAAAAAATTATTAAATGATAATGAAAAAGAAGTTGCATTATGGGTCCATAGACTATTTTCTCATATGTAAATAGTACACAGGGTAAGCCTTGTAAAACACACGTTATTTGTATATACTGTCTAAACAAAAATAGTCAGAAGATGGACCACAAATGAATGCAAGGAGAGGATGAGGACTAAAATCATAAATGCTTGCTAACATATTTATGATGAATCCTGCCAAATAGGTCCACATATTTACTATGCCATCTGATTCTGGTGAGCATCTTAGAAATAAAGTCATTTTACTATAGACCTACAGACTTGGCTATAATTTCAGTAATGATGCATATAAGTTTGGTATTTGGTCATACTCAATAATGGAAAAGAAGTAATGTTCGTAGTACAAATTTATATAACATTTTTGTATAGAAAAGAAGTTAGCTACCAACAAGGAATTACTGAATTATTGGAACACATGTTAAGTGAAATAAAGTATTATACTCACAAAAAGAAGTATTCCTCTACTTCAAATTCTCATGTCATAGGGCGAATAGTCTCTCTTAGATATCTCTGAATGACACAGAAAGGATATTTGCAAAGATACTGCTTTACTCAAGTAATAATAAGCATTGTATCTATGGCCCTATACTTTTTCACCTTTTCTCTGCATTACATAATTACCCTTCTTTTCTAGGGTAATTTTACTAAGCATGGATAATGACCCAGACCTTTTTTTCTTCTTTTGGCAAATGCCAAGGATGCAGCTCAGATTTTGAAAAAAAAAAAATTGATATTTAATTGGAGGAAAAATGTTGATGTTGGTGAGAGAATAATGAAAGAAAAAATATATATAAACATAATAAGTAACATGATTTGACAGGAAAAAAAAAAAGAAATAGACAAAAATAAAATATGTTAAATTAATGAAACATCACTCTGAGTTATATTCACACAATTTTAAAGTGAAATTTATCTAAACGTGTGTTTCATTTTCACCAACACATCAGACTTTTTAATTTGAATAAAGTTACACCTAACTTAATCATATCATTTGTAGGGTGAAGAAAAATAAGAAGAAAGAGAAATGTTTCGCATGTTTAAATTACCTTTTCTATTTTTTCTTTTTTACATTTTCTAAATTAAACCTAAGAAATCACATAATTTTCCTCCCATTTAAACATAATTATGTGGTGGTACTTTTTTTTCTTTTTTTTTTAGACGTACATAATGGTCGCTGCCTGTGTTAGTTTTTATACGAATAATAATATGGAACGGTTAATTAAGTTTTTCATTTTTTAATTTTGATTTTTAATTTTTTTTAAAAATTTTGTCAAAATTTAGTTTTTATTTTATTTTTTGTCTTTTTCGTTAATTAAAACTATTAAATAGTAATATGGTCATGTAAAAATTATATATAACACTTCCATCTCCGGGCACAGATTCACCTTGCAAGGATTGGGAGCACTTGCCTCCACTGTATTTTTTTCATTATATATATAAGCTTTTTTTATTACATATTTCCACAAAAATTCGAAAAACTAAAAATTGATATTTAAAATAGTTTATGGATTAAAAACTTAATTATTCTATTATTATTCTTATGATCTTCGGGGTTTCTTAAAAGAATAAAGGCAAGAGCTAAAGAGTTATTGGGCTCTACTTTGATGTTGAGTCCGTAAAAGGAATAACTTTTAGCTGGGACTAAAAAGAATATACATATTATTCTTAGTCTACATTTTAAAAAAGACAAATATCCTCAAATCGACGTATAACTTTAATGGATATTAATTTTTACAGGAATAAAAAAAGAATTACTGCTAGAATGTAATTAATATTTCGGCACAAAATATCTACTCATTTAATATTTTCCTGTACTTTATGAAAGTTATACCCAAAAAAACAAAACACTCTTAACAAAACTATATTCTGCTTCTGCTTGTCCTTAACCTTGAAATGTAAACCCAAAATTTTGCAAGTGTTATGTTACACAGTAAAGAGGGAGAACTTAACAAAAATATTATGAAGTGTAGAATAAAGTTTCAAAAACGTAGAAAGAAAATACGGTCATAAAATGCGGCAATCCAATCAGTTCTGACATGTTGAAGAAAAGCAGATTGAATGGACTGCCAACTTTTAAATCATGATAAGAATTTAACTTTTTTTTCGAAAACTTTGTTGTTAAGGATTATATAATTTTTTTTGAAATAAACTGTTTTCTTAGCAAATTTAAAATTATTTATTGGAAAGTAATTACTATTTTTTTTAGAAATAAATAGTTTTATAATTTTTGATGTGTTCGTTTAAATGATTTTTACTTTTAAAAATGCAGAATTTTGTTTTCTTTAAATAAACAAATCATGCGGTATACTTCGTAAATAATCGCTTATTGATTAAAAGAATATTTATTCAATAAATTAATTTAGATAAGTAGACCCTATGTAAATATTATTTTGTAGTTAACAATTAAAATATTTTTTGACGATAAAAATCTCCAGAAATAATATTAAAATCAAATTTTTTTCTGAATGACTTAGAAATAGAGATTTAATTAGTTATTTAGATATAAAAAATGATTTTTTTCATAAACAGATAATTTTCTTAGTTATTTGATCAAATGACCTTTTTCATATCTTATAATACAATAAACATAGTTAAAGTGACCATATATTAATTAATCTAGAAAAATTTCTTTCCCATTCGTTTGGTTTTTCCAAGATGGAAAGATTTAGTATAGATGTATCAGAATACAGTACGTGAGTACAAAGTAGAGACGTATCCCTTGAGCATGTGAGAGATTCCACCAAATCAATGGCGACAAAGAAAAGAGGCTATATAGTATTGTAGATAAGATAAGCCACCTCTCTTTTCACTATGCTTTGAATCATATATTATCACATTAACCAATTTTTATAAACAATAAACATTAGGCCATTACATTTCATATATAAAGATACATATTATCTTGAAAGCCACATGCAACATACATAAAAATGAAGTAGAACTTTTACAATTTTAAGAATTAATTTGCCTACCTATCACTAAATTTTTTTTTTTATATTTGCTCTCTTGTTGGTTATGTGATATAAGCATTTATTCAATCCAGATGAGTCTCTATCAAGCCGTGTATCAAATAATGTTAAGATCCAGCAGATATGGTTTATTTGAATTATTTGCATTATAGGATTTTTGTGTCGGTATAACATGAAGAGACAATAAGACGTGTTTGGATGAAACACTTGGACAATGAACAAGAGCAACATTAATTAAGTAATAAACCAAACAAAGACCATTGTCCTAATTCATCGGCGGAAAAGCGCACTGTGCACTTATCTGTGCATGTGAAACGTACGGATCATGAATCCAGCTCATGTGCTAGTTACACCACCCTCTTCTCCTGACCCTATCCATGTGCACATTTTTTCTTTTTATAAAAATAAAGTTTATAAATTATTTAAATTTATTTATTTTTTATTTCATTCTATTCTCTTGGGTGATGTGATATTGATATGTTATGCATGTGATCTGGTGACCTTGTTCCCTCTACAATTTTTTTTTTTTATAATAAGGATATCAAAGATTTGATATCAAGGTATAAAGTGTGGAAAAATAGTCGGTGGATTGTAATACTCAGATAATTAATTATAAAATATAAAAAGAAAGAAATATGTATACATATAAATTATAAAGAAAAAAAATATAAATTTTTTTAATGAGTTAATTAATTAATTGTATATTATAATTGATAATGAAATAAAATAATAAAATAAAAAATCAAGTTGAGAAGATGTTACGCCCACCAGCTACCGAGGCTATAGAGGATAGTACTTTCTGTTGGAAGTACGAATTCAACCATGCATAAATGAATCCTGGCCCCAACCGATGTTTATGTTGGGTTCAACAAGTTATCATCGAGGGATTTGAAAAATGTCCATTAGCTCATAATTTTAATAAAAAAATTGTTATTAAATTGTGTATAACTATTTTATACCCTATGCCATATGCTATTGGTAGAGAGAAATTTTTTAAAAATTAAGTATATATAAAACTAAAGAATAACATGTGAAAAAATAATAATCGTCCAACGTTAGATCTCGGTTCCGAGTCACGACAAGAACAATGGAATGGTGGAAGAAAATTCAACCTTGATACAAGTTGTCAAACTTTTCGCCCAACAAATATACTGACATGAGGTGTAACATTCAAATTTTCTTTGCATGGGTTTTACCTAGCTGGCTAGCCATCAATATCATCACGATAGGCTAAAATTAAATTTCAATAAATTATATGTACACTTGCATGTCTTTGGTTTTACACTATAGTTATACACTTTTTTTTTTTTTACTAAATATCAAGATCAAGATAAATATATAATTTTTTAATAATATATGTCGTACGGTGGATCTTTTTATTCACAAATTTAATTTTTAGAAGATCTAATTGAAGCCGAAGCAACTACTTGAATATACAAATTAATAGTTCTTGGGAGGACGTAACTATATATTGAGATTTGAGAGCATGTTTTGTGCCTACAACATGCATATCATCATGACCAGTCACCACTCATTAGACATAACATTATTATAAAGTAAGATTGAAAATTAAATTAATTAACTATTAACATACACCTCAACTGGGCTGTCATGCTGCTTGTTAATTATTTATTAGCTAGCTTTGAAAAATATTCCTCTCTTTCAACAATCTAGGTGTTTAAATCTTGAAAACTTTGTAATGATTAATGTGCTATGCATGCACCCAATTGAGAAAAGATCTCTAGAATTAAAAGTAAAGAGCATGAATGGCTGCAAACTCTTACATATATTTTGACTTAATTTGTATAATAATTAGAGCACGTGAGAATATTCCTGATATGTAGAACATTGATCCTGTTTATGCGATCAACAATAATCACTGCAACGTCTTATCAAACAAAAAGTCAGATAAGTACAACGAGAAGAACCAAAACAACAATTTTGATAAATTAAGCTGTAAACTGTTCGATTCTTAGCCGCAAAATATTATTGTTTTGGTACAATAAGTACTGCAAGTGTATAATTAGAAACTTTAGTTATTAAAATTAGTGTTGAAAAGTTATAAGAAAATATTAATTGAGAATCTTTTATAGACTGAGTACATTATTGTTAATTTGTTGTTTGGTATGAAATGGGAGCAGGCTAGTTGAGATTTGTTTTGTATGAAGAGAAGCCAGTGTTGCTTATTTTAATGAAACAACTTACTCTATATCATAGTATTTAAAGTCAGTATTTCGTCTTTTTAATTGTTACTTTTTCTTTTGGTTATAGTTAAATTGTTGATTATTATTAAATTCTGTCGTCTATATATTAATAGTTACTAGTTGGATAAGTTAGTCAAAAATTTAATCATGATGTTTTGGCCTGACGACTTTATTTTATTAATGAATTTAGTGTGGCGTCTGGTCTCATAGAAAATGATCTTGATAAGTTTGAAAAAAAAAACTATAAATTAAATCCCTTAATCTAGTGCAAGAACTTTAATTAGGACATGTTGTTCATTTATTTCACATGCAATAATATAAACTAGGTAATCAATACCTGGAACTTCTTTTATTAACTTGCAAAGTTAGAAGAGAGGACTTCAATTTTAATTGTTGTGGAAATTAAAGGTACAGATCAGTTAGGTTTGCCTGTTGGAAACCAAATAACTTGCTAAAAACATGTTACATAATAAGTTTTATCTAGTAAAAAGGATTAGGGGTGAATAAGAGTTTATCTAAATGGTTTTGAGTAAGAAATATTATCATTTCTTTTTTCTAGGTGCAGGTGTCCTCTTCTCCTAGTTGGTGCTAATAATGAGTCATATTTTTTTAAATAAAGTATTATATTATTTTAAATAAGCTAAAATTTAGATAATCATTCATAGAAATAATCATTATTAATTTTCTTTGTCATATATCTTCTCTATTCCAAATCTCAGCGGTTCAAGATTAATGTATGAGTTAAGGAATATTTAATGGAATGTTCTTATTGGAAACTTTTGATGAATGCATCCTTTCATAAATTTCAAAACTCTAAATCTAAAGTATCAATTATATTCTGGTGATATATAAAAAAAATTAAAAAAACTAAATTGTCGATGGTTCCCCTTACGCACATTCTGGACCTAATGTTAATATCTTGATTAATAGCAATGGTTATGGCACCTTATCTATACATAGTAGAAGACTTCAAATCTATAATATTTATATGTACTTTATTATGCAAGTGGTAAGAAAGTGTAGTTAGTGAAAATCAATTAGTTTTTATGGTCGATTGCAACACTTTAAATAACTTGTTGACATTCAACTTGAACTTTGTTATGCATATCCATAACATTTATACCTAGTTTTTGTTTTGCAAATTGTAGCATGGGACAATAAATCAATTTTTATATGTGGAGGGATATCAAAAGCATGCATCTTAAACAGTCATGTTGATACATAGTTAACCATTAAAATTTGTTGTAGAAGCTTGTCTTATTGTTACCTTTTTTGAAAAATAAGATTACTTAATTTGCATCATATAGAATTGCTTAAACTCTATAGCTTTAATTTAAGATTTAATATGCGACTAGTACGTAACTGGTTACATCATAGTTTTGTCTCGTTCTCCTGCATGTGTAAACATATAGTATCACGTGGTGTAAATTTCTCCATAAAAGGAGAAAATAAAAATAATAAAATTTATTTATTTAAAAATTAAAATTAGTTTTAATTAATTAATTTATAGAAGTTATTTTAATTTTTATCACTAGTTAATATTAATTTTTAAATAAATAATTTTATTTTTTCTTATTTTTATGATTTTTTTAAAAAAGAAAAATATTCAAACCTATTAATAATATTCTTTTCTTATAATATTATAACTCTTAATAATAAATAAATTAAATTAATAAATTACGCTTGTGTATCTCTTTCTTGAAAAAGGTTATATACAAAATTATAATGGAATCATGTTTGACACTTTTTCTTTTACCTAGCATAAAGTATATATACAACAGATGAGTTGTATTATGAAATTTATCAAAAACAAGGAATTGTAAGACTCTTTACATGTTTATAAAAATATTTATGAATTATTTCATAACAAAACTGTTATATCAATAATGGGAGTCAAATTCATATTTTTGTGAAATATAAATTTATTTCTTATTAATTAAATCAATCTAACTTATTCGTTAGGTTTCAAGACTTTTTAAATGTTTATGAAAATATTTATAAATTATTAAGACTAACCTTACAAAAAGGTCACCATATTATAACCTCATGAGTCCCGAAGGGTCACTTAATAGTTATAGTCACTTAATCAGAGTCACTTAATCAGTTACAATCATGACGTGATGAGATTCTGAAAGAAATATACTGAACACACACCTAACTCAATTAATATTATAGTATTAATTACCTGACAAAAGTATTTCAACAATAAATTAATAAGTGCTGTACATTTTTTATATCCCTTTTTTCTTACATTTTCAATAGAATTTATTTTTTGTCATGATATAAAGACTAGTTTATTCTATATATTATTTTTAAAAGCTATGTTCATACATTTTAATTAAAAAATATATTTATTTACTTAACTTCTTTGTCATATTATTTATTATATTTTCTATTTATACTTCATTTTCTATTTTTTTACCTATTTTAAATTGCACTAAGAAATGTGAAAATAAGTACCTAAGTCATATTATTTCTAAAATTAGAAATATAAGAGAGATAATATTATTTGTGTATTTATTAAAAAGTAATAATAAATATATTTAGATACTTACATATTTATATTTTATATATTCTTTAATTTCATAATAAATAAACAGGAATGTGATATTTTCACGATAATGAAATAAATTATTTTTTATTATACTTTAATTTCTATTTTATTTTTTTATTTAAAAGTTTGAAATTTATTACTGAAAATATTAAAATATTATTAAATATATTTTTAAAAACATATATCATAAAGTATATTCCATTTTATTCTCATAAATAATATTAATCTGAACACAAACTCTCAGGAATAAATATCCAACTATTTTGACTTACGGTACGTTCCATCAAGCTTATTTATTTATAAATAAATAAATAAGATGTTCTAAATATTATAAATTTTATAAATTATCCATGAAAGAGACATGAATATTATATTTTATTAATAAGTATTCTTTTTAATATTAATAAAATAAAAATATTAAATATGGAAATAAAATAAATTTTATGAAAATATAAAATCATCTCTAGCTTTATATCAATATTGAAATTATTAGAAATATTTAATATGGTATACATGCATAATAAATTTAATTTAATATCATTAGAAATTAATACAATATAAGATTCATAGCTCTTTATCAATGTACTAGTGAAATATAAAATAAAAATATTATGTAAGTATAAATGAAAAAAATAATAATAAAAAGTTAAGTTAAATCACGGTTAGATTCCTTTTAGAACGTTAATACAACTTAATAAATCTAGGTGCCACTTCTAAAATATGCTGGAAACTAAAAGTTAGAAAAGTTTTGAAACTATGAGAAACATCTCTTTCATTTATCTTATAAAAAAAACAATTTTTTTTATTAATTTTAGAACTACTAAAACATAACTGTAGTGTATACATAACCACACATCAATGCACACAATTTTTTTTTTTTTTTTTTTTTATAAATGATGAACATAACTTGGTTTGATTAATAAAAAACTATATACTCTAATTATAAAATTAAGGTTATATGTATACATATATATGTAAAAGAGTATTTTTTTAAAAAAAAATCAAACCTTTAAATCAATTTTAATATTTAAAAGTTCAATCTCTAATTTTCATCTTAGGTTTGTCTGGTCATTAAAAAATTACAGTTTCCGAATTACATTTCTAACATCTTTAATTGTACAAGAGTATCTGTAATTTTGATTTCTAACTATAATATTAAAAACTCTGAAATTATTATTGTTCATGAAAGAACATGGTATAAAGTAGTTCAGAAGTACAAGATTTGTGGCTAGCGATAAATAATGATAGTATAATGGGTCACTAATACATGATGAAAAAGTTTAACATGTGGACTTCAATTCATTAACTTGCTTGCTGCACACTCAGCTATTCCACAATGATATATAAAACCACTAATTTTAACATAGAAAGTGCATGTATTTACGATAATATGGAAATATATTATAAACGAGATAATTATTAGGATTCTTACATGTTACGAGAGTGACTTTGGAATCTTAAGGACAAACATTGATCAATTGACATTACTACTACGTGTCACACCAATTGAGTTAGTGTATCATGTAATTATTTGATGAAGAGAGTTTTGTCAAAACTTCTCTGTTTAGCGGATATATATGGCAGTGCTGGTACAGTTACATATATAAATATAATTTTTTTCAGATAAAAAACCAATAACACATTTTGTGTAAAATTATATTAAATTTAATATTGTTTATTAAATATAAAATTTATTTAAAGATAATTAAGTTTAATATATATACTTAAAATCAATTTTTATACAAAATATAAAACATATTTCACATGAATAATAAATTAACTCTATCTTTTAAAATAATAAATAATATTTTCAATAATTTTATCATAATTTTGTAATCATCTATTTTTCTACCGCTAAACTGATGTACTGCTTAACCGATACACCGCATCTTTAACCGGTCCAGCAGTGGCATGTTTTGCGACCGATTTTCTGAATCTCTATGAAGAATAGTTGTTCGAATTGGCATTTTGAATTTGGAATTTGAGTGTGACAACAAAAGTAAGAAAGCGAAACTAAAAATAATAAAACAATAAAAAAAATAAAATAACTAGTACTAAAGATTGGATAGAAGTATAAAGATTAGGTTGAAGCATATCGTTGCATTTATCTATGATGTTTCAGTTTAAGATAAGGTTAATTTTATGTGCATTTCTTATTTACTTTCCATGTCAAAGTATGTCCCATTAAAACATGATGAGATTTGAATAAATAAAAGAAGGATCTAGAGTATCCGAAGTTGTCATAATAATAATAATATAATAATAATGAAAGGTAAATAAAAGTACGTAGCTCAACAACACATGCACCAAATTGATTTTAAATTAGTAGCTACACTGTGACCTATTAAGTGGAGCTCCAATTACTATATACACTATACTACAAAGACAGGAACATTATGTGTAAAAAAAAAAAAAAAACAGACAGGTAAATTATTGCTATAATTGTAAAGGCATGGTAGGTCATTATAGTTCGTGCATGGGAAGACCATAATGTATTATAGTCACTTATCATCGTCATTATTTAAGTATTATAGTCATTGTTTTATCATTCCAATTATACCTTTAAAATAATAAAATAATTTAAAAATTGAGAAGGAAGATTAAAAATAAGAAAAAAAATAAAAGAGTAAAAATTATAAATTTAAATTTTTATTGAAAAATTAATAATATAAATAATCAGTATTTATTTATCTGAAAAAAATATTTACTATCACCTTACCATTATTTTATTTAAAATCTGTTAAATTTATTTTTGATCAAATTAGTTTTAAATTAATAATATTATTTGGAATATGCACTAAAATTAATCTCAGTTGCATATTTTATTAGATCTATATATGTAAAATATTGGATAAATATCAAAGTCAGATTCAGGATTCTTAGACATGTTTTTTCTTGAAGCACGTGAATTCTAATATTTTGAATTTTATATACTAAAGCAAGAAAGATTCTTCCACCAAGGTGGGGTCAACCCATTTACTCATTGCAGCCTTCCAAAGGAATTTTATAATTTTAAAACATTTTATTTATTAATACAATTTGTTAATAATTATATTAGTAATTACCTTTTAATCATCTATCTCAAAACTTTTTCATTGTCTAATACTCTAATAACCTCTCTCTCCTCTTTCACAATTATACTTGAATGTCAAAACTGTTCAAATAAAGATGAATTGAAAAAATAACATATCAATTTTTTAAAAAGATATTAATAAAAATTCTTATATAATCGCTAATAGCAAAGATTATCATAGCTTAGTTTTGCAATTAAAGTACTGAAAAATGTGTTAATAAAATATTATTTACTATATGTGAAAAGATCTTTTTCACATTACTTATAAAATGCTAATAATAATAATAATAATAATAATAATAATAATAATAATAATAATAATAATAATAATAATAATAATGATGATGCATGTGGCCAATTTTGTAATTCGTAGAATCTTCATATTGGTAATTGCTAGGAAGAAAAAGAGAAATTCTCAAGTTCCTTCGTGCAGTGCGTGTGAATTATAATACATGTGGCCGATTTTGGCATTTAGCCCGAGTAGCCTAGTAAGTCAAGTAGTGTATACACAAAGCTCAATTTTCTTGGTCTATTTTCAACAAATGAAAACGCACAAATTCTTACTCTTAGGATGCTTGTACAAGAAAATTGGATTTCCAATTATGTATCATTTTTTTCCCTCCATTAAATTATCTGAATAATACATAACTAAGATAGTGTTTGGATAAAATAATTTCACAATGAAAAGAAAACAAATTAAGTTGGATAAAATAATATTACTTTTTCTTTATCTAAAACTTTTATTTGGATCACTATTTATATATAAAAGAATTATGGGATTAAAATTGCGGAATCTCATCCTTATATTTAAGAAAGAAAGAAAAGTAGAATGTTTTTGAACAGAGATAATCAAAACCACACAGCCAACCATTATTTTCCAAACAACGACAGTGATTTATTTTCTGCCTCGGTATTCTCATGGTTTTGGTAGACGAAGACCCTGATGAAGATGTGTTATTTAATCTTTAAATCCAATTATTTTGACCAGAAGAACGATAAAAATAGAAGTAGGAAAATTAAAAATTTTTGTAATTAAATATAAAACTATTTTATTAAATTATACAATTTATTGATCCATCTATAATCATTCTTCAACTTTTGTATATTTTTTATAGAAAACGCGCAAGAAGTTGTATAAAGAATATAATTGTGGAACAACTTAAATTAAATTAAATTTTATAGTTAAATGGATAAACAACGAATTAATCAATTATTAATAACTTCCGATGTACACGCTGTTCTTTTCATACGTCAATGTTAGTATTTAATTATTTTTTATGAATAGAAAGAGTTTAAATCTGCGATCTCTTTTTATCCACTGAAATTAAAATATCCACTGTTGTTTTAATAATATTTTTGAAAATTATTTTTAAAATTAGATGTCATAATGATAATAGACGTTTTATAAATGAGATAAAATAAGGTGGAGGTGGGAAATAAATTGAATTCCACATAAATATAACATTCCCATCCCTTTTACATGGAAATGGAGAAAAAGGAAGATATGTTTAATTTAAATTCTTAAAAATTAGTTATTTTCTAGAATAGTTGTTGTATCATATGAAAATTTTACAATCCCAGGCTCACATTCCTGATAATAGACACGAAAAAATTAAACCACACTCTTAATCATTTAAAAATAATGTGCCACAAAGAGTCACAAGAGGAAGTGGCTTAATAAGTTATGATGATTGTTTGCAAAAGAATCATATTTGATTAGAGTTATGGATTATTTTCTTTAATATTCTTTAGCTATTAATAAAATTATAGAAATAAAAAGATAAACAAGCTCATGAGTTTTTATAATGGTTCTCTACATTACAATGATTATTTTTTCTTTTTACTTAACAATATTTATCAAATATTGATAAAAGTTTTTTCATATTAAATATTGATGGAATATATTTTTATATTTTTTAAAAATATGTATCTATTATTTATATATACACTTTTAATTTATCTATATGGAAAATATAATATTTCTAAAAGATTATCTTTATGAAAAAAATAATAATTTTAAAAAATAATAATTCAAATACTAATTCTAAAACATATTAATTTCAATACTATTTTTATTCCCTATTCATTCGATTAAACACCTTTTATTTCACTTCTAAATCTCTTATTTTAGATTTTATTCTTAAAAGAACTTTTGAACAAAAAAAAGCTAACCCAAACGCGTCTTCATAAATTTTATTGTGAAATAATTAATAAGGTGTTAATATTTTCATAGAAAATATTTAGAAAAAAAGATCATTCCTTTTTAAATTATATATGAAGTTTAATTTACATAAGTATTAAAAATATAATTAATATTTGGAATTTTTTATTAATATCAATATCATTTTTTAATATATCTTTCTCTTCCATTTTATTAAGTAATTAAAAAATTAATAAAATAAATAAAAAGTAAACAAATGTAATATTAGAAAGGAAAATTATAAAATATTTTTAATACCAGTTAAAGATATTTTTAAAACAAAATAATTAATATTTTATTAATTGTTTAAAACAATATATAAGATAGAAATAAAATTTTTCGGTTAAAAAATTTATACAATTGAAAAAAGGGGGAATATTTTTCAATATTAACCATTAATAATTTATTTCAGAAAATAAAAAATAACAATAAATAAATATTTATTATTTCTAAGATATTTAGCTGTTACTTCAGTGTGGAAAAAACAATTTTGAAAACAAAACAAAAGTTACCCACTTGCATAATTGTACCTTAGCACCGTACACATTTCACAATCACACAACGCGCTCCACGCGCTTTCTCTTCTATAAATACCTAATCCTCTCTACACAAACTTCACCACCAACACTATTTCACCACCACGCGCCGTAGAAACATTCACGCGCCGCCTCGGCATTCAGCTCCCGGGAGAAACAGTCTTTGCATGGCAGTGAGCTTTCTGGCTTACGAGGTATCGGACCTCTGCCTAGGGAAGCCGGCGCTACGGTCGCTCTCGGACGCCGCCACCGTCGCGGACGCCGTGGCCGTGCTGAAAGGCTCCGACGAGAGCTTCGTGAGCGTGTGGCACTTGGAGAAAGAGAAAGAAGAAAACGAGGACGTTTTCAGATGCGTTGGGAAAGTTTGCATGGTCGATGTTATATGCTATCTTTGCAGAGAGGAAAATCTCTTGTCTCCTTCTTCTGCTCTTAACCAACCCCTTTCTAAGATTCTACCTAAGGATCCTTCCATCGTTGTTCACCTTCAACCTTCTTCTAGGTGCAATTAACTTCTAATCTTAATTTTAATCAATTTAATTGATTTATTTATATAATACATTTTGAAAGATTGTGAGTTAAAAAATTACAGAGTAATTGCGGATTTGGTATTGTCAGAAATTATGGGAAAATTAGGTTATTGTTATGGTCATGATGTAGTCATGTTCACTTTAATAAAATTAACATTTTTTGGTTAAAATCACTGTCACGGATTGTTTTTAAAATCTTAGATTTTTTTTTTTTCACTAATGAAGATTTTGTCACTGGCTAATGTAATTGCTTCTTGATTAATGGGAAATAGAGAAAAAATAGGTACATTTTGGAGTGTTTTTAGTGGGTTTTCTTATTAAAATTAGAGTTTAGTCATGAAAGAAGCTGATTTTATGTGTACATTTTGTTGTGTGAGGTGAAATTTCAATTTTAATGAAGAAAACATAGGATTTATGTTGTCATATAATATTCGAGGAATAAAATGTGAGGTTGATTCCTATGACGTGTTGGATTACGTCAAAGTCTGAGTGAAAGGAATTTGGATCATTGAATCATGTGGTCTGAATTTGATTCTGACATTGCTGTGTTAAAAAAATATCTAGATTTAGACTTTGAACGTGTCTCGAGAGATTTGTAGCTGTAAGTGGGAAGCAACATTGGGAAACCCAGAAAATAAAAATAGGTTGATACATTCTTGTTATAATTTTTTTGTTTTAAACTATGATTCTTTTGTGTATTATAGACTTACAGTAGTATGTTACTCAGATGAAGAATTAAGTGAATTAACCATTTTGATCTGTAATTTTGATGTTTCAGCTTGTCTGAAGCAATTGATTTAATACTCCAAGGGGCACAGAATCTTGTTGTGCCAATTTTGCCAACAAAACGAAGTGGAGTTTCAAGAAGGAAACAACATCAGAAAGCATCATCAACTGTAACTATCAACAGCCACAACGGTCGCGAATTTTGCTGGTTGACTCAAGAGGATGTGATTCGGTTCATACTGGGCTCCATTGGAGTATTCACTCCACTTCCTGCTCTATCCATTGATTCTCTTGGCATCATAAGCTCTGATGTGCTTGCTGTTGACTACTACTCCCCTGCATCTTCTGCAGTGGGAGCAATCTCAAAGTCCCTCACTCAGCAAACTTCAGTTGCCATTGTGGACAGTGATGCCACTTTCATCGGCGAGATATCGCCCTTCACTCTCTCGAGTTGTGATGAGACTGTTGCGGCCGCGATTGCTACTTTATCGGCGGGGGACTTGATGGCCTACATTGATTGTGGAGGCCCTCCTGAGGACCTTGTGAGAGTTGTCAAGGCAAGGTTGAAGGAGAAGAGCTTGGAGAAAATGTTGGAAGAGTTCACAATTTTGTCGTCTATGACCGGTGATGTATCGGCTTCTTCCTCCTCTTCCTCTGATGAGGAGTCACCAACAAGGACATTGGCTAGGTCTGGAAGGTACTCAAGGTCATCTAGCTACTCAGCTAGGATGGTGAGGAAGGCTGAGGCTATAGTGTGCCATCCTAAGAGTTCCCTAATTGCTGTGATGATCCAGGCCATTGCTCATAGAGTTAACTACTTGTGGGTTATTGAGGATGATTGTAGCTTAGTTGGCATTGTTACTTTTTCTAATATGTTGAAGGTGTTCAGACAACATTTAGAAAATATGTGAGAAAGCAGGAACCAAAGTCTATGAACATGGCCCTTTTGTTGTTGAGTGTTGCAATGAGGCCTGGGAGGTTTGGTTTCCGTTGTACTTTATTTCTGTGTGCTTCCATTTTAATAAAACTCCCTTCAACGCAATTCTTTGTAAAGGACCAGTTTTTCCTGCCCTAGTTTGCTTAAAAGTACTTCAAATGTTTCCATGTCCCAATGAGTCTGTTTTTATTCCCATTAGATTTGTGCACCATTTTGGCTTCTGATGTTAAAGTTGAAAGCACTTGGTTCGTTTTCAGCCTTTATTTAATCATGTCATAAGTGCGAAATATTTATTGACTGATGATTAATTTTTAGCATACAATCTGGTTAACCACTTTTGGTAGTTGTCTTTTTTCTAATCTCTTCTTTTTTCCCATTAGATAAGACTCGAATATCAAATTTTTCTTTAAGAAATTTGAGTTCTGTGCTACTTAGACTTACGTAACGGTGCTATTTTTCACTGATTTGTTTGGTGACTACAGCATCTATTGACAATAATGTTTTTTGAAGATTCATATATATCATGTGCATTATAAGGTCCTTAAACGAGGGAAGAATCTTTTCACTATTTGTTCATAAAATACTCTGTAGTCCAAGTCATATAAGTTCAATTCTAATACATTTTGAAATTAACAAAAACCATTGAAGAATCAAGTTTATAGTAAATGTGGCCCAAGAGTTATTGAAGTCTCTATTCTCATACTAACTTAGTTGACAATTCAGATTTAGACAGTTGGACACCATCAGAATATCAGTGAAGTACATAACCAAAGTGTCTGGCTAGGGAAAATTTCAAATTATTGCTGTCATTTTAGTGGTAATGAATGTGGTAGTTCTCAGAAAAGACAGAGAACTCATGAGACACATTTTCCTTGTACGAATTTTAAGTTTAAATGTTAGACGGGCACATGTTTTATGTTTTAAAAAGATATTAGACACTTTACATTATATGAGACAAAGAGTTTTATGTTTTAGTAAGATATTAGACACTTTACATCATATGAAGTAAGAATGTTCACGTCTCAGGCATGTGTCTGGCATGCATAATGCATTTGTATGGATCTTATCTTCTTTGTTTATAAGGGCCCTCAAATCGAGGACAGATAACAACAGAGACATGGACTTTTTTATTTGGATTGTAGAATAATACTTTCATATTTGAATTCTGCCATGATTTATCTTTTATTGGAACAGGAACATGATATATCTTTAAAATTTTGAATTTTATCAGAGATGAATTAACATAAGGTTATTCTGGTTTGAACATTGAGTTTCAGCGTTTAATATGTATTATTGTGTTACTCATTTCGATCAAAATAAAATAATTTGAAAGAAATTATTTCTATGTATAATAATAGTGTTACTCACTTTTATCAAAATTAAATAATTTGAAATAAAATTTTTCAATGTATAATAGTGTTACTTATTTCGATTAAAATTTTATCGGGTCTTCACCGGCAGGTTAAAATTCATCTAAATTTGATCATGGATATTATAATAACAATATAATGAAAATGGTACGTGAAAAAGTTATTTTTGGTTAATTTATTTTGATTAAAAGCTCATATTCAAATTAATGTAATCCAAAAATGGGTATAACATATAAGAAGAGGTACGATTACGTGCAAATATGAATTATGAAAGAACATTAAAAACATCTAGAAAAAGAAACAACCATCTCATCATGTTAAGAATTTCTAAAAATAAAGTATAAAATTATTTAAATAATCTTATGTATAATATTAGATTTAATTTAGAATATTTCAAACTTTAAAAGTATTAATCTGATATCTAAATTAATTATATCTAAATTAATTATCTTTAAATATTATTGGTCCATCTCGAGATGGATCTGATTAAAGTAAAAGTTTGATATCTAAATCAGTTGATTGAATTGATTTCATATTATAAATATCTTTAGAATACCTCTAAAGAATTTGTTCATGAAAGAGATTTACACTCTATCATTGTTTAAAAAAATTTCTATAATAATTTTATAATATTTATTTTAGGTATCTTGTGATTTACTAAATGATTTTTACATTATAATATTTAAGATATCATTTCTTTTATAAGTCAGGAAACTTTTTTCTTTAGTCAATGGGAATAAAGAATAGATACAAAAGTTCATAATAACTATAGTCAATGTGAGCCTTCCTCAAAACTTACTTTTAAACAAAACCAAAAACCATGTCCAACTCTCTAAAATTTCTTTTTATAATTATCCTTATGTTTAAAAGTTTAAATTTTAATTCTTATGGGTAAATTATCAATCAATATATTTTTAATCAATCTGGATTTTAAATATATTGATTTAAAATGTTAGATATCAGGAAAAATTACTCTGTTTCGCTTATCAAAATGTAGTCTAGTCAGAAAGACAAATTCAAATAAAAACAAGATACTAAAAAGCTTAATGCAAATATAAAATCAAAACCAAACACACAAACATTATAGAGATCAAAATCTTATTAAGTGTGTATGTGTATATAACAAACAATAAGCAAAGAACCAATATAACAGATAATCAGAGAATCCATTTAAAGGACTACTAACACAGTTCTTTATTTATAAATAAATATATACTAGCAAAACAGAAAAGCAGCTCCAGAATTTTCTGAGCAAAACAAAATCGCACACTTTAAATGTATTGAAAAATGGTGGCAATGTTAGTGCCATTCATTACTATTTTAAAAGACTACAATATCATATCATAATATAATACAGAACAGTAAATTTTAACAGTAGTGATCAATATGATATTAGAAAAGTCATGTAACTGATATACCAGAACCACACATAAAAATAGGTGATTGTTTCAACATCTTCAGATGTTTTCTAAATCTTCAGATGCATCTTTAATGAAAATTTGAATGGGCTCAAGGCAGCTTCTTAAGGAGTCATGACCAAGTTGTGCTCTTTCATTGTCTCCAAAGCCAAATATCTGTCCCCTGCTAGTAACCACCACAGTGTGGTACAAGCCAGTGCTAATTTGAGAAACCCGGTGAGATCTCAAGGTATCTAAGATTCGTGGTTTCAATACTTTATCAGACACTCTTCTATCCAGAAATCCAAGGCTTCCAAATCCCATGGAGCCAAAGCCATACACTGAACCAGAATCAACTAGAACAAATGTTTTCCTTTTCCTTGCACAGATCTACACAAGTAACAAACAATAAGCGCTTACAACAAAGACTTGATCTACAAAACCAAATTCTAAACTTACATTTTCTTATCAGTAAACTACTAAATAGCATGTGCACTAACAACATATTTGACTTTCACACATGCATCAAATCATAAATTGTCATGCACAATAAGTTAGTTGAATTCTTCAATAACTTTCACAAAAGTCATACCGATGATGATTTTTGATTGATTGACGAAGTAGAACTTTTTATGACAGTGCTAGATTTTAAACTTTTTATACCTGAACAGCCAATTGATTCTTGAGACTAGTCAACATCTCTGGAGTTGTCTTCTCAATCTCATCTCCATGGCCTAAAGCACCACAGTATCCCTTGCCCCACGTATATACCTGGGTCATCAATAACAAATCTTATCAGTAATTACCACAAGCCCTTAAATAATCCAAACCAAGGATAACAAATAAAAGTGGAAGTATATATATCTTGTCCAATGAAACTCACAAATCCATTTGAATCAAGTGCCACTGCATGCTCATCACCAGCAGATACACGGACAACATGAATACCTTTCCTTCTGAATTTCTGTATTGCACGTGGCTGCAATTCATCATGTTGTTCACCATGGCCAAGACAGAAATTAGCACCTGATCCAAAGGAGTATACTTCTCCATTTTCCTTTACGGAAAAGATATAACTTGGTCCGGCAGCAATCTGAACAACAGAGCCTAGGGCTTCAATCATTTTGGGGGTTGGTCTGTCCTGAGTATCACCATGACCAAGTTGGCCATGGGTGTTGGTTCCACATGTATAAACATGCCCTTCTCTGGTGAGGAAGACTGTGAAGTTAAGCCCCGCTGCAACCTGAGACATTCAATATCTTTTAGAGGGGACCATATAAAACAAAATTTCATGGAACAATATAAAGATTGAGAATTGATGCATCAATTGTTGGGATTCAAGTACTATTCATAAGATTTGCTTGGTTTAACTTGAAATAATGCTTGATCTCTCAAATATATGACAAATCAATTTTATCAAAGAAATTAGAACCACAATGAACTAACACGGTATGAAACTAAAATTACAAAATGCTTTACAGCAGGCTTCATGGAAAAATTAGATTGTGTATCTTGAAATATATCAGACTAAGATCAAATTATTGCAAGGCAGAAAAATTTATAGATAAGAGAAGCAATGTGATCATGGGATGATGTATTCATTCATTAGACAAGTGACACTAGTCATCCCATGAGATTAATATTACCATATTCTACCTCCGTCCCTCAATATAAGACTCATTTACCTCTTCTCACCCATCAACAAAGTGAGTTAATTTAGTTAGTATCATTAAATTTGTTAAATTTTTCCAAAACTATCCTTAAAATTCTTGTGACTGAACTCTTCTCACTTAATTACTCTTCACCTAATTAAGTAATGTATGAGAGAAAATGCATTTACTGTAAAGTGATTAAGGGTATTTTTATTAAAAAAATAATAATGCAAGAGACAATTAAAAAAAAAGTCTTATAAAAGGGGACAAAATTTTTCCAAAAAAGAGTCTTGTACTTAAGGATGGATGTAGTTATAAGTTACCAACCATTATCTTTCAACTCAGCCTACAATTATCATCTGCAAATATTATGATGATGATGATGATTTGCATACCTGTTTGCAAGGGATCCCCTTCAGGGATTCAACAAGGCGTGGCCTGAAAATTGGCCGACTTGTATCTCTATGCCCACAGCAAGATGATGAATTATCTCCACATGTGAATACCTGCATCAGTAAGGAGAAGTCCAGGTTTATAATGGAAACAATTATTAATCATTTTACAATCTCAAACCATCACTTTCAATTACAGGAAAACAAAGCAACGATGGATCTGAACTATCAGTATAGAACATGCAGAAACTAAATACCAGATGCATAAAACATCACAATCCATGGATAGATGTAAAATTTGACTATGATGTTGCTCCTGCTAAGAGATATTTAAAATAGTTAAACTACCTGTTAATACCCTTCTTTCAACAATTTTCATAGTATTACAAAGTCCATTCATTCCAGATACAGGAAAAAGAACTTCAGTGCAGGTCATTTAGAAAGTAAAAGTGGACAACAATTATATGAAAAAATATCTAGAGCCCAAACTTAACAGTGTAAAATGGCTAACATTTAAATGTAAAATCAACAGTGTAGAATTTTGAATAGTAAAAGTAAGCTGATTATCATATCTGGATTTGTGAAACTAACTCATAATTTTTTCATTAGTGGTTCTTATACTTTACTCTGAAGTTTTGCAGTTACATAACTTATTCTTAGCATCATCCAACTAAATAGATGTGCCATATTGTCAGAGCAGATGATTTCAACAACGTTTCAACCTGCAATCAATCACTGTTTATTTGTAATAGAAGAAGCATAGCATTGCAGCTTTATCTCAATTACTAACATTATTTTTTTTTCAGAAAAATTATATTCAAGAATTTAACAACTACTGCGAAAAGGAAGTTTGAAAGCAGGCTTGATAAGTAATCAAATTATAGATTTTAATCTGTACATCACTTATACCCGATTAATATAATACTAAAAAAATCTTCCTACTATTCCCAAGCAATTGAGAGTAGTAACCGAATATTGTTCATATCATTTCATTAGTAGAGTAGAAGAGAGTGCACAAAGATTCAGAAATCAGAACTACAAGAAGTCTCTTCGTACTTCCATCCAGGCTTAGTCTCACTTCACCCACTATAACATTCTTTAATCTTTGGAGAACAAAGAGTATATTAAAGGAAGGAAATAAGCAAAAAGTGGAGAAAACAAATGAAATAAAGATGATTGAGATTTGGATCCACCTTAATGGTTCCCCCTTTCGTGACTTTCTATTAACTCATTCTATCCTAGTCTCAAGAAGAAAAAGCTTCTTTACCAGAACCTCATGTATTCCTTTTTATTTTATAGCCAAATCAGGGAAAACTTTTAACAGACTTAAGAAGAAAAATAATAATTAATTTTCCTAAAGTTGGACTTATGTTAGCTCCGACAAAATGTGTACTCCAAAACATTAAAATTAAAATAAGCAACTTCCTTTAAAAATGTATTACATAAAATCTCTCCTCATGACAATGTTGATCAAAGTCTAAACAGCACATTAGATGCAGAGTATCTTGTATTCAGCAACCAAAATGTTAAATTTTCTGGGCTCATGATGTCTATCTCTAATCTGCTAGTGCAAAATGTCAAAAACAAGCTCATTAATACAAAGCAAAGGAGGGAAAAGAAAGAAATATTCTGATATTTCATTCTCATCTTCCAGTAAAACTCTTTGATTTAAGATGAAAAACGCATTTCTTAGACAATGAAAATTGTTTCTTTGACCAGAAACATCCTAAAACTTAAGCCTTTAAGTGCTAGCTGGCCCCAGAATGGTTTTAACTATATATCTGATATGTCCCACCACCACACAAAAGCCTTTTGAGCTTGATGCATGGATAAAGGACAAACTTATCTTAAACCTTATGCCAAGATAATGCTGATGGTAGGATTCAAACTCTTGAACACTCACTTGGTTCAGTGGTTATGTTACCAATTATACCATAAGCTTAAAATGTAAGTGCAAGCCTAGTAATGGTTTCGATTATATCTCCAGCATTTTTAAGCCTACTGCATCAGTCAACATGAGAGCCACAATAACAAGATATAATTTGTTCCAGAGTTCAGACTAATGACTCGTTCATGAGTCATAGCCAACTGAATAAAGGTCAACTAACCTCTCCAGATTGTGTAACGAAAGCTGCATGGTTAAAAGAGGCTGAAACATGAACCACACGTGCCAAAGGTGGGAAACCAATCCGCGTAAACGCTACACACTGTGTTGTTTCAGGCCCTTGACCAAGTACACCACACAAACCAGAACCACAAGAATATACAGAAGAATTGCTGATCAACAAGGTGTGATACTTTCCAGTTGTTATTTGCATCTGCCAATAAAATGTTTTTCATCGTTATTCACAACTCCACAACTCTTCCTTCAACAGGAAAATAAGAAGGCTACAAGAAATCCAAGTAAACAATAATATACAATCAAAATTATGATATTTGTTCTTTAAAAACCATTATAATGTTTGTGAATAAAATATTTCCAGTTGTCAAAAAACATCATAATGTTTGTCGGTGCTATATAATTCACTTAGGAAAACAACTTTATTCCCTTTACCAAAAGCGAAAAAAAGTAAAATTATTTGATATGATGAAATAGTACATTGCCTGATGATGTCTCTACCATTTGCGAGGATTGTTCCACAGACTGCAAGTACCTCAAAACTCTCTTCCAATTTCCTCCACATCTATCAAACAACTCCCTCTGAGAATTCAAATCCATTCTAGAATAGGTAACATGGGAGTCACACAATTGAAATGCAGCAAAGTCAATCAAGGACTTGAACTTGAAAGGGTGCAGTCCATGACTCCCACCAAAAGCTTTTGAAGTCAATTCTAAACAAACAAGGTCCATTGCACTGAGCCTGCCTGAGCAAAGAATTTCTAAAACCAAATGTGATGGCAATTCCTCAATGGAAAAATGTCTAAAACGGTCACCCATCCTCAAAATCTCTCTCTTTTTCTCACACTTTCTTTTTTTCACCAAAGAAAACTTAATGTGATTGAATACAAAGAGCGTGCAGAAAGATTCAGAGTGTGACAGCAAGTCCCCTCTGGAAACACAGCATCAAATTTTGAGACGAAATCTCAGGCAATTGAAGCAGCATATGAAGAACACATCAGAGGGGAGAAAAACATGGGAAATTGAGTACGAGAAAGGAAGCCTAGATGATGGAAAATTAGAAGGTGATAATTGAAACAGTGATTGCAAATAAAACATCAGAAGAGAACTAATCACACCCCCCACAAAATCACCGTTCAAAATCGAAGATCAAACAAGACCTTCACCTTCAAATTTATATAAAATGAAAACACACACACGCACACGCACACGCACACAGAGACACGCCCCTAAAAAAGGTGAATTTCTGCGACAAAATTGGATCAAAATCGAAATCAACAAAGAGTGAACACTGATCTAACGGATTGAAGACGTAACTGGTGAAAACAAATTGAGAAACAGAAAGGTGGGTGTTTGAGATCAGAAGGGAAGAGCGTGAATTGGAGCAAAGAGGGAAGAGAAAAAGAAAGTAGCCAGAAGAGAAAAAAAGCGAAAGGAAGGAAGTTGAGGAGAAAAATGGAAAGAGAGTTTAGTTTAGGAGGGAATAAGTGAAGAGGGTAGTTAGTGGATTGATTTGGTGGGTCTAAAAGGAAATCATAAAAAGTTAGGGTTTTGGGTATGAGGCATTTTCCTATTATGCTACTGGTTCTTGGGCCTAACTAGTAGGTAACCTTATGCAGTTATGTTAAGCTTTGTGTGAGATTCAATGAAAATTGTACGAGAGAGAGATAGAGAGAATGATGGCGCGTGGAATTTGAGGGAGGGTGGTTGTTCTGGAAGCATGTAAACGGAAAGTGAGGAAAAAAACAGGGTGGTGTTTTGGTGTTACATGCTGCGTAGATTCCATATATGTTTTGTCTCAGAGGTTCACTACGCGTGCCACTTTTTCATTCATACACCTCATCAATTACTGTCTCACGGACTAGGTGTTTTAATAATAAATTTCAAAATTTTGAATTGAGCTTCTGAAACAATTTTGAACCGTGAATAATAAATTAGAAGAAATATTAGTTTATGTTATCTTCATTTTCAAAATAATTTAACAATTGATGTTGGATTGAATATTAAAAATGATAAATAAACCGGAATACACTAGGTTAAAATTCTTATTCTTTGGAGATGATATCTCATGAATGGCTATGATCTTAAAAAAAGGCCTTGTTTCTTTCTATTATAAATAATATTTAGATATGAAAATACATTATCACACAAACTTTTACAAAAATAACTTTACCAAAAGGCTCATGAAGATATATTTTTTTTAACACAAAATGAACTATTTCATAAAATTTATTAAAAATTATAAAATTAAAATTAAAATTTATTTTATAATTAAACGGTCAAATTGGTCTCAAAAGATAAGTTAATTGTGTATTAAGTAAGGAAAAACGAATAATGTAGATGAATTAACATGATGCAGAAGAAGGGAAATCAGATGCATATAAAGGGGAAGAAGAAGAAAATAATGAAAACAGGGAACCATACCAAGAACATGGGCTCTCTCTCCATCAACTATTGTAGTTGCTTCAAACTAAAATACTTCAATTTACTTCAAAATCACATAATTTAGTCCAAGAGATCCTCTTGTATTACGTTGTCACTCATCAAATTATGTACTAACATCTCACTTAACGTGCCATATGTCTAACACCCAATCACTTCAATAAACAATTGTTAGTCCAACCATTTCAAAAATATCTTTTAATACGACAAAAATATAAATATAAACAAATGTTAATACAAGAACTTAATTTCAGTAAAAAAAATATCTCTTATCCTGTGTTTGGATGAAGTAATTGATTGGAGCAATTCGTTATGAGGAATTGAATTACTGTCAATTCAATTGACTTGTTTGGATAAAACATTTTGAAGAATTTAAAATGATATCATTTTGAGAAGGAATTTCAAATGAGTAAATTTGGGGAATTTTAAATTCCATGTAAAAATGAGGCATTTCAATTCCTTTTGAGTTATTTCACGATTCTCTCTCTCAACTCTTCACTTCTTCACACATTTTCTAATAATTTAAAATTATTTCACGATTATCAAGTTATGTAATTATTTATTTCTAATAATACGCAATTCAAAATTTTCAATTAAGTTACATTTAATTATTTATTATGTTTTTAATTATTCAATATTAAAAAATAAATTATTAAATATTTTGAAACATTAAAATTCATCATGTAAAATTAAAATTATTTTGAATATTTAAGTATTTAAAAATGATTAATATTTATTTTTATTCAGTATTAAAATTTAATTTTTAAATAAATATTTAAAAATAAAAATTTGAATTTCTTGGAAATTAAATTACTTTATCCAAACAAAAAAATTAAAATGTAAGAAATTGAATTGATTCATTCAAACAAGATGATTACAAAATGAAAGGAATTTAAATCAAGACATTTGAAATGTTAGTATTTAAATTTCTTGAAGATTTTGAAATTCTCTATCCAAACACAGCCTTATGATTATTTTTTTCATTTATTCAGGAATTTGACTTAGTTAAAACTATCTCCAGTCTTTATTTCTATTTACCGTTGCAATACCCAAATCAAAGTTTTAATTGATAGAACGTTAATCTAAAATATTTTCATACTAGTTAAAATTATTATTTTTAATTTAATAAATAATTAATGGAACAGGTATCTTATTAATGTCATCAATAGTTTTTAAAAAATATAATTTATAACAAATTTAATATTATTAATTATTTTTTTATTCTAATATACTAAGTAATTGAATCTTATAATAAAAAATGGAGAGAACAGATATGAAATTAAAAAATAAAAATTACGTACTGTGAATATGTTTTTCACCATCAATTCAATCAATAACAATAATCAGTAGTATAAGTTTTAAATATTTATTGTAAACCTGTAATAATTACACAAAATTACTATTATAACAAATTGTGATCGAAAATAGTATAAATACTGTTTACTCTATTAGTATATATAATCATAGTTTTTTTAAAAAAAAGATTTATAATTTTTAATAAATTTTAATCGAAACTTAAAAGAAAATTAACTAATAATATATAATGACTATATTAAAAAAAATGCATTACTGTCTTTTTGGTTCTGGTTTTTTCGTACTCACAAAAGAAGGAACCTCGCTTTTAGTTATAGGTGACGACACTATGATAAGGCATGTTCATGCATACTCTCTTTTTTGCAAATAAAGGAAAATGCATTCCTTGTATGATACCAAACTATGAATTGACAAAAATGATTTTACTAAAAAATATAAACTAAAGTGTTTATTTGTGATTTTAAAATCAATTTAGTTAATGAAAATTATTTTTCTGATAGTTTATACATATTTGTTAAATTTAATGTTGATGAAATAGATTTCAGTATTAATTAAAAATTAATCAAATCATTTAGCGATTGAATGATTAATTAGCAAAATATTTATTTATGAAAATGTAAAAGATAAAACACAAGGACAACTGAATTATGTTACTTAAAAAAATTTGTTCCTTTCGTCTGTGAGTTTAAAGGGTTCAGACGAAACAGTCTTAATCTTTCAAAGATTGATTTTAATGAACAGACGTTATAGTTTGATTATCTCCGTTAGTCAAAAGATTAAGAGAATAAATACACAAGTATTTTTATACTGGATCGTCTATCCAAGACTACGTCCAGTTACTCAGCAACCACTGAGTTTTCATTACAAACCGTGAAAAGGTTACAAGTATTATTTGAACCCAACAACTTCTGGCTATTACACGATATTCTTTGATCCCAGCCTTCGCAGGCTAAACAACAAAGGTATTCTTTGGACAACCAGCCTCCTCAGGCTAAAACAGAGGTATTCTTTGGATCACAGTCTCCTCAGGCTAAAATACCACACAAGTGGATTTTAAACAGATGTTAAAAACAAAGAGATTCCTCTACGCAGAGAGGGTTTTTACAATGAAGAATGTTCAGAATATTTGAGCGAAATCTCAGAGGATAGAATAAGAGAAGCGTTTTCGCCAACTGAATTCTGATGAAGTGAAGTCTTTATATATGCATCCTCTTCAAATGACCGTTAAACTCAGATGAATGTCGTTGGATAGTTTCTAGAGAGCTTTCCAAAAGTTGTCAGTTGTACTTGATTGATTGATGTAGTACGCAGCGGATGTAGCGGACTTAGATTGCGTGCGCAGTACCTTTTCTGACTTGTACAGAAACTTTGACGAAAATGTGAAGACCTTTTTGACTTGCATGTGAAAGCGCGAATCTCTATACTGATCTTGGATGCTTCTAATGAGTACTTCCTTAGATTTGAAATCTTGGCGCGAGTGACTCAACTTTGCTTCACTTTTTGCACAGACGATATATATATCTTCAGACTGAAGGAGTAAGCTTGAGGTTCCGTCTGAAGGTTTCGTCTATAGTTTTGTCTGATGTCTTCAACTTGAGACAGACGAATGACTTCCGTCTGAGGAGTCATCTTTCGTCTGTGCTCGTTTCGTCTGACTTGCTTGCTGATCTTCCGTCTGAGAAAGTTCCGTCTGTGTCTTGTAAAAATCAAAACCTTTGATGAGTTAATCATCTTGATCAAACAATCTCCCCCTTTTTGATGATTACAGACCATACCGATAACTTTTCTCAAGAAGACATCTGCATAAGATAATGTTAGTGATCACAGATAAAATGCAAGTCAGATTTACATCAAGACGATGTTTTCTGAAATAATACCTCTTTATAAAAGAATTGTTACATCAATGCGATGTAAGCCTTATACATTATTACACAGGTATACAGAAAACCAATAAAAAATTACATGTATGTTCTTTACAATAGAATCAACCAATAAAAAAATACAATACAAAATTTTCTCCCCCTCAGACGAAGCTTTGCTTTCTCTTGCTCTTGCTCGCTCGCTCCCCCTCAGACGATGGATCCCTCAGACGATGCATTCGCTCCCTTCAGACGATGCACTCCCCCTTAGCATAACCACTTCTTTATTCTCCCCCTTGGGCTGAGAATCATCAAAAACAGGATCAAGAAGAAGGCTTGGACTTCTTATGCAGAAGGCTCATGACTATATCCTTCAGTTGCTGTACTTCAGATGAGAGTGAGGCTTGATTGTCCTCAAGTTCCTTATTCTTCAGCTTCAAGTGCTTGCAATCCTTTCCAAGACATCATATTTTCGCTTTAGAGTGTTATACTCCTCAGCTCCTTTAGCGTCAGCCTCAACAACCTTTACTTTATCACTGACCTCCACCATATCATCAAATTGCACTTGCGGTGTTTGAGGTTCTTCCACTATAGGTGTAGTGTCATCTATGATGAACACTGTTGGTCTCCTCTTCAGACGCAGAGTGAAGAGTGGAAGTGTGAGGTATGCCATGAAGTCTCTTTCCCATTGCCAAGAGTACACTTTTGTGGGAACAGAGAGTTCAAGATCCGGATGCTCCTGTGATGGATGAGTATAAGCGAAGGCTTCTCCAGGATACACCCTGCCACAGATAGTGGAATCTTCATCAAATGAAGTCCCAGAACAGAAAGCGGATGTGGCTTCATGATCTTCTATCATCCTTTGTATCTTCGGATTGATAGGTCTTGAGGCATGAGTTTGAAGTGCCTTGAGGTGCGAATATGCAGCAGACGGAAGACGCCGGGGAATGTGCCTTGCAAATTTGAAGGTCTTGGAGACAGACAAAATCTTCTTTTCTTTTCCCTTAGCCAAAAGCTTGACCAAGCAAGGTCGCTTTCGGTCTAAGACGATAGAGTACTTCGTTTCGTCTGAAACCAAAGAAGAGAACTATGAACCCACCATGAATGGACAATCTCTTTTCTCCTTCTTTGCTTCTCTTTCAATATGGTAGAAGGAAGTGGATCTAGCTTTTACTTCCCTTCTATAGGCACCGGTCATCAACTTGAAGGATAGGTTGTGGTCTTCAGGAAGAGCGTGAGCAAACTCTTCAGGGTCTTCGAACTCGTCGAGGAGGATGGAATAGCGGGGACAGATCCCTGAGCAATGGGGTCTTGTCCAAGGGAGAACAATTCCCAGAGTATGTCCTAGACCTACTCTGATTCATGGGAATTGTGAATGGTACTGGATCATAGCGATCTATGGCGTCGAGATGCCAATGTGAGCAATCCTTCGGCTCATAGATGGTGGAGCTAGAATCTCCAAATCTGCAATGATGAAATGCAAGTGCGTTGATTTCTTGTTGAACCTTCCACTTTATGTTTTCTCTGAAGGGGATGTGGGGTTCATATCCAAGAGCTGGTCCTTCAATCACCGACTCAACTAGATAATCCTTGTACCTCTTTATTTCTTCTAAACCCTTGATGTCTAAGGTGGCTAGTATGTCCTAGGGTAGACGCTTCAGCCATTCGCGTTGCTCTTCGGGAGTATAGATGAAATCTTCTTTGAAATCCACTGGCTTCAGGGGTTTGTGGTATATGATGGGATTGACAAATCTCCCTAATTGAAAACCCTTTTTGCCTCTATAACGGTAAGGGTTTCTTAGCTCGATGTAGGGAGTGTCCTTGATAAAGTAGTCTTCATCGTCTGCCAAGAGACCATCTGTAGCAGACTCAGACGATTCACCATCGTTGGAGAATTCTACATTCTTCTCTTCAATAGTCCAGTCAGGTTTAACTGGTCTTTCAGCACAAGTGCTTTTAGCGAAGCGCCTCATGACTAATTCGTTGATAAATGAATAGTCTATCTTGTGCTTGGGTGGTAGATCTTCAGGATTAATAACCTCAGCGTGCGATCTCCCCATGATGCATCCACCTTTATTACTTCTAGATGTTCTTCATCAGACGAAGAACTTATATCTTCAACAAGAACTTCTTCAGACGGAATGTCCTTCGTCTGTAGGTGGGATGCTTCTTCAGACGCAGCAGGTAACGTCTGTTCAAAGGCAGCGTTCAAAGGAGACGCAACAATAGGATCAGATGCACTTGTCCTATGTTCGTCTTGGAGTGTTGATGGAGAAACCTCCATAATGGAGACTTCATCGTTGAGCATAGTCTCCAACTCTTCTACTAACTGGACATTGTCCTTCTGGATCTGGGCAGTTTCTTCACTGTTCATGCCCTCTGAAGTTGCTGGAGCAGACGCAACCTCAAACGATCCAATGCCCCTAACGCTCTTGAGAAAGATTCTTTCTCGTTCAGCATGAAGCAGCATAGAGACCCTTCTAGCCTCTTTCAGTTGTTTCTCTTCGTCTGTTTCGCCAACAACAACAGATGCAAGCTTCTGCTTCATCTTTTCTTTGCCTTTGGCAGCCTTTTGAAGAGCTATTTCTCTAGCTCTTGCTTTCTCTTCAGCTGCTTTCCTCTGCTTTTCTTCGTCTGTAAGAATTTTAACAGACGGAATTCCCTCAGACGATAGCTTAACCCCTTCATCTTCACTAGGGGATATCGTCTTTTCTTGCGTCTTAGCCGCAACGTGCTTTATTCTGATAGTCCTCTTTTTCTTCTTGAGAGGCTCCTCTAGAGCATCTTCAAAAGGGAATTCAGAGATAACCATGGGAGGAAGAGGTAAATGTGTTTGGGTTTGTGTTTGGGATTGTGTTTGGGCTTGTGTTTGAGCTTGTGTTTGGGTTTGTGTTTGGGTTTTGGCGCGTTTGATGCGGGCTCTGTGTGGAGGGTCTTTGGTTCTTGGTGAAAGAGGTGCTTGTTCTTCTCTTGGGGTATGTAAAAGGAAGCTAGGTGCCAGATGCATCTTGGCAAAGGTGCTTCCTTTGACTTCCTTTCCCTCTTTGTGCCACACTACGCCGGTGACATCAAAGCCTTGGTTTATTATGATCTTGGTGAAGAGGGTTACGTAGGGAATGCTGCTCTTCCTACGAATGTTCCTATTCTTTAACGCACTCACCCAGTGGTCAAGAATAATATGAGGGAGACTCATCCTTGCTTTCCTCAGACAGTAGAAGATGCAGAATCTGTCTCGAGTACTCACGTTGCCTCGTGAGCCAGTTCGTGGGGTGAAGATGTTGTAAAGGAGGTTGTGGATGATTCTTGCAGTGGGACAAAGGTTCCCTGATCTGAAGAACTTGGGATCTTCAGAGTCGCGGATCTTCCCGTAGATAATCTTATCCACGTGTTCTTCATACTTTATCTTCATCCAGTCAGGGCTATAAAAGCGCCCTTCAGCCTTGCAGTTGCCGGCTTCAGCAATGGAGTCTATGGTGATAATGTACTCCTTGTTGTCGATGGTACTAACAATACCATCTTCGAACTCCCTTGCGTCACTCCAGAACTCGGCATAGGCTTCCATCAGCCATTGCCCTCTCATCTCGGCGAACTCCATCCAGCCGTTGTGGGCTAGTATCTTAGCCACTCTATCTGAGATGCTTTCAACAGTCTCTCGAGATTCACTTGCTGGGCAAGAAGAGGTCTTGAGCGAAGAAAGTAGCTTCAGTTGCTTTGGTGTTCTTGGCGGCCATTGTTAGGTTTTTGAAAAAGAAGAGAGAGATAAGTTTTTGTGAGTAAAGAATTCAAAGTAAGTATGAATGCAGTAAAGAGTAAAAGTGTGAACTTTAAGCGTATTTATAGGCAAAACTAAAAACGTTTGTGATTCTTCAGACGAAAGAGTATTGAAACCGTCCCTGATTTGACGTGTCCCTATCATTGCCTTTTTAATGATTGATTTGACTTCTGCAATTCACAGCGCGTGCTTCCCAACGTCCTAGAATAGTGCAATAAATGACAGACACATTTATTGCTACTTTTAATTTGTCCCTGCACACTTAACTTTAAAATATTTAAATAATATCCTTGCGTCAATTGAATTTCCTCAGACTGATTCAACTTGATCAGACGCAAAGTTTCATCTTAACACGAAAACATAAATAAATGTACAGACGAAATGTAATGCTCAGACGAAAGAGAAACTTTAATCAATTAAAGGAACAATTCCTAAATTTTCTTTAATGAAATTAAAGCGTGTTTCGTCTAAAGCTTTTGTAAATATATCTGCCCATTGAAAATCAGTTTGCACAAACTGTATATCGAAAATACCTTTTTGAACATAATCTCTTATGAAATGAAATCGGATTTCAATATGCTTGGCTTTTGAATTTTGAATAGGATTTTTGCTGAGATTTATTGCACTTGTGTTATCACAAAATACTGGTATATGATTTTCAAACCTGGAGTAATCCTCAAGTTGATGTTTTACCCAAAGTAGTTGTGAGCAACACCCTGCCGCAACAATATACTCTGCTTCAGTGGTTGAGAGTGCAATGAAGTTTTGCTTCTTGCTTGACCAAGAGATTAGTGATGAACCAAGGAATTGACATCCACCACTTGTGCTTTTTCTCTCCACTTTATCTCCAGCATAATTAGCATCACAATAGCCACTTAAGTTGAAATCACTATTTTTCTTATAAAACAGAGAGAGATTAGTGGTTCCAACAAGATATCTTAAAATGCGTTTAACAGCTTGTAAATGTGATTCTCTAGGATCAGATTGAAAGCGTGCACATAAACAGACACTAAACATAATGTCAGGTCTACTAGCAGTGAGATATAGAAGAGATCCAATCATACCTCTGTATACCGTCTGATCAACGGTCTTACCTGATTCATCTTTGTTGAGGCTGGCTCTAGACGAATGCATGAGAATTTTCATTGGTTTGGCATTTTCCATTTTGAATTTCTTTAGAAGTTCCTTTGTATACTTCTGTTGATGAATGTATATGTCTTGTTTAGTCTGTTTGATTTGAAGTCCTAAGAAAAACTTCAGTTCTCCCATCATACTCATCTTGAATTCTTCCTGCATTAACTTAGAGAAATCCTTGCACAAGAATTCGTTAGTTGCTCCAAAGACTATATCATCTACATATATCTGAACAATAATAAAGTCTTTTAAAACGCTTTTCTTGAAGAGTGTAGTATCCACTTTCCCTCTTGAAAAACCATTTTGAAGAAGAAAGGAACTTAGTATTTCATACCAAGCTCGAGGAGCCTGTTTAAGACCATATAGTGCCTTTTTGAGTTTGAAAACATGATCTGGTTGAGATGAACTCTCAAATCCAGGAGGTTGTCTTACATATACTTCCTCTTCAATAAAACCGTTTAGAAAAGCACTTTTTACGTCCATTTGATATAGGATGATATTCTTATGAGCAGCAAAGGCAAGCAAAATTCTAATAGCTTCCAATCTAGCTACAGGAGCAAAAGTTTCAGTGAAATCTATACCTTCTTGTTGATTATAGCCTTGAGCTACTAATCTTGCTTTGTTTCTTACCACTTTACCAGCTTCATCGAGCTTGTTTCTGAACACCCATCTAGTGCCAATGATACTTTTGTTCTTTGGTTTCTCAACTAAGGTCCAGACGTCATTTCTGGTGAACTGATTAAGTTCTTCTTCCATAGCCACGATCCAATCATTGTCTTGAAGAGCATCTTCAATATTCTTGGGTTCTATTTCTGATACAAGAGCATAGCTTGAGATATTCTTCACTTTTGATCTTGTTTGAACACTTTGAGATTTATCCCCAATGATCAAATCTTGAGTGTGATTTGAAGTGAATTTCCAAGATTTGACAGGCGCATGATCAACCGTTTGATAAGGGTCAGACGAAGAGGGTTCGTCTGTGCTTCTATCGTCTGCTCTTGTGTCTGTGAGAGGTTGTTCAGACGGAACATTTCCTTGTGCCGAAGGAGTAATCTGCAAATTATCAAATAAATTTTCTAGGTCTGATATTTCCTTATCAGCCTTTGAGTTATCTTGAAATTTTACATGAATTGATTCCTCTACAACTTGCGTCTTAGAGTTAAATACTCTATAGACCTTAGACGTATTGGAATATCCAAGTAAGAATCCCTTCACCACCTTTGAATCAAATTTACCAAGTTGATCTTTGGTGTTTAAGATGAAACATTCACATCCAAAAGGATGGAAATAAGAAATGTTGGGTCTTCTTCCTTTCCATAGTTCATATGGAGTCTTATTCAATATTGGTCTTATCAATATTCTGTTTTGAATATAACAAGAAGTATTAATTGCTTCTGCCCAATAATATTTTGGAAGAGAGCTTTCATGCAATAAAGTTCTAGCCATTTCTTGTAGGGTACGATTTTTCCTTTCCACAACTCCATTTTGCTGGGGAGTTCTTGCAGACAAAAAATTGTGAAAGATATCATTTTCAAAACAAAAAGCTTTGAACTCAGAATTATCAAATTCTGTTCCATGATCACTCCTAACAAATGCAATACATATTCCTTTTTCTTTTTGAACACGTTTGCAGAATATTTCAAAAACACTGAATGACTCATGTTTATGTGCTAGGAAGTATACCCATGTAAATCTAGTATAGTCATCTACAATTACAAATCCATATCTCTTTCCTCCAAGACTTTCAGTCTGAGTAGGTCCAAAGAGATCAATATGTAACAGTTCCAGCGGTCTTGTCGTGGAAACAACATTTTTTGATTTAAAAGAAGCTTTGAGTTGTTTCCCATGCTGACAAGATTCACACAGACGATTGGATTTCCAAGATATTTTCGGCAAACCTTTTACAAGATCCTTTTTTAGAAATTTTTGAAATATACTTGAGACTTAAATGTCCAAGCTTTTTGTGCCAAATATCTCGTTCATCATCTGCTGAAATTAAACATGTTACATTCTGATCACTAAGGTCAGAAAGATAAACCTCATAAAGATTATTCCTTCTTTTCCCAATAAAAAGAATGGATTTGCCTTTGTTTTTGACTATACATTCATCTGAGTTAAATGCTACTTCATATCCACTGTCACAAAATTGACTTATGCTAAGTAGATTGAAGTTAAGGCCTTTAACATAAGACACATTATGGATAAGAGGATTGGGTGTCTTACCAACAGTCCCAATGCCTAAGATTTTACCTTTTCCTAAACCATATGATACAGACCATTTACTTGGTCTGAGATCTTGAAACATAGACAGGTCTCCCGTCATGTGTCGCGAGCACCTTTGTCAGTACCGAAACTTGAAGTCCTCTCTTTTCCTATTAAGGATATCTGCAATAGAATAATGAGTGACTTTGGTACCCAAATCTTTTTGGGTCCTTCTTTATTAGTGAGAGAAGATTTCTTCTTGTTTAAGATTCTTTTATCTTTTCTATAATTATTTGGAACCTTATTATAATTTTTGATCTTCTTCTTATGGATGAATTTAATAAAATTATTTTTCACTTCGTCTGACTCTTCAACATAACCAAGTCCACTTTTGTCAGACGGAGATCTCCCATATTTCAAAATATTTTCTAGCATGGAGGATCCCTTAGTGAACTTTGTTAAGTCTTTGAGTAAGGATTCATTTTCTTTCTTCAATCTTTCAATTTCAGAAATAAAATTATCCTTTTCAGACTCAAATGATTTTTCATCTGATACCTCTTTTTGCAGCAACTCATTTTCAATTCTTAAAGTAGCATTTTCTTCCAAAGTTTGTTTTAACTTGGCTTTGCATACTTTGTATTGCTTAGCAATAAAATGTGAGTTGGCCAAAAGTGTATCGAATGAAATTTCTTCTGATTCTGACTCAGTCTCAGATGAGGAGGATGAAGAAGTTTCAGATTCAGTTACCTCTGATGAGACAGTGTCTCCAGCCATGAGGCAGATATTTGCAGTTTCTTATTCTTTAGTGGATTCCTCTGAGCTTTCGCTGTCAAGGTCTTCCCAAGTCACTAGACTTTTCTTTCCCTTGTCTTTGCGAGGATTCCATCTTTTCTTCAGTCTTGGACACTCTGATCTCATGTGTCCAGGTTTTCTGCATTCATAGCAGATAACGTCTGAGCTCTCCTCCTTGCTTGACGATTTGTCAGGGAGCTTTCTCTCCTTCTTCCTGAAGAAGCGTTGACCTCTCCCCTTTTTCATCATCATCTTTTTAAAGCGTCTGGCCATGAGGGAAATCTCATCATCAGACGATTCATCAGACAAATCAGATTCAGTGGTGTCTGCTTTTAACACTCTATGCTTAATCTTTCTTTCTTTCTTAGGAGTTTCCTCCTTTGTTGTGTTATTGACAGACGGAAGAGCTATTGGTTCTTCAACCTTGATCTTGTCTCTTTTGCACAAGAGTACCTCATTTACTCTCAAAGATCCTATTAACTCATCAAGAGTTAATGTCTTCATATCACGCCCAACTGAGATGGCAGTGGACATAGCTTCCCATGGAGGAGGAAGACTACCCAATATCTTCATGTTGTTTTGAGCTCTGGTGAAGGTAATATCCAGCGCAGTGAGTCCATTCAATATTGTTTGGAATCTTCCAAACATCATATCGATAGATTCTCCTTTCTTCATAGAGAACATCTCATATTCTCTTTGAAGTGTAGCAGCCTTCCTCATACGTACATCCTCTGTTCCTTCATAGGAAATTTTGAGGGCATTCCAGAGTTCTTTAACAGTTTTATATGCACAGAATCTATTATATTCTGTTCTAGATAATGCACACATGATGACATATCTAGCTTTGTTGTTGAGTTCCATAACAGAGAATTCTTCATTTCCCCATTCAACCTCAAGTTTGACAATAGAGATGTTTCCTTGGGTTATGATATTCCACAGCCTGTATTGTGTGGATTTGATGTACATCTCCATACGATCTGCCCAGTAAGGGTAGTCATCACCAGAGAACGTCAGAGGCTTGTTCATGGATGATCCTCCTGATAAGAATGAAGGTCCTTGAGACTCCATCTAGGATCTTTTCCTCTAGCAGTTGTTAAGCGCTCAACCCTTAGAGGCTGAGCTCTGATACCAAACTGTAAAAGATAAAACACAAGAAGGGGGGTTGAATTGTGTTACTTAAAAAAATTTGTTCCTTTCGTCTGTGAGTTTAAAGGGTTCAAACGAAACTGTCTTAATCTTTCAAAGATTGATTTTAATGAACAGACGTTATAGTTTGATTATCCCTGTTAGTCAAAAGATTAAGAGAATAAATACACAAGTATTTTTATACTGGTTCGTCTATCCAAGACTACGTCCAGTTACTCAGCAACCACTGAGTTTTCACGACAACCGTGAAAAGGTTACAAGTATTATTTGAACCCAGCCACTTCTGGCTATTACACGATATTCTTTGATCCCAGCCTTCGCAGGTTAAACATCAAAGGTATTCTTTGGACAACCAGCCTCCTCAGGCTAAAACAGAGGTATTCTTTGGAACACAGCCTCCTCAGGCTAAAATACCACACAAGTGGATTTTAAATAGATGTTAAAAACAAAGAGATTCCTCTACGCAGAGAGTTTTTACAATGAAGAATGTTCAGAATATTTGAGCGAAATCTCAGAGGATAGAATAAGAGAAGCGTTTTCGCCAACTGAATTCTGATGAAGTGAAGTCTTTATATAGACATCCTCTTCAAATGATCGTTAGACTCAGATGAATGTCGTTGGATAGTTTCTAGAGAGTTTTCCAAAAGTTGTCAGTTGTACTTGATTGATTGATGTAGTACGCAGCGGATGTAGCGGACTTAGATTGCGTGCGCAATACCTTTTCTGACTTATACAGAGACTTTGACGAAAAGGTGAAGACCTTTTTGACTTGCATGTGAAAGCGCGAATCTCTATACTGATCTTGGATGCTTCTAATGAGTACTTCCTTAAATTTGAAATCTTGGCGCGAGTGACTCAACTTTGCTTCACTTTTTGCACAGACGATATATATATCTTCAGACTGAAGGAGTAAGCTTGAGGTTCCGTCTGAAAGTTTCGTCTGTAGTTTCGTCTGATGTCTTCAACTTGAGACAGACGAATGACTTCCATCTGAGGAGTCATCTTTCGTCTGTGCTTGTTCCGTCTGACTTGCTTGCTGATCTTCCGTCTGAGAAAGTTCTGTCAGTGTCTTGTAAAAATCAAAACCTTTAATGAGTTAATCATCTTGATCTAACAAAAATCATCAAATTTATTTATCCTTTAATTTTGAATTGAATTTTAAAAAGATATTAAATTTTTATGATATTAAAAACTATCTGTAACTTTCAATATAGCCTTGATATCTTTGTTTATAGTATTTTTTTTTTCAATTTGACTTGACGAACTTGGTTAGCCAAATTAAGCAGATTAAGTTGGTTTTCTTTTTGAAAAAAAATCTTACTTTCAAGTTTCAAGTACAAAGGGAATTTTTTTTAATAATTATTATAAAATTAATAATTTTATTACACATGACACTATATTATTGAATAATAGTGTCAATTTCTAACACTATTAATATATTTAAATTGTTATTTTTACACTAAAGTATATTCTGTATACTCTTCAAATTTAATGCTATAGTACTTATATTATATATAGTCAATTAGAATAACTTAATTTTTCAAGTGATCGTCATTTTCTTTATTTGTAGAAATTAAATACAGATATTGTAAAACAATTCACCTTCTCAGAATCAAACTGAGTTATATTCCTTTAACTATTATTATTTAATTAGATGTTTCATAAAATTAAGAATTTAAATTGTAATATGTCCTTCCCCTAACTACCCATGTATTACACTAATATGGACAAACTATGAAGCTTCTGCAAAGGCAAAGAATTTATAAATGGAGAATATATTGAAACTTCGACTTTAGATCTTTCTATATTAACCACTTTGATGTGAATGTTTATCGGTATTCTGTATAAATATTAGTAGTATCATGAAATACACTTTAAATTAAATGGTTAACCCTAATTTGATGGCTAATTTTATTTGATTCAGCCATAGATAATAATAATATCAGAGCTTTAGTAAATGACAAGGAGAATGTTAGATTTATAGATACCTATCATAAAACGAAACCATTATGATGAAGTAGGTAGAACTACTTTTATACTTTGGAAAGCTTTTATCCCATAAATTTCATTGCCCAAACAAACATATTCAAAGCAGTGATAGAGTGATACCACTCATTAATTGCTGGAAAAATATCTATCCATTTATATGAAAAAAATATCATTTTTAATTATTTCAATTATTTAAGTATAATTTTTTTATTTATATGTTTTATATATTTAAAATATATCATTTTAACTATTTACATCTTTTTTCATTAAAAACATTAATTTCATATCAATACTGTTAATGATTAATTTTTAAAATAATAAATTTAATATAATGGTGGCTTCAAATAAAACTTATCATATCCGTCTTGAAAAATAATGGAACAATTTCCTTGCTCACATATCCATTGTAAAACTAAGTTTTTAATAGCAAAAATATTTAAAAGGAGAAAAGTACGTTTTAAACCTATAAATGATGAAAAAAATAATTTTTAACCTGAAAAGAACCGAGTAAAAAATGTCTTAATTAAAAGATTAAAAAATGACATTTTAAAAAAATTAAAATGCTAAGACATAATTGATTTTATTTATTGTTTATTATTATTTCTACAAAAATTATTCTATCTTATAGGAATTATATAAATGAAAATTTAATTTTTGTTGCATTCGGGAAAAAAATGTTTCAAATTAATAAAAATAACTTGTTTGTTGGAACTTTATGTTAAATTGGTAGCTCCATTGATGTTTATTTTCAAAGGTCAACACCGAATATTTAGGTATGAACAGAACCTGCATTCCGGCTATTTAACAAAATCAAAGAAACTCTTAATGGAAACTATAAACAAATCAAAGGAAATTTTTTTTAGAAAATAAACAAATCAAAGGATACGTGTAGAAGATCAAAAAGTCATAAGCAGCGTTTTAAATCAAATAATTTAACAATAATTCAATAACAAAACCAAAACGTGTCATTAATATAAATGCATGTTTGCATGGTTTGATTTTTTTAAAGCGTAAATTATGAGTTCAACTTATATTCTTAATGATCTGACACTAGCAGTAATAGTTGGGTCCTTAAGGAGTAATTTTTATATTCTTAGCAGAAATATTCTTCACTTTTTAATTTTTATGTAGAAATATTCTTAGTGAAAAAACAAAGTACTTTTTATATTCTTCTTCACTTTTACATTCTTTTTTAGTAATTGCTGTAATTAGAGTTGTTAGCTAGTTTCCGATGAGATCTCAAGGGTTTCACTTTTTATATTTCAACGAGTCTTTTAGAAATTCAAAAGCAGTTTTTCTTGGTGTACATTAATACATCTTCTGTTAGGTTAGTATACACATTAATGCATAAATCCTTACACATTAATACATTGATGTATTAAACTTTGATCAATAAAAAAGTGGTTGTTGTACGTGATGATTAGGTAAGAATTACAACAATATTTTATAGGAGGTGTAATCAAAGAATAATGCAATTTAAAAAGTCATATAATAACACCATAAAGTAAATAGAATATTCTCTAACAAAATTTTAAAATGACAATAAAAAAGAAAATAGAAAAACAGAATTTGAATAAAGTTAATAAAAAAAGTTATAAGAAAAAACATTAATGATTTAAAAGTAGTAGATAGTTATGGCAATTTAGAAGAAAATAAATAAAATTTTTAAAAATAATTTTAAGATAAAATTATCTATTAAAACGTGTACACCAAATAGAGTATTTCCTTTGTTATTAGCAAGTAAAGATTATTAATTTATTATTATTATTATTATTATTATTATTATTATTATTATTATTATATATGTTTGAGTGAAAATTTAAATTTAGTTTTGTTTTGTAAACACTCTACTCCAAAACATAGACTCCCGTTCACAGATAGAATTTTCTTTTCTTTTTTAAAATAATTGTAATACTAGAACTATATATAAAATAATATATCAGAAAATAAAATAGTATCATATTAAAATTTCTTTTTCTAATCATCAACCAAAGTTATGAGTACAGTCACCATGCACGCACAATGTGATTTTGTAAGCTTCTGTTGGAAACATTATACTGGAAATATTATTCTTTATTTTATAAGCTACTGTTGGAAATATTATACAAATTTAAAAATGGGGTTGTTGAAATTAAAATGGAGAAAAATAGAAGAAGGTAATCCAAAATGAAACAAATTTATAAAGAAAAAAGAAGAAGAAGAAGAAGAAACATAGTGAGATGGTGAATGTGCATGATATGTGATGCTAAATGTGAGAATCATATAGGTGTCATCTCTTTCTCTGATGCCACAGCTCAAAGCTTTAAGTTGGGATCCATAGCTACCACCTACAGCTACATACTCAAATCTACCTAACATCTTATCTCAAATTTGAATATAGTAAAGAAGCATTACAGAATAAGGATATATTTAGCATCACACACAAGGTGTGGACTGCAAATATGCCAATCACAACTATAAATTGGAATCTCTGGAACCTTCCTGTTCAAAACTATTAAACACAAATTTATTTATTTCAAAAAGTGAACATGTAGCAATACACTAGCTTAGTTTGAAGCTCCTAACATTATCAAACACTAACTTAGCTCACCTCTTTCATTTTTTCTGATTAAATATTTGAGTTTTAGATTATTTTAATTTCAAATTGTAGCATAAGTATAACCCACCTATTATTATTTTGGTTTCTGAAAATGTTTAAATGAGATAATTTAATTCATGAGAAATGAAAATTAATATAATAATTCCTGAAAGTATAATATATCTATTATTTTATTACTTGATATTTATTTTCATTTTGATTTCTGAATTATATAAGTGGTAAAATTAAATAAATAAAATAATGATACATAGTATGATTCGAATGACGAAAGATATCTTTTAAATAATTAAAATAATAAATATATTATATTTTCAATAACTATTTTTCCAAATTTTTTATCAAGAAATATTTTACCGAATTAATGTTAGTTTATTCTCGTATTAAAAGAAGCAAAACGCTAACAATTCGATTACGCCAGTGAATATATTGTATAAAAAGAAAAGTTTAATGATAACAGTGTACGCGTTTTTGTTATTAAAATTGTGTATGAATAAAGTGATAGATTAGCAAAAAGAAGGGAAGAGAATAAATTGGTCACATGGCTACTTGTAGACTACTAGACCACAGCTTTCTTCTAGCCTTTGTGGTCTTTAGAAATCCGTCACCAAAATGCATTCTTTGGTCCAATATCTTGAGAATGATTTTGAGATCACGTAATGGAATTAGATATTTTAATCATATCGATATTTTCTTAAATAAAAAATTGGGTAATAACATAGGCTTGTTAAAACATAATTGTAACATATTATATCATAGATACATAATTGTAAAATACTGTGTACCTTAAATGAATTGATGCAAGAAGAATACCCTTGACCATTATCAATGAAAAGAGAGAAAATTAACTATCTAACTTTGTTTGATGATTTTCTACCCACTTTCTTGTTTTAATATGTCAATTTACCTAATCAAATAATGAATTCATATAACCTCCCAATATAGTCAAGGACTTCTCAAATAAGTTATTTATGAATAATTAATTAATAAATTATTGAAGTAAACTTCAATACTGGTTAATTGGAGTTTCACCTCGATAATAATAATAATAATATATATATATATATATATATATATATATATATAATTAAGGATTGTATTAAATGATTAAATAAATGATCAAAGTAAATTTCAATGCTGGTTGAAGAATAATACAATCAACTCCTACTAAACTACCAAGTTTTGTCCTAAAAAGAATTGAATCCACATTAGCTTAATGATTGATAAATTAAGGTATGATCCTTAAATGTATACCAAATAACAACATGGCCTATACTAAAAAAGATTCTCTGTACATATCTCAAAGAAATCCAAGGGAGCAAGTCATTGTTCACCAAGGTAGACACAATTGGCATCAATTCCCAGGTTAATGTTCTGAGTTGATCAACTGGATCTCAGGTTTTAAATTTATTCAGACTCGTCAGCTGTGGCCTTCTGAATTTCAGAATCAGGTGATAGTTTGAACTTGAGAACCTTGTGAAGCTGACACACAGGTTTCACTTGCTTTGATGAAGGTTGATTTGAATCAATTAGTCTTGTTCCTGAGAAAAGGTTCACTTCAGATGGTCCCGTCTCTTCATGAACAACAGGGGTATCTGCACAAAGGGAGGCTTTATTAAACAACTTATTTGAAGAGTTCTTATAAGTAGGAAACAGATGGAATTAAAAATAATTCCATAGAAGAAATGTAGTGATGTGAACTGGGAAGCCTGGTCCATTATATTCGTGCAAATCTGCATTTAATGTATTTTAATGGGTTTTTAATACTTCATTATTTTCATGCAGATTTGCACAAAAATAATGAACCAGGCTTCAAGTTCACATCACGTAGCTTCCATATAACATGGGAATCTTAACAATTTGAAAGACATCATTGATTCGCTGTTTTGACTGATTAAAAGTTAGCTATTCTTCTGGCAACAGATGTAATCCACTAATTGATTGGAAGCTAGGAAATCATAAAATAAAATGATAGTACACAAAGGATATTCCTCATTGGCTAAATCTTCTACTAGTTTGTTTTTGAGTCTGCTTGAGATTCTAACAGGATCATGGGTGGAGAAGAAGCAATTCCAAGTAGACTACAGTTACATGAACTACTACAGGTTATATTAAATTTAAATAGTACATAGAACAGGAGGCCGAATGCAGCATCAACTAATGACTGACTGATACTAAACATGCCAACAGATAGAGTAGCTGTGAGAAATTAACTATACCATTAAATTGCACAAATTTAAGTATCGACATTTTAGTAAAAAAATATAAACACATTTTAGCAAAAAAATCACGATTCAACATTCTCAATGAAGACAGTAATATAGACATTGTAAATCTGTTACTCGGAGGAAATAAGGAAGAATCAGCTTTGGAAATAAGTTATATCTTATAATGACACAAGTATAAAACCATTGATTCTTTAACAACCAAGAAGGTCAACATTTACTCTTTCCAGGACCAGCTTCAACTACTCTTTTTCAGGCTTATTCTGCACACATTAACTGTAACTCACCTTGTTCGGTAAAAGCAAGACATGTGCCAATTGTCTCCTGATATTCCCCAATCTGTAGACAACCACAAACCATTACAATCCTTAAATGACCATCATCCACTCAAAGAAAAGAAAGAAGCAACTTGTACTGCCAGCTTTAATTCTAATTATTAAACGGAAAAATAACCAAAATTGGTAGAAGCAACTTTAACCTGTTGGAATTTCTAGCTAAAATACAACATCAAAATTATCTGCCTAATCCTAGATATAGCATTGAAGAAGCATGCATCTGAACAAATGGACAAAATTCATCAAGTCTATATAGCTACAAGAGCACCAAAAATATCACTTAACCGCTAAATTGCCAAAAATCAAAATTCTAAAGGCACAAGGTATTTTAAGGTTGGCAACATACCAGCTTGAATTTGTCATCAATGATCAACACTGGGTTTAATGTATCAAGGCCCTGTCGTTAACAATAAACAAAATAAGCATACTTTACTGAGGTAGAATATAAAAAATCAACAAGATGAATCAAGATAAATAATCCTATTTGGATACTTCCTAGAATCAATTCTGACCCCCAAAATCATGGTGAAAATTTGAAAAAGTTGGAGTAAACTATCAAAATGGTCTCTAAATTATCACTCTCTATCTCCTAAATCGTCCTTAAAGTATTAAAAATTATATAAGTAGTTCCTAAAGTACAAAAAATCATGCCACATAGACCCTAAAGTATAGAAAAATTCTTCGCATTAGGCCATCGGCGGGACTAAATGGATGGATCTTCAATACTTAAAGGAATACTTATAAACAATATCAATGTTTTCAGCACTATTTAGGAAAGAGGATAATAGTACAGGGACCAAATTGTGGTTTATTCAAAAAAGTCGAAGCAACTATTTGTTGCTTTAACCTTCAACATGATTTTAGAATTGATTTTGGTAAAATTGAAAGTTAATCCGAACACACACTACATAGCTGATGAATTTGACACACATTCGGTAAAATATATGACAGGCAGGGGAACTTACAGTAAGAACATAGTTAGCATTCGGTGGAAGTTCAATTAGGTCAGAAACACCATCCAAGTCAAGTAAAACATATTCATCTTGATCCTCATGACCATGTGATGCTGCATTTGCCTCCATATTCCTGTGCATAGAATGCAAGTAAAAACCAACACACAATACCAAATATGAAATAAGGGAAGATAGTTTGTGCCCATGATTATTTTTCTTTTTCAAATAACAATAATCAAAATATTCCACAACAAGGGGTATTCCAAAACCATAAAAAAAATGTTTTTTTTTTTTTAAATCTTGGTGTAGGTTCTAACGAAACCAAAAGTGGGGTTCAGGTAATGATGCTGAATAATGAATATAATTTGAAAAATAGAAACAGAGGAAGTTGAAATTCACACCTTTGTCGAAAACTTTCAGCTCTTCGTTCTCATAAAAAAAGCTGAATTGGTCCCTAATAAATAAGATTAACAGAGAAACTCTAACACCAATAACATCCAATTCAATTGAGAATAATATGTTAAAACCTTCAATTATCTGTTTCCGGCGTAAACCTTCGACGAACACTTTCATCAACTGAACCACTTCAAGAGGGACACGAAGGGGAAACGTTAACTGCGTACAGAATAACCTTAAAACGTAACCTATTCAACCGGTGTACCTTTCTAAATCCTGCCCATTCATTAAAAGAAAACCAATCTAACGGTCCAAAAAATATATCCCACCGTGGGAAACTTGTTTTGCCTCCCACGTTAACCAGATCCTTTCAGGTAATCGAAAATTTTGTTTTTAAAATTTCAAAACTTTATCACTAATTCATTATTAAATAATAATAATACTAAAAATATTATACTAAATGAAAAAATATTATTAAAAAATAACACCCTCTTCCATTTAAATTACATTATTTTCTCCTCTTATTTTAAAAAATTTACACTATTCTCTCTAAAGAAATTAATTTAGTTTACAATTTAACCTATTTTAATATGAATGAATACTTTGTGCCATGATTTGATAGAGAGAGAAAGTAAAAGAAAAAAGAAAATTTTGAAATTTCAATTCAAGAGAAAAAAAAAATTGAATTGTTGCCTTTGAAAGTGGATTTTTGTTTACATTTTTTACACCTAAATAAAAAAAAAATCTCATTATCTATCTATATCTCTCATTTTCTTTCTAATTAAACGTCCAATTAGTGTTATACAGAAAGACCACGAGTACAAATCATGATTTCTTAGAATATATAATACTATTTTACAAAGTACTTCCAACTTCTCTCTCTATTTTTTTATTTTTTATTTATTTTTTGCTTTTTTATGGGCAAAGTGATTTATTAATCAACGGAACCTTAAAATGATTACAACCAGTACCCATACAAGATCCAAAAAAATAATACAGAGAATTAGCTTCCAAATATATAATCCATTAAAAGGGTCAAAGGGGCTTACATACATATCAACCAGATATCGAATTTCTGACCTTACATAACAAGGTTATATGTGAATCATATTTCTCAATACGTTGATAGTTATTATATAAATTTCCTTCTTATACCTTGATTATAAATAAAACCACAAAGGCTGACCTTTATCTTAAATACATAAATAAGAACATAAAATTGTACGACCAATATTTAAATACATAATAAAACACCAATGGGATTTTTTTCTCACAAAATATTTGGATATTATGGGTTTGAACGGCTGTAGTTAGAGTTCATGAATTTTTGAAAACATTTTTAATAGAAACATTTTTCAAATATAGTTGAAAATAGGAAACAAAATATACTTTTAATATATTTATTTAAAACAATAAAGATGCTGTAATTTTAAACACTTCTCAATATTTTTCAATTTTTAAAATATCAAAATAGAAATAAAAATAGAAAACATTTTTTAAAACTAAACACGACCTGTGTGAAATATTATATTCAAATGTCAATATATTTTTATGTACTAAATAAAAAAAAATAATGATTGATATGTTAAATGTGTGGTGTGCTACGTTTTTTAGAATCTTCAGCTGGCGGTAAAGGTTCTTTTTGTGTACAATAAGAGTAAAATGGTTTAATTTAATCTCGTACATATTACTTCAAATTCAACCACTAAACCAATCCTAGTAGTTCATGTAACCGTAAGGTTAATTGGATCAAATATATATTTTAAATTAAAGGCTTTTTTGTATTAACTACAAAAAAATAATTATCACAGTTAAACGACAAACCACAATTGAGTATAACTTTTCTTTCATTTTTTTTTAAAAAAATTGTTTTATCCAATTCTCCTTTAACGCAACATCAAATGGGCACTAAATTCAGTAATAAACTACTTAAACTGTATCATTCTTTTTGAATAAATTCAATTCAATCAACTAAAACCTCAACGAATGATATCTTTTAACATTTTGAAAACACTACATCACATAACTCTAGACTAAATATATATTATATACAAAATCCTGGAGAAATCAAATCAATACGTGCAAATTACTTTGTAATGTTAAATATTAAAACCGTCCAAATAAGTTACATGAAATAGCACACAAAAGCAGAGGTACCACAGTGGCAAAGAATAGAACAACATGAAGAGCGCACACAGACAGCTGAGGAAAAAAATACTGTATCAACGTGTCACGGAAGAAATGCAACACCAAGAACAAAAAATTACACACTTTAAAGATTGATAATAATGTCAAGCATCACAATTTCAAAGGAGGGAAAGATATAAAAATACTATTCCTCTGGCAATTTGTCCTTCAAATATTTCAGAACAGCCTTAGTTCCTTTATCCAAAACAGTCCTTCGAATGCTGAAACAAGTAAAGAATCATTACTAGTTATTGAGACTCTCTTTCATCAACCAAGGATATCACTTATCAGTTCAATTTCCATTTTGAGATCCCACTTTCATCAATTTTATATTTTGTTCTTTTTTTTTTTTTGGTATTTTTTTTCTTTCTGCTTTATTAGGAGCTTCTGCCGCACAGCATTTTACTTATGCAGGAGTGAAACTGGTCAAGTAAAATCTTACCTAATACTAGGTGTAATTACACTCTACCCTTTGCAGTTTAACACTTCACTAATTTACTAAGTTTAAAATTCTAGATACATTAAGTGAAGCAGACAAAATTTAACATTTTTCACTTTCATTCAAAATTAAGGTGAGTTTAATGACACAGTTTAGAATGTTGAGGAAGTCCTCAACTATACAGGGATAGTCATGTAATTTAAAGCTAATATTAATCATGTAATTTACAAAACCCAGATTATAGTCAAAGAATAGGTCTCCATTTTGAGAAAGCACAAGAAAAGGTTGGGGCAGGGGGAAATTACCTTCTCAGAGGATTACCATCAAGTCTCAATGCCTGTAGGGTTGGTTCCAGCAAACCCTGATCAAATCAATCTCTTAAAATAAATGAAACTAACCAAAGTTCAAAAGAAAAGAAAAAGTGTCGCCAAGGAGACTGAATCAAAATAAATTCTATGAAATTTTCCTTTTTAGAATTTTTTACATGCCCAACATTGAGAGTTATTGCACCCCCTACGTCTCAAAGTACATTTGTATAAGAACTATAGTTACAATAAAGAAATGAAATCCCCCCTATATTTTAAATTAGAATCCACTGTCATGTGTACTCTACTTTAAAGACTGACGTGTCATTTTTATATTTCTGTTTTTTTAATTTTAAAATTAATTTTTATGAACTAATTATGCACATTTTTTTTATAATGGTAATTACTTTTCCTTGATCTATAATACTGTTTGGATTCTACTTCATACTTGCTGATGCATATCTTTTCTACAAATGTTTTCTATTTTGATTCATTCTTTATATTTCATGTAAGTTTGAAAAAATGCAATACATGGGACTTGATTGTTAGGTCAACAAAATGAACACCCACTCTCTCTTTTGGGGGAGGGTCAATGCTTGTTTCTTACCAGCTCAGGTGGTAGGACTGAGATGTTGTTATCAGACAGGTCAAGCTCCTTGAGGGAAGTATGATTTTTAAACTCCTGAAAAGTAGTTCACGGGTAAGGAAAGGAAAATAAAAATAATGAAAAATTAAGTGTTTTTTACATAGTAAGACAAGTTTTAGGAGCTGAGTTTGCATGTGTGCATGCATATATATGACTCAACCTGTAGAGGTCTAATTACACATTTAATCCTGCTATCTGATCACTCTTAATTTAAAAGTATGATAAGGAATTCAACGAAGGGAAACATTAAGCTATGACAATTCTCTTCATTCATCAGTCAATAGCAGACAAAAATCCAATCCTATGAACTTGAAACTACAAAATACACTATCTATAATAGAAAATAAAAAAACATGAACATCGTTTTGACATGAAAAATACCATGAAATTGGCAAGAGGTTATTCAAGGTTGAGAGGAAGATCAGTGGATGCTAAAAAGTTGCTGTCAAGCATAAGATCTGAATTCAAGAGGCATACAAACAAATTGCTGGACCCTAAGCTATAGTCATTGTCTAAACAATATGATATTCAAGGAAATTATCATAACTTCTCACAGGATATAAAAAGACAAGTAGTTTTACAAGCTTAATCCCTGCTTTTCACCAAAAAAAAATGTTACCACTGGAATTGATTGAAGGGAATTCTGACTCAAGTCAAGGATTCGTAGCTGATGCAACTCCACTATATCTGATGGGACTTCACTGAGCCTCGTTCTTCTGTTAGTGTTGTAATTTGAAAGTTAAGCACAAGCTCCCAAGAAGATAAAGGTATATGAAAATTAAATGTGTATGTGTGTGAAACTGTCTCCTCACACTTGCCATATATTTCAAGTAAACCAACCTTAGGTAAAGCTCTTGCAGGTATGGCAAACTAGAAAATGCAGGGCTATCTGGTAATGAAGCTGCATTACCACTTAGATCCAGGATCTGAAGCTTAGGTACTGCTTGAAAGCCATCTGAAGGTATCTATAGTTCAAATGAACGGCAAGGTCAGTCATATGATCTGAGTTCATAGCAGAGAATAAAGCATGGGGACACAGATGAGAGGAAAAATATAGGAAATGTTTCATTGCATGCAGAGTACACATCTACAAAAAATATCTAACCTCATACAATTTGAGAAGCACTCAAGGCATTAGTTACCTGTCTGAGGGGATTGTTGTCTAGCTTCAAACATGAAAGACTTGAAAGTGATTTAAGAACTGAACTTGGCCAGTCTTTAATTTGATTCTTAGATAAAATCAATGTCTGCTAGAGCACAAAATATACATATGAATTAATAAAGCATTTTCAAATCAGCAGCAGGTCAATTTATGACCAGAATATCTAAGCACTCTTCCCAAGCCTCAAACATCAATCAATCAATAAATTATCATTAAATCTGGAAACATATTATGATTAATAGATCCATAAACTGCTTTGAGCATGGATCTTCATGAAATAATCACCCAACAAAAAGAAAAGGGTTTACCATATAAGAAATATTTTACTTTATACAAAGAAAATGAAAATAATGATGAAAAACATTTTCCTTCTGATTTACAGAAGACTTAAAGATCATTACGATTATTTTTGTTGAAAAATATCAGTACAGGCACAAAAACTGCATAATTACAAAGAAAAATTTGTAAGTAACATTATTATAGTATACAAAAAAAAAAAAATGAACCAGAACAAGAGAATGGTTAAAAAAATCATTCCTTCTCACTCAACAATGACAATATCCATGTGATAAATCCTGTTAACTTATAACAGCATCTTACAGGACATAAAACTAGAAGATAAGGTTTAACCTGGAGACAAACACAAGAAGAAAGTTCATCTGGCAACTCCTGGATAGAGTTTCTAGAAAGATTAAGTTTTATGACCTCCCCTGATTCCCACACTTCTGATGGAACAGCACTCAACCCCAGCCCTTCCATAGAAAGTTCCTGAACACAATTAAAAACAAATGGGTGGTTTGTTAGTCTACAATGTGATCATTAGACATCTCAGAACAATATAATAACATTAATGAACCCATAATCAAACTACAATGTGACTTGGATGTTAAAATCATGATTGGTTGATAACAAACATACTCGTTTTTTGTTATTTTCCGCATCAAAAGGATTCCTAAATTGCCAGTAATCAACCAAGAGGAAAAAAACACAAAAAACTTACTTAATTTTGTCCCTTTTTTATCTATTAAAAGCAATTGTTGAACTTGCACTAGAATATTTGAGTATAATCTAGTAGCCCCTATATGCAGAAGAATACATGCTGAATGAGTTTCAGGGAAAAAGACAAAGTAATTTCAAGCAATTAATTGGAACTAGTATTATTTTGTATATGTAATTGTACAAAGTGACTTTCTGATTCCATTAAAGCAATTAATGCACATAGGCATATCAAATTATCAACACAATGACACAAACTACAAACAGTTTATTGTCCACAAGAAATCTATTGAGTCTCTGGAATGAATATTTTCCTTTTCAAGAGATGCCACACCTTTGAAGTGAGAGACAAACGGGTGGCCATTGCAATCACCTCTTCTTTTGTTGTGGCTACAGCTTCAGAATCTGCAGAAGAAAAATATATTATATCTTAGCATTAGCAACAGGCTCAAATTTAAGTTAGATACATAATGCATCTAACATCATAAGGTACCTTCATCTTCAGAAAGTCTGCTTCGGAGAAATCTCAATAATGCTGGGGTAGGTCCAGATACTAATGAGCTGGTGAGAGAAAACATTAGTGAGAAAGAACTTATTTATAAACATAAATGTTGAAGTCAGAAAAGATCAAACCATTTCCTGTACCTTCGAAGAGTTCTCAAAGGATTTCCACTAAGCAGAAGTTTCCTCAATGTAGTCATCTTGCCTAAACAAGAAACAAAAGCTAAAGTACTTATTTCTTCATTCACGTTAATGTTAAGTTTTTATGTATTGCTTTCATCTTATAAAATCCATCATAATGCAAGGATGTTGAGATGTGCTATGGCCCATTGACTAAGTGTTACGGTATAAATATAATTGGGAGTAAGCGTCAAACTCTTTCACATGACAGTATGTAAATAGATGAAAATGCTATAGAGATTATGTTAGAAACAATAAAATTGGTGAGGATGCAAATAAACAACTTTCTTGAGTCTTGGCAACTCTGTTAATCCCATGTAACAAATATGTCAATTGGACATTCAATGTCAGTGAACATAATTGTCTACATTGACAATAATAATAAATCATGCCCAGATCCAGAACCTGAAATTATTGTTTATTTAGAACTCTATCACAGGGAATGTTGCACTGTTTTTAAAATTTTATCACTTGTCAGTTTCTTTGTCATTCTTTTAGATACTGAAATCAACATAAAGACTTGAGATAAAAATATTTATATTCATTTAAATTTTCTAAACAAACTTGTATAGTGTTCTCAATAGTTACATACAGCTGTTTCTTTCTCTAAAAATAAATTATAATCATCATAGTACCAAAACTTGCTGACCTTACCCATTTCAGGGGGTAATCCACTCAACGAATTATTAGAAAGATCCAGAACTAAAAGACTCAATTTGCATGCCTCTACTGGATAGTCCTTCAGCTGGGAATACACAAAATTAATAAGCAAATGAATTAATGATCAACTATTGACCGAGAAGAGAACAAAACATCAGAAAAAGAAAATTGCAATGTACTTACTATTGCCACTTTTTAACAAAATCATACAAGCAAAAGCTCTTTTCACAATTAGTTGAAGTAATTACAAACAAATGTGATTTCAATTTTTTATTTTGTGTGTATTTGGATTAGCATAATTTGGAAAATAATCAGTTTTCTTGTTAGCTATTAGAGAGTATAAAGCATTAAAAATAGATTACTTCCTCTAAAATAGTGCTTCTAAACACGCTATTACCTACCTGGTTAGAGTGAAGATCTAAAGTCCCAAGTCGAGAAAGGGCCCCTAACTCCACTGGTACGGTAGAAATATTGTTATTCCTAAATTGAAAGAAAAAGCAACCATTATGTATCTAAGTGGAGAAGTTTTAAGTAGAAAAAAAAATGCATAGGATGCTTTTAACAATATGAAGACTTGCATCGGAATAGGTTAGAATTTGACCCCAAATAAAGCTCTGTAAGTGAATGACAACCGATGATTGATGAAGGGATTGCTGATATTTCTGAAATGATAAAGTCAAGATGAAAAATGGAGAAACCAAAAAGGAAAAAGAAAAGAAGAAGAAATTGACCCATTGCTTAAAGAACTCACTGTTTTGATGAAAGTCAAGACGGATTAGACGAGCAAGGTTTCCAATGCTGTCTGGTATCCTATTCAATGAATTTTTTGCTGCAGCAAGGGTAATATTGAAAAAAAGTTGGCCAAATCAAAAGATTAGCATATATGAATGAAACAATTAGATGATATTACACATGTGGCCTTAGAGAATAAAGAACCTTACATCCAATGAATTCAGTAAGCATGGTCCATGATGAAATGAGATTTTCGGATATCTCTGTTAGCTTGTTTCCCTGGTAAAGACAGAAAGATAATGTAGTACAAGCACTGGTTAATAAAACCAGAATCTTTTGAAGGTTTACAGAGGTGTTTGTTTTCAATCAATATACTAAGTTTTCTACTATTTACTACCTCCATATCTAGCTTAGACAATTTGGAACAATTTGCTAAACCTTCAGGCAAGCTTGCAATAAGATTGTTTGATCCCTGCAAAAAGAGTATCATAAGCCGCATTTCATCAAATAGCATGTACAAGATTATATGAATAGAGTTACAGATAAACAAATAGCGAACTTTTTTAACAGATTTCAGTTCAATTGCAAAAGGCAGGTAGAGTCTGTAAGGAAAATCCCACAGTCCCCCCTTTAAATTAAGTTCAACCTTCATAAATAGATTTGAGTATGTGGAATAACCTAAAGCAAGGAACAAGGAAATCAAAATATATAATAAATAAAAGATAAAATACAAAATCTATCTGCTAAAATTATCCTCCATTTTTTTTAACAAGGAAATTATTATTTGCTTTCTAAGGTTATCATAGAACAAAGTGGGGCCCTAAAGAAGCATGAACACTTCAAAGAATTAGCTGTGTTCATTCTTTCCACTTTTATACTCTACATTTCCATTCCAATACAAACAAGAATATGAAAATAATTATATAACTAATAGCATTTTATAATGCCTACAATGAATCATGCTCACTTTCAAAACATTCTCTCTCTCTCTCTCTCTGGAATTGATTCATTCTTTCTTTTGATTTAACACTTATATTTTATGCATTCAAAGTTATAGTAATTTTATATTTTGTCCTATAGAAGTTCCATTTCCATAATTTTTAAAAATTTTCAAAACATATCAATGTCCCATTTTGTATTTCTAGTTGGCTCCTACAACCAGATTCCATTTACAGTCATCAAACTTAAAACAAATATATAAACTTGAGAGCATTTCAAGGTCTAATTCACCATAATCACAAGCATAATTTGAACAAACCACTTTTATATCAGATAAGCGGCATAAGCCAACCACACTACTAACATATTCACCTACAAGTTTCAGCAAGACAAGGCTATTACCTTTAAGTCCGACAATTCTAAGCATCTGCCAAGTGAGCTAGGAAGTTCTGTGAGCCGATTACTTGAACAATCAAGCCTAAACAAATAAATGAAAAAGATGAGTAGTTCCCATGGCACACAAGTAATTGGAGTAAGTACAGAAGCAAGTAAAATTTCTCATGACAGCCGAAGAACAAAATGACACAGAATTCAGCATACTTCACTAGTGATGCAGCTGATCCAATCTCCTCTGGTATTTTAACTATTAAATTAAATGAAACATCCAACATTTTCAACTGAGGAAGCCTGCGAACCAGAAACAAACAACAATGAAAATCCAGCATCAAAGTTTCAAACTGAAAGCCAGACATTTAACAAGCAAAAAAACTCATCCGTTACAAAAACTCACTCTCCTATAGCAGCGGGAAGCTGAGAGAGACAGTTGTGGCTAAGATTCAACACAGCAAGAAAAGGCAAATTTCTAAGATCTTCCCTCAGCGATTCGATACTATTGTGAGCCAGAATAAGCTTCTGCAGCTCCACAGCCTGTAAATTCCATTTCATATTTCATTACATTTAATCACACATTGTTTCAAATTTCATTCCATTTTTCCTAATCAAATTGAAATTTCAAAACCACAATTGTGTGCCAGAATAAGTGCATGTTTGGTTCCACATTGTAAAATTGATTTTGAGTCCAGATTTGATTCTAGATAAATGTTGACATATTTGGTTTTATGTTAGAGGAGAGTTTAGAATTGATTATGGGCCCGGAATTGATTCTGAGTTGAAGCAATTTTAGTAACTTCTGCATTGGATCCAAAATTTTACACTAAGTTTTACTACAAACTTGATTTTATGATAAAATTATCCAAACATAAATCACATTACTTTAAAATCAATTTTAACCAAAATCAATCCCATTCAGAATCAATCTTGTTAACAGTCATCCAAACACTCACCAAGCTTATGAAGTTCCACAGCCAGTAAATCCAATTTCATTAATTGCATTTCAATCAAAATGACATTTCAAAACAACTATTGTAAGCCAAAACAAATTCTGAAGCTCCACAACCTGTAAATTCAATTTCATTACATTTCAAATTTCATTCCATTTTCCTAATCAAACCAATCAAAACGACTATTGTGAGACAGAATAAGCTGCCGAAGCTTCACAGCATGTAAATTCTATTTCACTTCGTTTTGAATTTATTCCATTTTTCCTAATCAAACAACACAAAATGACATTTCAAAACGAGTATTGTAAGCCAGAACAAGCTTCTGAAGCTCCACACACTGTAAATTCCATTTCATTTCATTTCAACTTTCATTCAATTTCAGATTAATTTGAAAGTGACAATACCTCCCACCACTTGTCGTCGCCGCCAAGTCCCTCGAGATTCCGGTAAACCTCATCGGGAACTTCTCTGTAGATCGAAACAAACAAATATTATAACAGTGCGCCAATGAATCAAACAAAAGGAACAATAAAACGACGACGTATGAACAAATGCAGCAGCGAAGAGAATTGGTTAGAACTGACGTAAGGGAACGATTGGAGAGGTTGAGAGAACCAGAGGCTCTCGCCGCTTTCAGCAACCGATCCATCGCACCTTCTTCAGATCAGATCCACACCATAACACAACAATAATGCTTTCCAATTTTCAAATCATCACAATTCTTTTCTAATCATAACAATTCACTAAGTGTGTTCATCACATACTGTTATACACACTCATGAACATTACAGTGTATAAATGTATTATATAATTATTTTAACACATCTATGACTAGGGATTTCTCTCTCTGTTTTTGTTTCTATGGTCGATTTTCTTCAACTTATAAAATTATTTATTATTTTTTCTTCCTCATTTTATTTTTAATTAAATTTAAAAATTAATTAATATTTATGTTTATTTTCATGAAATATTTTATTTTTTGTGATTTATATTTATTAATTTCTTTTTATTTTATTAATTTATTTGAAAAATTAAAATATCAAATAAGCATGGTTAAATATTTTTTCTACCAAAAAAAAAAATTATTCGAACTTGTTTGATGTTATAAAAATCAAATTTGAACAACTTTTTCGGTAAATTTTAATAGTTTTTTAGACACCACTTAAGTAGCCATTTTAATCCTTATTTTTTCTTTACATTAATCCTTATTTTTTCTTTAAAATATTTATTACAATTTTTTTATTACCCGTGACTACCTGAATTTGTTTAAAAATAAAATATAATAAAATAAATTAAAAGATAAATAAAAAAAATAAAATATCTTTAATGGATAATTATATTTTATATGGTTGAGACTAAAAAATTTATTTAAATTTTCTTATTTTCTTTTTAATTGGATACACCTTTTTTCATCATTAGGATGTTTGTGTGTTGTAAAATTATTATTATTTTTTTCAAAAGGAGATCAAGTACATGCGTAGAATGGAGTTGTTATAAATTTAGGTTAGGTAGTTCTCAATTTAATTTAATGATGATAATAAGTTATTTTCTTTCTTTTTGTCTTTGTTTATTTAATATGAATTGAATATTTTGAATTAGATTATTTTCTTTCCTGCGTTGGGAAATCTCTTGCTTCAATTTTATTATCGTTCCTTTTTACTTGACTGACTTTACATTCTTTTCCTTTTTTTATGTATTGTTAGATCAAGATGATGAACTCATCAAAGGTTTTGATTTTTACAAGATACAGACGGAACTTTCTCAGACGGAAGATCATTCGTCTGTCTCAAGGTGAAGTCATCAGACGATAGGATAAGACGAAACATCTTAAAAACTGAAGGCATATATCGTCTGTCTAAAAGTGAAGCAAAGTTGAGTCACTCGCGCCAAGATTTCAAATCTAAGGAAGTACTCATTAGAAGCATCCAAGATCAGTATAGAGATTCGCGCTTATACATGCAAGTCAAAAAGGTCTTCACCTTTTCATCAAAGTCTCTGTACAAGTTAGAAAAGGTAATGCGCATGCAATCTAAGTCCGCTGCATTCGCTGCGTACTACATCAATCAATCAAGTACAACTGACAACCTTTTGGAAAAGCTCTCTAGAAACTATCCAACGACATTCATATGAGTCTAACGGTCATTTGAAGAGGATGCCTATATAAAGACTTCACTTTATCAGAATTCAGTTGGCGAAAACGCTTCTCTTATTCTATCCTCTAAGATTTCGTTCAATCTTCTGAACATTCTTCATTGTAAAAACCCTCTCTGCGTAGAGGAATCTCTTTATTTTTTAACATCTGTTTAAAATCCACTTGTGTGGTATTTTAGCCTAAGGAGACTGTGTTCCAAAGAATACCTTCTTTGTTTTTGCGAAAGGCTGGGATCAAAGAATATCGTGTAATAGCCAGAAGTGGCTGGGTTCAAATAATACTTGTAACCTTTTCACGGTTTGTAGTGAAAACTCAATGGTTGCTGAGTAACTGGACGTAATCTTGTATAGACGAACCAATATAAAAATACTTGTGTATTTATTCTCTTAAGCTTTTGACTAACGAGGATAATCAAACTATAACGTCTGTTCATTAAAATCAATCTTTGAAAGATTAAGACTGTTTCGTCTGAACCCTTTAAAGTCACAGACGAAAGGAACAAATTTTTTTTAAGTAACACAATTCAACCCCCCTTCTTGTGTTTTATCTTTTACAGTTTGGTATCAGAGCTCAGCCTCTAAGGGTTGAGCACTTAACAGCTGCTAGAGGAAAAGATCCAACATGGACTTACAAGGACCTTCGTTCTTATCCGGAGGAGCTTCGATGAACAAACCTCCAGCGTTCTCTGGAGATGATTACCCATACTGGACTGACAGGATGGAGATGTACATCAAGTCAACCCAATACAGATTATGGAACATAATCACTGAAGGAGATATTCTCATCATGAAGCCAAAAAAAAATGGGGAAGTGAAGAATATTCAATCATGGAGCTGAACAATAAAGCCAGATTCGCTCTCATGTGCGCACTCTCTAGAACTGAATACAACAGATTTTACGCCTACAAAACTGCTAAAGAATTATGGGATGCTCTCAAAATCTCATATGAAGGCACGGAGGACGTCAGAATGAGAAAGGCTGTCACTCTTCAAAGAGAATATGAAATGTTCTCCATGAAGAAAGGAGAGTCAATTGATATGATGTTTGGAAGATTCCAAACAATATTGAATGGACTCACTGCTCTGGGAATCACCTTCACAAAGGCCTAGAACAATATGAAACTTCTGGATAGTCTCCCACCTCCTTGGTAAGCTATGTCCACGGCCATCTCTGTTGGAAGGGATATGAAGACATTAACTCTAGATGAGTTAATTGGTGCACTAAGGGTACATGAGGTACTCTTATGTAAAAGGGACAAGATCAATATTCTTTCTTCAACAATTTCTGATCTCTAGTAGACCTCTCAGTAGGATTCGAACCCAGATAAAGTTCTGACCATCTGTCAGAGATAAAAGAACAAGTGGTTCTTGCAGGATTCTCAAGAAATTCTTCGATTTCTTCCGGAAGCAGATGAATAAAAGAGTCTATAGCTTTTCCGTCTGTCAACACCACTCCTAAAGAAGACTCTGTCAAGAACGACAGAAAGAAAAAGATGAAGATTCTGAAGGCTGACTCAACAGAATCTGAATCGTCTGATGGTTCGTTTGAAGACGAAATTTCTATTATGGCCAGACGCTTTAAGAGGATGATGATGAAAAAGGGGAGAAGTCAACGCTTCTTCAGGAAGAAGGAGAGAAAGCTCCCTGACAAATCATCAAACAAGGAGGAGAGCTCAGACGTTATCTGCTATGAATGCAGAAAACCTGGACACATGAGATCAGAGTGTCCAAGACTGAAGAAAAGATGGAATCCTCGCAAAGACAAGGGAAAGAAAAGTCTATTGACTTGGGAAGACCTTGAGCGAAAGCTCAGAGGAATCCACTGAAGAAGAAGAAACTGCAAATATCTGCCTCATGGCTGGAGACACTGTCTCATCAGAGGTAACTGAATCTGAAACTTCTTTATCCTCCTCATCTGAGTCTAAGTCAGAATCCGAAGAAATTTCATATGATACACTTTTGGCCAACTCACATTTTATTGCTAAGCAGTACAAAGTATGCAAAGCCAAGTTAAAACAAACTTTGGAAGAAAATGCTATTTTGAGATTTAAAAATGAGTTGCTTCAAAAAGAAGTATCAGACGAAAAATCATCTGTGTCTGAAAAGGATAATTTTATTTCTGAAATTGAATGATTGAAGAAAGAAAATGAATCCTTACTCAAAGACTTAACAAAGTTCACTAAGGGATCCTCCATGCTAGAAAATATTTTAAAATATGGGAGATCTCCGTCTGACAAAAGTGGACTTGGTTATGTTGAAGAGTCAGACGAAGTGAAAAATAATTTTATTCCGTCTGTCCATAAGAAGAAGATCAAATATTATAATAAGGTTCCAAATAATTATAGAAAAGATAAAAGAACCTTAAACAAGAAGAAATCTTCTCTCACTAACAAAGAAGTACCCAAAAAGATTTGGGTACCAAAGTCACTCATTATTCCTGTTACAGATATCCTTAATAGGAAAAGAGAGAACTTCAAGCTGGTACCTGGACAGTGGGTGCTCGCGACACATGACGGAAGAACTGTCTATGTTCCAAGATCTCAGACCAAGTAAAGGGTCTGTATTATATGGTTCAGGGAAAGGTAAAATCTTAGGCATTGGGACTGTTGGTAAGACACTCAATCCTCTTATCCATAATGTATCTTATGTTAAAGGTATTAACTTCAATCTACTTAACATAAGTCAATTTTGTGACAGTGGATATGAAGTAGCTTTTAACTCAGATGAATGTATAGTAAAAAAAAAGACAAATCCATTCTTTTTATTGGGAAAAGAAAGAATAATCTTTATGAGGTTTGTCTTTCTGACCTTAGTGATCAGAATGTAACATGTTTAATTTCAGCAGACGATGAACAAGATATTTGGCACAAAAAGCTTGGACATTTAAGTCTCAAGTATATTTCAAAAATTTCTAAAAAGGATCTTGTAAAAGGTTTGCCGAAAATATCTTGGAAATCCAATCGTCTGTGTGAATCTTGTCAGCATGGGAAACAACTCAAAGCTTCCTTTAAATCAAAAAATGTTGTTTCTACGACAAGACCGCTAGAACTGTTACACATTGATCTCTTTGGACTACTACTCGATGAAAGTCTTGGAGGAAAGAGATATGGATTTGTGATTGTAGATGATTATACTAGATTCACATGGTATACTTCCTAGCACATAAACATGAGTCATTCAGTGTTTTTGAAATATTCTGCAAACGTGTTCAAAAAGAAAAAGGAATATGTATTGCGTCTGTAAGGAGTGATCATGGAACAGAATTTGAAAATTCTGAGTTCAAAGCCTTTTGTTTTGAAAATGGTATCTTTCACAATTTTTCGTCTCCAAGAACTCCCCATCTCCAGCAAAATGGAGTTGTGGAAAGGAAAAATCGTACCCTACAAGAAATGGCTAGAACTTTATTGCATGAAAACTCTCTCCCTAAATATTATTGAGCAGAAGCAATTAATACTTCCTGTTATATTTAAAACAGAATATTGATAAGACCAATATTGAATAAGACTCCATATGAACTATGGAAAGGAAGAAGACCCAACATTTCTTATTTCCATCCTTTTGGATGTGAATGTTTCATCTTAAACACCAAAGATCAACTTGGTAAATTTGATTCAAAGGTGGTGAAGGGATTCTTACTTGGATATTTCAATACGTCTAAGGCGTATAAAGTATTTAACTCTAAGACGCAAGTTGTAGAGGAATCAATTCATGTAAAATTCCAAGATAACTCAAAGGTTGATAAAGAAATATCAGACCTAGAAAACTTATTTGATAATTTGCAGATTAACCCTTCTAGTCAAAGTTCAAGTCAAAATGATAAACCAGAGTCAGATGAAAGAACAGACACAAGAGCAGACGATAGAAGCACAGACGAACCCTCTTCATCTGATACTCATCAACATGAAGATCAAGCGCTTGTCAAATCTTGGAAATTCACCTCAAATCACACTCAAGATTTGATCATTGGAGATAAATCTCAAGGTGTTCAAACAATCAAAAGTGAAAAATATCTCAAGCTATGCTCTTGTATCAGAAATAGAACCCAAGAATATTGAAGATGCTCTTCAAGACAATGACTGGATCTTGGTTATGGAAGAAGAACTTAATCAGTTCACCAGAAATGACGTCTGGACCTTAGTTGAGAAACCAAAGAACAAAAGTATCATTGGCACTAGATGGGTGTTCAGAAACAAGCTCGATGAAGCTGGTAAAGTGGTAAGGAACAAAGTAAGATTAGTAGCTCAAGGCTATAATCAACAAGAAGGTATAGATTTCACTGAAACTTTTACTCCTGTAGCTAGATTGGAATCTATTAGAATTTTGCTTGCCTTTGCTGCTCATAAGAATATCATCCTATATCAAATGGACGTAAAAAGTGCTTTTCTAAACGGTTTTATTGAAGAGGAAGTATATGTAAGACAACCTCCTGGATTTGAGAGTTCATCTTAACCAGATCATGTTTTCGAACTCAAAAAGGCACTATATGGTATTAAACAGGCACCTCGAGCTTGGTATGAAAGACTAAGTTCCTTTCTTCTTCAAAATGATTTTTCAAGAGGGAAAGTGGATACTACACTCTTCAAGAAAAGCATTTTAAAAGAATTTATTATTGTTCAGATATATGTAGATGATATAGTCTTTAGAGCAACTAACGAATCCTTGTGCAAGGATTTCTCTAAGTTAATGCAGGAAGAATTCGAGATGAGCATGATGGGAGAACTGAAGTTTTTCTTAGGACTTCAAATCAAACAGACTAAACAAGGCATATACATTCATCAACAGAAGTATACAAAGGAACTTCTAAAGAAATTCAAAATGGAAAATGCCAAACCAATGAAAACTCTCATGCATTCGTCTGGAGCCAGTCTCAACAAAGATGAATCAGGTAAGACCGTTGATCAGACGGTATACAGAGGTATGATTGGATCTCTTCTATATCTCACTGCTAGTAGACCTGACATTATGTTTTGTGTCTGTCTATGTGCACGCTTTCAATCTGATCCTAGAGAATCACATTTACAAGCTGTTAAACGCATTTTAAGATATCTTGTTGGAACCACTAATCTCTCTCTGTTTTATAAGAAAAATAGTGATTTCAACTTAAGTGGCTATTGTGATGCTGATTATGTTGGAGATAAAGTAGAGAGAAAAAGCACAAGTGGTGGATGCTAATTCCTTGGTTCATCAATAATCTCTTGGTCAAGCAAGAAGAAAAATTCCATTGCACTCTCAACTACTGAAGCAGAGTATATTGCTGCGGTAGGGTGTTGCTCACAATTACTTTGGATAAAACATCAACTTGAGGATTACTCCAGGTTTGAAAATCATATATCAGTATTTTGTGATAACACAAGTGCAATAAATCTCAGCAAAAATCCTATTCAACATTCAAAAGCCAAGCATATTGAAATTCGATTTCATTTCATAAGAGATTATGTTCAAAAAGGTATTTTCGATATACAGTTTGTGCAAACTGATTTTCAATGGGCAAATATATTTACAACAGCTTTAGATGAAACTCGCTTTAATTTCATTAAAGAAAATTTAAGAATTATTCCTTTAATTGATTAAAGTTTCTCTTTAAATCGAGCATTTCATTTAAATCAGACATTTATTTATGTTTTCGTGTTAAGACGAAACTTTGCGTCTGATCAAGTTGAATCAGTCTGAGGAAATTCAACAGACGCAAGGATATTATTTAAATATTTTAAAATTAAGTGTGCAGGGACAAATTAAAAGTAGCAATAAATGTGTCTGTCATTTATTGCACTATTCTAGGACGTTGGGAAGCACGCGCTGTGAATTGCAGAAGTCAAATAAATCATTAAAAAGGCAATGATGGGGACACGTCAAATCAGGGACACGTCAAATCAGGGACGGTTTCAAAACTCTTTCGTCTGAAGAATCACAACCGTTTTTAGTTTTTTTTTATAAAGACGCTTAAAGTTCACACTTTTACTCTTTACTGCACTCATACTTACTTTGAATTCTTTACTCACAAAAAGTTATCTCTCTCTTTTTCAAACCTAACAATGGCTGCCAAGAACACCAAAGCAACTGAAGCAACTTTCTTCGCTCAAGATCTCTTCTTGCCCAACAAGTGGATCTCGAGAGAGACTGTGGAGAGCATCTCGGATAGAGTGGCTAAGATACTAGCCCACAACGGCTGGATGGAGTTCACCGAGATGAGAGGGCCATGGCTGATGGAGGCCTATGCCGAGTTCTGGAGTGACGCAAGGGAGTTCGAAGATGGTATTGTTGGTACCATCGACAACAAGGAGTACATTATCACCATAGACTCCATTGCTGAAGCCGGGAGCTGCAAGGCTGAAGGGCGCTTTTATAGCCATTGAGTCCGAAGAACACGTGGATAAGATTATTTAAGGGAAGAACCGCGACTCTGAAGACCCCAAGTTCTTTAGATCAGGGAATCTCTGTCCCACCGCAAGGATCATCCACAACCTTCTTTACAACATCTTCACCCCACGAACTGGCTTACAAGACAACGTGAGTACTCGAGACAGATTCTGTATCTTCTACTGTCTGAGGAAAGCGAGGATGAGTCTTCCTCACATCATTCTTGACCACAGGGTGAGTGCGTTAAAGAATATGAACATTCGTAGGAAGAGCAGCATTCCCTATGCAACACTCTTCACCAAAATCATAATAAACCAAGGCTTTGATGTCACCGGCGTAGTGTGACACAAAGAGGGGAAGGAAGTCAAAGGAAACACATTTGCCAAGATGCATCTGGCACCTAGCTTCCTTCTACATACCCCAAGAGAAGAACAAGTTCCTCTTTCACCAATAATCAAAGAACCCCTACACAGAACCCGCATCAAACGCGACAAAACCCAAATACAAGCCCAAACACAAGCCGAAACACTATCCCAAACACCATCCCAAACACCTTTACCTCTTCCTCCCTTGGTTATCTCTGAAGTCCCTTTTGAAGATGCTCTAGAGAAGCCACTCAAGAAGAAAAAGAGGACTATCAGAATAAAGCACGTTGCGGCTAAGACGCAAGAAAAGACGATATCCCCTAGTGAAGATGAAGGGGTTAAGCTATCATCTAAGCAGGGGCAGAGCCAGGATTGAAAGTTGGGGGGGGGGGCAATAAATGAATTTATGTAATCTAAATCTTCAAGGTCAAAATATGACGAATCAATCTTGGAATTTGAATTTCAAAATCAATTTACTTAATTAGATTTAGATTAGATGCGATTGAAATTTTAAATAAAGTGTCAAAATAAAGGCATATATATTATTAAAAAATTAAATTTATTATAAAAGTTATCATTTACAATATTTTTAAGAAAATTGTGTTCGTCGCTTTTTCATAGATTCAAAATCATTTATGATTGAACTTGGACTAAAAGTAGCAGCTATTTCTCTCTCAATGTAAATAACTAAACTATTTGCAAGAAACTCATCTTGCATTTTATTTCGAAGTCTTGTTTTCACAATTTTCATTGCAGAAAAAGATCTCTCTGTTGTAGCCGTGGATACTGGAAGAGTCAAGACAAAGCGTATCAATCTATCAACCAAGTGATACGTTGTTGATTTCCTCTTTTCTTTCAATCGTTGGCACAACTCAGAAAGTGTTCCAATATCCTTGAAATTATTTGGAATATCAATACCATAATGTTGCAGTTGTGTCTTCAAAATATTTCTTTCTTGTTCATCAAAATCGTTAGGATAAAATTTCTCTGCTAACTTGCTGATCTGTTCAACATTAAAAAGTTTGAAGTTGTCTCTAGGATCCAAAGCAGTGCTTAAAGTCAAAAGCTCCATTGTTCTCTCGTTAAATCTACTATTTAACTCTTGTTTCTGAGAGTCAATTGCTGCTAAGAAAACTTCAACTCGATAATGATGCTCAATCGTTACATTTGGTTGACGAGAACGACCTCTTCCAAAGCGGTATTGTGCGCTCATATCTGGGACCTCAACTTCATGTTTTTTACAAAAAAATTGAACACTCTCAATAAAATTGCACCATCCATCGTCCCTTGATTGTTGGAGAAGTAACTTTGTTGTAGAAACAAGATGCATTGCATTCAAAATATCTTGAGATTGTTGTTGTAATGCTTGACAAAGAAGGTTAGTAATTCCCATAATTTCCTTCATCAGGTGTAAGGTGAATATAAATTCAAATGACAATAATACCTTACTAACACCAAAAGCCTCACCTCTTTGTTCAGAAGTTGTCCCTTCATCCATTATATTACTAAGAACAGTGCAGGTAGCAGCGAACATCTTTATCAAACTACAAATAGAATTAAAGTGAGAGCTCCATCGAGTATCCCCAGTTCTTTGCAAAGTGCCCACTTGATTTAATCCTCTTCCCGTTTCTAGCTCATTACGACTAACCATGTTTGCAATTTCAACTACCTGAGCTTCTTGTAATTGGTCAATTCGTTTGCAAGAAGCACTAACAATATTTATAACACGAGTCAATTGTGTAAAAAATTCATGAACTTGAGATACATTTCTTGAAGCTGCCACTAGTGCTAATTGCAATCTATGAGCAAAACAGTGCACATAGTATGCTTGTGGACAATCATGGAGAAATAAAGCTTGTAAGCCATTCCATTCACCTCGCATATTGCTAGCACCATCATACCCTTGACCTCGAAGATTTTCAACTTGGAGATTGTAACGAGAAAATATAGACATCAACTTTTCTTTCAAAGTTATTGCACAAGTGTCCCTAACATGCACAAGATCAAAAAATCTCTCTTGAACAAAACCATCAACAGTTACAAATCTTAAGATAACAGCCATTTGCTCCTTTGTAGATTCATCTCGAGCTTCATCAACAATGATACTAAATTTGGAATCTCCCGTCTCTTCTCTAATTGAGTTCCTCACCTTAGTGGCAATAATATGTAGAATTTCTTTTTGAATATCATTTGAAGTATACTTGACATTCTTTGGAGCATTTTCTAAAATAACTTTTTGAATTTTATCATTCAAATACCCTGAATATTTTAACAATTCAATAAAGTTACCTCGGTTGCTTGAATCAGGAGTCTCATCATGCCCTCTATAAGCACAAGCTTGAAATGTCAGCCACCTTATACAATTTATAGAGGTCTCAAGTCTAAGTCGATTACTTTCAATCTCTTATGATCTCTGCTTTTTAATGAGCCTATCAAGATGTTGTGTTGACTTCATTAAATCATCACATGATTGTACTGCTTTATGATGGAAAGAATTGGGACCCTTGCCAATGTGATTCAAGAGAGGACAATCTTTTCCGCTTCTCACCTTCTTCCAATTCTTGAAGCCCTTTTCAATAAAGACATTTGAACCCATGTTGATGGAAGATTCCTTAGCAAAAAGATAACATGACAAGCAATATATTGCATATTCTTCTTTAGAATATTCCATCCAAGAAGGATATAATTCAAACCAAGAAGCTTGAAAGCGACGACGAATATTACTTTTGTCACTAGAAAATGGATAAGAATCAAGTATTGGTTGATTATGCCCAACTTTAAGATAACTTCGACGGATTTCATCTCTTTGATCAATGGGAAATTCCCAAATCATTGGTCGAAGACTAGGGTCTCTTTCCAACTGAAAAACATCCATTTGTTCAGGTGTAAGTCGTGGACGCTTTAAATCATGTTGTAAAGCAATTGAAACATCGACATTTAATACTTCTGGTGTTAAATTAGTTTGGCTTGGTGTAACAATGGTTGGAGCATCTTGACTACTTCAATCGCTTTTTTTAAAGAATTCATCAATGATCTTGTTTTTGCCCATCTTAACAACTCACAAATGCTAAAATTAGTTGAAGCTAATAAGAAAAAACAAAAAAGAAAGGTTTATGCTTTACATGGTGGGCATAGATTAGAATTTTATAAAACTAATCTATATTAAGTCCAAATCCAATTAGGTGGATTTAATTTAAATTAAAACCAATATTTTCTAGAACAAACTGATTTAGATTTTTTAAAATTAATTTAAAATCAATTTATTTAAAACTGATTTTTTAAAAAAATTATGCTTTACATGTATAATAAGGATAGACATGAATTGGATTTTTAAAAATCCAATCTATATTAGTCTAAATCTAATTAAGAAGATTAAATTTGATATTCAAATCCATATTTTCTAAAACAAACTAATTTAGATTTTCTTAAATTAATTTAAAATCAATTTTAAAAGTAGATTTTGATTTAAAACTGATTAAAAAATCATACTTTAGATCTAAATCTAATTAAGTAGATTTAAATTTCAAATCCATATTTATTTAAAATAAACTAATTTAGATATTTTAAGTTAGTTTAAAATTAATTTTAAAAATAATTTTTGATTTAAAATTGATTTTAAAATAATGTTTATAGATTGGGTACCAATTAATCTATATCTAGAATAAATCCAATTAAATGATTGCATTTGAAATTTAAATTTATAATTTCTAAAACAAATTGATTTATTTTTTTTTAATTTAGTTTAAAATTTATTTAAATTTAAATTTTAGTTTAAAACTAATTTTTTTAAAAATTGATTTATTTTATATAAAATTAACTTTAAAATATATTTTTTTCAAAATCAATTTTAAAATAAATAAATTATTAATTTTTAATCAAAATATAAATTATATTATATAAAAAAAAAATGAAAAATTTGGGGGGGGAAGCCGCCCGACGCCGAATCGCTCGCCTCCCTCGCGTCTCGAGGGGAGTTTCGTCTCTCGTTAAAATTCTTACAGACGAAGAAAAAAAAAGAAGGAAAGCGAAGAGAAAGCAAAAGCCAGAGAAATCGCTCTTCAAAAAGCTGCCAAAGGCAAAAAAAGATGAAGCAGAAGCTTGCGTCTGTTGTTGTTGGCGAAACAGACGAAGAGAAACAACTGAAAGAGGTTATGAGAGTCTCTATGCTGCTTCATGCTGAACGAAAAAAAATCTTTCTCGAGAGCGTTAGGGGCATTGGATCGTCTGAGGTTGCGTCTGCTCCAGCAACTTCAGAGGGCATGAACAGTGAAGAAAATGCCAGAAGGACAATGCCTAGCTAGCAGTGGAGTTGGAGACCATGCTCAATGATGAGGTCTCTACTATGGAGGTCTCCACAACAACACTCCAAGACGAACATAGGACAAGTGTATCTAATCCTATTGTTGCATCTGCTCTGAATGCTGCCTTTGAACAGATGTTACCTGCTGCGTCTGAAGAAGTATCCCACCTACAGACGAAGGAGATTTCGTCTGAAGAAGTTCTTGTTGAAGATATAAGTTCTTCGTCTGATGAAGAACATCTTGAAGTAATAAAGGTGGATGCATCATGGGGGAGATTGCACGCTGAAGTTATCAATCCTGAAGATCTACCACCCAAGCACAAGATAGACTATTCGTTTCTCAACGAATTAGTCATGAGGCGCTTCGCTGAAAGCACTTGTGCTAAAAGACCAGTCAAACTTGACTGGATTATTGGAGAGAAGTATGAAGAAATCTCCAACGATGGTGAATCGTCTGAGTCTACTACAGATGGTCTCTTGGCAGACGATGAAGACTACTTTATCAAGGACACTCCCTACATCGAGCTAAGAAACCCCTATCGTTATAGAGGCAAAAAGGGTTTTCAATTAGAGAGATTTGTCAATACCATCATATACCATAAACCCCTGAAGCTAGTGGATTTCAAAGAAGATTTCATCTACACTCCTGAAGAGCAACGCAAATGGCTGAAGCGTCTGCCCTGGGATATACTGGCCACCTTAGACATCAAGGGTTTAGAAGAAATAAAGAGGTACAAGGATCATCTAGTTGAGTCGGTGATTGAAGGACCAACTCTTGGATATGAACCCCACATCCCCTTGAGGGAAAACATAAAGTGGAAGGTTCAACACGAAATCAACGCACCTGCATTTCACCATTGCAGATATGGAGATTCTGGCTCCACCATCTATGAGCCGAAGGATTGCTCACACTGGCATCTTGACGCCATAGATCGCCACGATCCTGTACTATTCACAATTCCCATGAATTAGAAGGAGTATGTAGGTCTAGAACATACTCTGGGAATTGTTCTCCCCTAGACAAGACCTCATTGCTCAGGGATCTGTCCCCGTTATTCCATCCTCCTCGACGAGTTCAAAGACCCTGAAGAGTTTGCTCACGCTCTTCCTGAAGACTACAACCTATCCTTCAAGTTGATGGCCGGTGCCTATAGAAGGGAAGCAAAAGCTAGATCCACTTCCTTCTACCACATTGAAAGAGAAGCAAAGAAGGAGAAAAGAGATTGTTCATTCATGGTGGGTTCACAGTTCTCTTCTCTGGTTTCAGACGAAACGAAGTACTCTATCGTCTTAGACCGAAAGCGACCTTACTTGGTCAAGCTTTTGGCTAAGGGAAAAGAAAAGAAGATTCCATCTGTCTCCAAGACCTTCAAATTTGCAAGGCACATTCCCCGGCGTCTTCCGTCTGCTGCATATTCGTACCTCAAGGCTCTTCAAACTCATACCTCAAGACCTATCAATCCGAAGATACAAAGGATGATAGAGAATCATAAAGCCACATCCGCTTTCTGTTCTGGGACTTCATTTGATGAAGATTCCACTATCTGTGGCAAGGTGTATCCTGGAGAAGCCTTCGCTTATACTCATCCATCACAGGAGCATCCGGATCTTGAACTCTCTATTCCCTCTAAATTGTACTATTGGCAATGGGAAAGAGACTTCACGGCATACCTCACACTTCCATTCTTCACTCTGCGTCTAAAGAGGAGACCAACAGTGTTCATCATAGATGACACTACACCTATAGTGGAAGAACCTCAAACACCGCTAGTGCAATTTGATGATATGGTGGAGGTTAATGATAAAGTAGAGGTTGCTGAGGCTGACGCTAAAGGAGCTAAGGAGTATAATACTCTAAAGCGAAAATATGATGTCTTAGAAGAGGATTACGAGCACTTGAAGCTAAAGAATAAGGAGCTTGAGGACAATCAAGCCTCACTCTCATCTTAAGTGCAGCAGCTGAAGGATATAGTTTTGAGCCTTCTGCATAAGAAGCCCAAACCTTCTTCTTGATCGCGTTGTTTTGATGATTCTCAGCCCAAGGGGGAGAGAAGAATATCTTAAGAAAGAAGAAAGGCAAGGGAAAATGCATTGTCTGAGGGGGAGCAAGAGCAAGAGAAAGCAAAGCTTCGTCTGAGGGGGAGAAAATTTTGTATTGTATTGTATCAATTCTTTTGTAAAGAACATACATGTATTTTTTTATTTGTTTTCTGTATACCTGTGTAATAATGTATAAGACTTACATCACATTGATGTAACAACTCTTTTATAAAGAGGTATTTTTCAGAAAACATCATCTTGATGTAAATCTGACTTGTATTTTATCTATGAGCACTAACATTGTCTTATGCAGATATCTTCTTCAGAAAGGTTATCGGTATGGTCTGTAATCATCAAAAAGGGGAGATTGTTAGATCAAGATGATGAACTCATCAAAGGTTTTGATTTTTACAAGACACAGACGGAACTTTCTCAGACGGAAGATCAGCAAGCAAGTCAGACGGAACGAGCACAGACGAAAGAAGACTCCTGAGACGGAAGTCATTCGTCTGTCTCAAGTTGAAGTCATCAGACGATAGGATAAGACGAAACATCTTAAAAACTGAAGGCATATATCGTCTGTTCAAAAGTGAAGCAAAGTTGAGTCACTCGCGCCAAGATTTCAAATCTAAGGAAGTACACATTAGAAGCATCCAAGATCAGTATAGAGATTCGCGCTTACACATGCAAGTCAAAAAGGTCTTCACCTTTTCGTCAAAGTCTCTGTACAAGTCAGAAAAGGTACTGCGCACGCAATCTAAGTCCGCTGCGTACTACATCAATCAATTAAGTACAACTGACAACCTTTTGGAAAAGCTCTCTAGAAACTATTCAACGACATTCATATGAGTCTAACGGTCATTTGAAGAGGATGCCTATATAAAGACTTCACTTCATCAGAATTCAGTTGGCGAAAACGCTTCTCTTATTCTATCCTCTGAGATTTCGCTCAATCTTCTGAACATTCTTCATTGTAAAAACCCTCTCTGCGTAGAGGAATCTCTTTGTTTTTTAACATCTGTTTAAAATCCACTTGTGTGATATTTTAGCCTGAGGAGGCTGTGTTCCAAAGAATACCTTTGCTGTTTAGCCTGCGAAGGCTGGGATCAAAGAATATCGTGTAATAGCCAGAAGTGGCTGGGTTCAAATAATACTTGTAACCTTTTCACGGTTTGTAGTGAAAACTCGTAGGTTGCTGAGTAACTGGACGTAGTCTTGTATAAACGAACCAATATAAAAATACTTATGTATTTATTCTCTTAAGCTTTTGACTAACAGGGATAATCAAACTATAACGTCTGCTCATTAAAATCAATCTTTGAAAGATTAAGACTATTTCGTCTGAACCCTTTAAACTCACAGATGAAAAGAACAAATTTTTTTAAGTAACACAATTCAACCCCCCTTCTTGTGTTTTATCTTTTAAATGTATCCTGTGAGAGTATTTTTTGGATTGTATGTGATCTTTTCTAGTTTGGATTCATTTATGCTAAGCAGATTAAAGTTCAGTCCTTCAACGTACGACACATTTTGTATAAGTGGGTTGGGTGTCTTACCAACAGTCTCAATCCCTAGAATCTTACCCTTTTCAGACCCATATGAGACAGACCTTTTACTTGGTCTGAGATCTTGGAACATAGACATACTTCTTGTCATGTGTCGCGAGCATCCACTGTCCAGATACCAGCTTGAATCCTTCTTTCTTTCTGTTAAGCATATCTGCAACATGAATAATATGTGATTTTGATACCTAAATCTTTTTGGGTCCTGCATTGTTAGTAGAGAGTTTTCTTATGTTAAAAGTCTTTGGATGACTTTTGTATACATTTGGAACCCTGTTATATTTTGCATGCATGCTTTTACGTACAGACGGAATAGTTGATGACTTCTTTTCGTCTATACTTGGATCGTAACCAAGTCCACTCTTATCAAAAGGAAGCCTTCCATAAGTTAAAATATTTTTAAGTTTGGAAGAACTTTGTGAACTTGATTAGATCTTTTCTTAAGAAATCATTTTCTTCTTTCAATCTTTTTATTTCAGAAAGAAGATGATTCTTTTCAGATTCATTTTGAGAAGATGTTTCGTCTGATGTTCCTTTTTGTGACGAACTTTCATTTATAGCTTTTAGTTTTGAGACTTCTTCCACAGCTGTCTTAAGCTTGGTTTTGCAATATTTATATTCTTGAGTTATAAATTGAGAGTTTGCGAGAAGAACATCATAAGAAATTTCTTCATCATCAGAGTCAGAAGATGGTGAATGAGATTGATTCAGAATTTTTACTTTAGATGATTTTGAGTCTCCTGCCATAAACATATATTGGCGGTTTCTTCTTTGCCAGAGTCATGTATCTGCAGTTCAAAGAATACCTGATTTTAGTCAGGCTGGGTTCAAATAAAACCTTTGTAATAGCCAGAAGTGTCTGAGATCAAATAATACCCATCGTCTGTTAATTTTTTAATTAACATAATTTAACTCCCCTTCTTGTGTGTTATCTTTTACACTGTTACATGCTAACAGCTTCGTCGGAACACAAACAAGTGGTTTTATAATATTTTAACCATTAGATTTCTAAAAGTTTATCGTCATCAACAACAATGGGTAGAGTTACTATTAAGCCGGGGCTCGAGGGGAATGTATAGGGTTGTAAAATATAAATAGACAAGAAGGGGGTTGAATTGTGTTTATTTGTTAAAGCTTGTTTCCAAACGATGTGTTTTGCTTCTGTATTGAAATGTTTGATTAGACGCAAGCTTAGACTTTTCTTTCAAAGATTGATTTTAACAAGAAAATCTTAGTTCAAGTTATTATCCCCTGTTAATAAACAGATAAAAATAATCAAAACAATAATATTTTTATACTAGTTCGTCTATTCAAGACTACGTCCAATTACCCAGCAACTTGCTGAGGTTCCACTAAGAGGATTCTTTGAACCCAGCCACTCCTGGCTAAAATACAGATTTTCTTTTAACACAATCTTCTTAGGCTAAACCCAAGTATTCTTTGAACACAACCTCCTCAGGCTAACCAAAGGTATTCTTTCAACACTTAGCCTCCTCAAGTTAAAATAAATATTCTTTGGATCTTAGCCTCCTAAGGCTAAACCCAAGGTATTCTTTTAACATATAGTCTCCTCAGGCTACAGATTACCACAACAGTGATTTCGCATAGAGGGATTTTACAATGAAATTTATTCTAAGTTTGTGGCGTGCGAACTTTTATTTGAGAGCTTTGGGCAAGTAGTTGAATATAATCTTTGTAATATAGTTCGCCAACTTGAACTCGTTGTAATGAAGTTCTTTTATAGACGTCTTCGTGAAGTATTTGCTAGACTGTAGATTTGACGTTAGTCCTTTGTCTTGGATACTTCCACATCAGACAGAGTGAGCAATCAGAATAATAAATGCTGCAAAGTCAGCGCATGTTAGCGTGAAATCAGACTTTGACTTAATATGCTCAGAGATTTCACTAAAACGTACAACTGTTTTTCGTGTTGCAAGGTTTATTTTGAAATCTTTTTCCACCTTTAGAAGCTTATTAACGACTTGATTTGAAACGAATGCACGTGTTACTCAGAGCTTCGAACTTTATTAAACGAAAGATGAATGAACAAATAGATGAGTTGTGTGTTGAATTCATTCATCTTGTTTTCTTCTTCGTTTTCAACTTTAGTCTTCATATCTTCACATTTGAGCGCATGACCTGAAGTTGAGAGTAGCTCTCTGTTTAGTCTTTCAAGGTTCTTCATCAGATGAGATTGCCTTGAAGCATGATGACTTGAACCTTTTGTCTCATATTGATCATTCTGTTGATACATCCATTTTGTAATTATTAAAATTAAGATGTTAAATCATTTTAACTTAACAAAGATTTTAATAATGTTGACTAAACTAAATAAATATATATAATAATATAATTTGGAAAGTAAATTTATTAAATAGAAATTAATTTTTTCTTGTATTTTTAGATTAAGATTAAGTATTGAAACTAAAATTATTTGTTTAACTCATAATTAAAATTTAATAATTTATTTATTTTTTAATTATTAAAAAACTAAAATTATTTGTTTAACTCGTAATTAAAATTTAATAATTTATTTCTTTATTAATTATTAAAATTAATTTTTCCTTGTGTTTTTAGATTAGGATTAAGTGTGCTTTGAAAGTCACACACAACCATTTGAGTTCACAAAAACTTGCTTCGGCATATTAAGATCCCCTTATAATGGTTAATTGTGCAGATTTTAATGAGTTAAGAAGGTTGTTTTTTGCACATGACACGTATAGTTGGAGGTGGTTCTTGAGTTGCATGAACTTCTGAAATTGGGTCTATGACAAGTAATTGCATCTTTTTCCTTTGATTGGAACCTGCATATGCTTCCTATCGAAGTAAATATGAATCATTTGCATTTTCATTTAAATAATGCAGAAACCAGAAAGATTTTTTTTTTCTTTCTACCTGAAGTCGTTCGATCGAATTCTTTAATTATTTTATTTTTTTTACAATGAAATTATTAATTTCTTGAACTTTTTTTTCTTTTACGTGAGAATATTCCTTTTTTAAACATTTTTTTATGAGAAATTATTCAAACATCCAACGCTTTTAATTAATCATACTCATATCTCTATTTTTTATAAATAGACTCATTTACATAAATTTTTAAAAAATAAATCCTTGTTTTAAATACTCCAAGTCATATCATATTAATGTATGTCATACAACACCAAATTGAAAAGTAATGATTACCTACCTTTATATATATCTAACTGATCATATGTTTACACGAGCTAAAATATCCTATTGTCTTTAGCATAACAAGCATATTTTAGAGGGATGAAATGATTACATTTAAACAACCAGTCCACAACCACTAAAATGACATGAAACCATTTAGAGGTGGTGGCCCAGTGATGAAATTTAGAGATATTTATTCCCAATTCTGTTTAGGAATTGAAAATGATTGTAACAAGGACGTACATAAGTATTCATGGGATCACAAATTCTGAGCCAAACAATTCATATTGAGCTGGGATGAACACGAAAGCACAGGCACCCTTTTATGACCCTACGCTTGGAAAAACAAATTGTAGGAGTCTATTTTGACGTCACATGACACGTTAATGTCATTCCTAGGTTATATATTTATTAATTTTGATATTCTTTTTATTTTTATATTAATTTAATTTAATTTATTTATTAATGTATCTAATTAATTATTTCATCTGTTAAAAAAATAGATGAAATAATAATCAATATTAATTGGATATATAATTTAATAATTAATATATCATATCATTCAAATTATTATTATTATTAAGCATCAAATATTTACATGAATATTAAAGTAAATGACTTGTTAATTAATTTTTTTTAATCTTATTTTATCAATTTTTTTATAATTTGATCTAATTTCATACCTTATTAGATATATCAATAAATAAAATAAATAAAAATTAGGTGACAGTTAATATATTATATCATTTGATTTGATACGATTAATTTCAACTTTCAAGTAATAAATGTTTAAAAGAAAATTAAAATAAAGGTTAAATGTCATTTTTATTATTTAATTTTGATAAGTTTTTAGTATTGATCTTTACGTTTAAAAAGTTACAATTTGATTATTTATGTACGAAGGATTTTTATTATCCACTAAATTAAAAAAATCTTAATCTAGTCCTTTGTTTTTTTATGTGTCATAATTTAATTTTTAATAATTTCTCATTAAAAGTATTAGTTTAATATTAACGTGGATTTTAAACCGTTAAAAAGTGTTTTAAAATGATAAAAAAAAATAGTTTGACTAAATCTTTACTCGAACAGTGACTTAGTGATAGTGATAAATGACTTATGTTAAAAGTTTTCATTTTTAAATATTTTTTTGATAATTTAGAACTGTAACATTGATACTAAACTAATATTTTAAACGAAAAATTACTTAAAGAAATAAAATATAACACTAGATTAAATTAAAACCTTTTAAACTCAAGAAAAATATCATAAAGTGTTGTTTAATCTAAAATATATGATAAAATATTCCTCTAGTGATATTTTTTTTATATAACTTTGCATTGTTCAAAGGTGATCATATTAAAAAATTATACAAGGAACAATTTTTCTTTATATAAAAAAGTCACAAAAATTGATATTAGAGGTATTTACGATGCATCTAGGTTTGATTTTTGTCTCAAAATTCATCTGAACGAAAATAATTAAGTGTAATTTAGTATGATTTGATTTAACTTAATTATGAAATTTTTAATGATTTGGTTTAGGATGGTCTTTACAATTTTAAAATTTTACTTATAAGTATTATATATATATATATATATATATATATATATATATATATATTAAAATATCAGTAAAAAGCAATTCATGTAATAAAGTAAGTAAAATTAATTTATAATTACTTAGTTAAAAATATGAAATAAATAAACCACTAATATTGATTAAAAGAAACATTTAAAACATAATACTATTAATTTATCACATTGAAAATTATAAATAATATAATAATATTTAAACAAATATAAATATGAAATTTAGTTTAATTTTTTCAGTTTCAAAAGTGTCATATTATGAACAAAATTAAATCATACAATTTAATAAAAATTCAACATTAACTATTCCAACTTACATGCATTTTTGTTTGATTTTCATTTTCTAACAAATTTTTATTTTCTTCAATTTTGATTTTGAAAGCAGGTTATCTAAGTCCTACTCTATTCTGTCCTGTCCCAAATGAATTTTAATAAACACAACCATTTATAAAGAAAAAAATAATTGGTGGATAATTAGAATAAATACATAATTAAATACGATTATAAAATATGAGAGAAATGTGAATATGATTATTGAGTTAATTGTGTATTATAATTTAAGTAAAGTTAATTATAAAATTGATTGCGAAATTAGGTTAATGGTAAAGTTAGTTGTAGAAAAAATTGTAAGAAAAAAAAAAGAAATTAAAATTTATTTTTAATTAAAATTTATTTTTAATTAAAATTCTACTTTTTTCAAAAGTTAAAAAAAAATTATTAATTAATTGATAAAAAATTTATCCAACCACGTGCAGGACACAATTATTAAAGTTACTGTAGTTATGCATAAACTACAGTAGACTATACAGTAGTTGTGCCAATTATATCTTAGCTGCAGAATGTTTTATATATTTTTATGTTGTTTTCAACTTTTTGGTTGGCACATGAGCCATCACATTAGTCTCATGAATGACTGAACCACACAAACTACCAAAAAGATAATACGATGGAAAAGCAACTGTGCCTTGTCTTCACACTGCTACTACTACTTTCTTGTCTTCATTTTCATCTTGTCCACAGTTCTCTTGGATTTCAAGATGAAATCATCTCCAGATATCATTTTCCACAAGGGTTTCTCTTTGGAACATCCACTTCCTCGTATCAGGTAACTTTTCCTTTCTCTTTCACCACTATGCTTTGACTTCATCAAATTAGTTTGACTTGCATCTCACCCATTATTCTAGTTACTCCAAGCTTTAGCTTTTCCCTGAAATATATGAAGTTTGTTGGAATTACACAGCTTTTTTTCTTATTCTGAAATATATAAAAGAGAAAAAGAGTCATGCTCAAAATGTTTTAGAAAGTCATCTAATCATAACACATATCATTTATGGTGACTCTGTTGACTTAGATAACAAGATATGTAGAAGTCTTGTAAAATTTAATTTATGTTTGATTGACCATATAAGATTATTTTACATTCTCAGTGTATATAGTCTTTAAACTCCATTTAAAATTTGTTATTTTTTTGAAATGGTTAAGATCGAGGGAGCACCTCTTAAAGATGGCAAGGGTTTAAGCAATTGGGATGTTTTTAGTCATGTACCAGGTAAATGGTGTCTGTTGATTTCATTTTAGTCCAATTTGATTACTTGTTGTGCATAAAGTTATTAGAGAATTCTAATGATGGACATGAATGATCACTATGTAATTTGTTAAATATTTCAGGAAACATAAACAATGATGAGAATGGTGACATAGCAGATGATCATTATCATCGCTATTTGGTACATGCCAGTTTCAAATTTATCTGCGTTTGTTATGCTCTGACTAGTATCATAAATCATTCACTCACTTAACTTAACTGTTGCCCTTGACATTCATTCCCCAGGAAGATATTGAATTGTTGTCATCACTTGGTGTAAATGTTTATCGATTTTCTATTTCATGGGCGAGGATTCTCCCTAGTAAGTAATTAACAATACACATAACTAGTTCCCATAATCTCATCTTTCAAATTTTCTGCTCAATTTGATCTTCATAGCAGGAGGGATATATGGGGACATAAATCCAAGTGGGATTATGTTCTACAATAAGATCATAGACAATCTTCTGCTTAGAGGTGAAGTAACATTTTCCACATGATTCTATATATTCCATAATAATGCTACATTGTTTTGACTTCAAATTCATAGCATTCATTTTTAAACTCTGTTTGGATAAGTTTCTCCCTAAGCACTTACAGAAGAAAACAAATGAATGAAACGAATTTCTATAAAGTCAAAATTAACTTATGCATAAGCTAAAATAATTTTCCACCAAGCTAAAATCATTTAACTTGTACAAAATAATGATTTTTAACTTAACCATAAGCTGTTTTTAGTTATAGTATGTGTCAAGACACAAGAACTAACTCTCCTACAAAAGAAAAAACAACTAAAGCTGTTTCATGGAACCTCATAAGTTGTTTATTATTTATATTTATAACTGCATGACATTGTCCTAACTTGTACTTAAATCTGAACATGGTGTGCTTAATCCAGGGATTGAGCCATTTGTGACAATGCATCATAATGACTTGCCACAAGAACTGGAAGAAAAATATGGTGGCTGGCTTAGTCCCCTAATACAGTAAATCCACCGTCCTCATTTTTTCAGTCATGTGATAGAAATGCTAAAGATTTCCACTTCTTCTATGAAGTGTCCCGTAAGCTGATAACTGTAGTGTGAAATTTAACAGTCAGATTTTGATAACCACGTATTCCTTTGTCGTAGGAGAGATTTTGTTCATTTTGCTGAAGTTTGTTTTAAGAGCTTTGGAGACAAGGTTAAGTACTGGGTCACTATCAATGAGCCTAACCTGTTGGCAGACATGGCTTATATAAGGGGAACATACCCCCCGGGTCACTGTTCTCCTCCTTTTGGAAATTGTGATACTGGCAACTCTGATGTTGAGCCTCTCATTGCCTTGCATAATATGTTACTGGCACATGCCAAGGCTGTTGAACTATACCGCAAGCACTATCAGGTATTTGTTTTCACATTTTTGAGGTTAGAGAAAAATTGTTTAAAGGCCTAGATGGGTGTTTAGTTTGTGAACTACTCATACTAATCCAGGCAAAGCAAGGTGGAACTATTGGCATTGTTGTTCATACCTTTATGTATGAACCTCTTAGAGATGAAGAATGTCATAGGCAAGCTGTGAAAAGAGCATTGGCTTTTGTTGTATCTTGGTAAGTTGTGTTAATAAGCACATTTAAACTGCATAAACTATTTTGTACATTATTAATTAGAAGGGTAAAATGTGTTTTTAGATCCTTCAAAATTTGTTTTAGTTCCTGTATCTTAAAAACAGTTGTTTTGATCTTCCTATTTCTAAAATGTTGTGGATTTCTTGGCCAAATTAGATGAAATCCAACAGTTTCAGAAATACAAGGACTAAAATACACAAAATCCAATCTTGGCCAAATTTTGAGGGACTTAAAAAACATATTTTCACCCTTAAAAGAATTCTCAGAACCTCCTCTTTTCATTTTTTGTGAACTTTATCTGCTCTTTTGAAGGTTCTTGGATCCATTGGTTTTTGGTGATTACCCTGCTGAGATGCGCTCTATTCTTGGGAGCCAGTTGCCAAGATTCTCTTCTGAGGAGAAGAGTCTCATAAAAGAAAGCACAGACTTCATTGGTATTAATAACTATGGAACTCTCTATGCCAAGGACTGTTCCCTCTCTGCCTGTCCTCTTGGAACAGATCGTCCAATAAAAGGTTTTGTAGAAACAACAGGAATAAGAGATGGCATTCCAATTGGTGATGAGGTACCCTTATGATTTGCTCCACATGCTCTTGCCATTGTGTTATGTTGTTTACTCAAATTAAGATAAAATATTAAGCTTTGGACATATTGTGATATAATTTCCTTTGTTTTAAGCAGACAGGAAATCCAAGGTTCTTCGTGGTTCCAAGGGGCATAGAGAAGATTGTAGAGTACATTAAGATAAGATATCATAACATCCCCATGTATATTACAGAAAATGGTGAGTGAATGCTAAATACATTATACTATCTCATTCATTTTCTCCCATTTGTTATTCTCCTGGCTTAGTTGCTTGATCATTTGAGTAATATAATCTTAAACACTTTACCTTGCATTAAGGAAAAATACTACATAATTACGTTATGCAGAAGCTAATTTTAACATACAGAAAAGGTTATTTTATTTTTCCTTATTATTTTTCTACTATAACTTCTTATAGAGAAAACTAACCAAACATGTTAACTATTGAAGGTTGCTTTTAAGGTATTAGTTAGTAAATTATGGATGGCTACAATTTTTTTTTTCAGGATATTCTTCACCACTCAAGGCTAATCCGACAATGCATGATTTGCTACAAGATTTCAAACGAATAGATTTTCATAAAGCATACCTTGCAGCTCTGCTTAGAGCCATAAGGTGTGTGATAGAGACTAATATATGAGTATCATCCTTGTTTATGGCTTATTTTCAGTTACTTTGTTGACAAGGGGTGATTTGATTATGTGCAGAAATGGTGCTGATGTAAGAGGATATATGATATGGTCATTGTTGGACAATTTTGAATGGGCAAGTGGCTATGACATAAGATATGGGCTTTATTATGTGGACAGACTCACTCTTGAACGGATTCCTAAACTTTCAGTTCAATGGTTTTCTAGTTTCCTCAACAATACTAGCCACACTTATGAACAATACTTGAGTGAGCAATATGTTAGAGCCAAAGATGTGATGAATGTTGATTCACAAGTTATTTGAATAAGCTGAAATGTACTGTGAAATTAAGATTTTTTGTTTCATAGATGCTGGATTGAACAGCTCCCATTTCAATGGACCAAATCATTTCAAACTATGTAATCACCATTTATTTGTTTGGTCATTAATAAAAAGCATTTATCCTAAATGTTAAGAAGAAAAACTTTACATAAAAGAATCCAATGTGAGATGCCCCTATTCAATTGACAGTGAAACAAAGGGTTCTAGGTCCAAAATTAGATTATCAATAATAATTAGATTATAAATTATATTTTTCTTTAGCTATATTCCCCCACGAAAAATATGAATATTTATGTTTATATTTTTTTTCTTTAACTTTTATCAGTCTCTTAAATTATTTTGTAATAGGTAATATTTAACTTCCTACCACTCTGCAAAAGAGTATTTGTAGAAGTAAAATTCAAAGTTATCTTTATAGTTGCAAATGCAATTATGCTTTTCAAACGATTTTTTTTTAGTTAAATAATGTGTTTGTAATATAAATTCATAAACAATTTTAAATTAAGGAAAATATAATATAGTAGTCAAATTCTAGACCTGTCTTTTTCATTGTTTTTATTTTAGTTCCTTAAAAAGTTTAACAATTTTGTATAACATAACATTAAAAAAAAACAATGAAATAATTTTTTAATATATTTTAATTAATTTAAAGTCATTATTATTATTCTTTATTTATTTTTTTCCACTGTCTTTTTTCCATCTAAATAAATTTAAAAAAGTTATTTCATTTTTATTTTTATCTATATAATAAATTTTTTTTTACTCCATTCATTTATTATTTTATTTTCTTCTTATCTATTATCTTTCTATTTTATTTCCTATCCAAACACAAGATTTGTAAAGCACAGTACCGATAAATAATAATAAAATTGTGTTTGGTGGAGTAATTCATCTATTTGAGTAATTGAATTATTGTTAAATTAATTAACTTGTTTAGATAGAAAATTTAAAATATAAAGAAATTTCAATAGAATAAAATTGAGAAATTTAAAATTTTGTTTAAAATTATGACATTTCAATTTCTTCCATATTTTTCTTATTTTTCTTATATTTCTTTGAGTAAAATTAAGAAATTTAAAAATGATTAATATTTATTTTTATTTAATATTAAAAATTTAATTTTTAAATAAATATTTAAAAATAAAAATTTAAATTTCTCAAAAATTAAATTACTTTATAAAAAAGAAATACAAAAAATTAAACTGATTTGTCCAAACAAAATAAATATAAAAAAAAAAAATAAATTAAGACAATTAAAATATTAAACTTTTAAATTTCTTTAAAATTTTAAAATTCTTTGTCCACGAGTTAATAATAAGAATTATCATAATTATTTAGTCATAAAGTACGTATGGCCCGTGGTCAGTGTTATAAAGTTTTTTTAAGTTAATTATTGCTCCACGAGTTACTTCATAGAAACATAAAGATAATTCTGAAAATGCAGATGAGACTTCTATTGACAGTACTTTGTTGTGTTCATTTTCATGTCCAAAGTTGTGTTGTTGGATCTGAAGATGAAATCAACATATCTCAATTCCCACAAGGATTCCTCTTCGGAACAGGCACTTCCTCGTACCAGGTACCTATGTGTTAAACACTAGTTAGTTTCTTAGTCACTTAGTTTGTTAGAAATCGTTAACTCTTGTAAGTTAGTTCTATGAATAGAGCATTAGTCTTATTGTATCTTATATTAATTATTAATCAATCAATTCAATGAGATATTTTCACAAAAATTTCTGTTGTTCTTTAAGCTCTATTATGAGCTTTGGCCTCATCAAGAATAACTTGCATGTCATCTCAGATTATTTCTGATAAAAAATGTTGCTGTTAAACTAAACTTTAACTTTTTCCTTAAGTATATTAAGTTTGTTGGAGTTACATGATTTTTCTTTTCTGAAATATTTAAGGTTTGTCGTTTTTGTGATGGGATTTTTGTTTTTTTGTTTCTCAAAAAGATTGAGGGAGCACCTCATGAAGATGGCAAGGGTTTAAGCAACTGGGATGTTTTTACTCATATACCAGGTAAATGGTGTCTGTTTGTTGATCTAACCTTCATCTTCATTATGACGTTATTATAGAATTATAATGATGAACATGAAAGATCACTATGCAATTTGAACTGTTAAATTTTCAGGAAATGTGAACAATGATGAGAACGGTGATATAGCTGATGACCATTATCATCGCTATTTGGTACTTGCCAGTTTCACATATATATATCTGCCTTTGTTACACTCTGATTAGTATCATAAAACATTGACTCACTTAACCATTGTCCTTGACATTCCACAGGAAGATATCGAGTTGATGTCTTCTCTTGGTGTAAATGTATATAGATTTTCTATTTCATGGACCAGAATTCTACCAAGTAAGTATTTAAAATTTATGTACCAGTTGATTAATCTAATCTTTCAAATTTTCTGCTCAATATGATCTTCATGAACTATAACAGGAGGGATATATGGGGACATAAATCCTAGTGGGATAAAGTTTTACAACAACATTATTGACAATCTGCTGCTTAGAGGTGAAGTAACAGTGCCAATGTCTACTTTATCTTGATTTGAGATTGATAGTGTTCAGTCTTGGTTTGTGTGAATGAACAGTCAAGACATAAAAAATAACTTTCCTAAATGTGAAAACTAAAGCTGTACCTAAATCTGAACATGGTGTGCTTAATCCAGGAATTGAGCCATTTGTGACAATTCACCATTATGACTTGCCACAAGAACTTGAAGAAAAATATGGTGGTTGGCTTAGTCCCAACATACAGTAAATCTGCAACTCTCATTTTCATTTACCACTACTATATAATGCTTCTTCAATGAATTGTTTTGCTTGGTGATGCATTCTCCTGCATAACCATAGTCCAAAAGTTTAAGCAAAGATAACCGTGAAACTTTTACAATTTCATGCTTCCTTTGTTGCAGGAGAGATTTTGTTCATTTTGCTGAAATTTGTTTTAAGAGCTTTGGAGACAGAGTTAAGTACTGGGCCACGATTAATGAGCCCAACCTGGTCACAGAAATGGCTTTTACAAAAGGAAAATACTCACCAGGTCACTGTTCGCCACCTTTTGGAAATTGTGATGATGGTAATTCTGATGTTGAGCCTCTCATTGTCATGCATAATATGTTACTGTCACATGGCAAGGCTGCTGAATTGTACCGCAAGCACTTTCAGGTATTTGTTGTCACAATTTCTAGGTTAGGAGAGAAAGAATTGAAGGCCTAGATGGGTGTTTAAATTGTAAAAACTCATACTAATCCAGGCAAAGCAAGGTGGAATCATTGGCATTGTTGTTCATACCTTCATGTATGAACCTTTTAGAGATGTAGAATGTGATAGACAAGCTGTGAAAAGGGCCTTGGCTTTTGTTGTAGCCTGGTAAGTTGTGTTGATAAGTACAACTGATCCTCTCAATTTTTTATATGTGAAAATATTTCCTGCTGTTTTCTTTTACTTGAAAAACTTTTGCCTCTCTTTTGGTGACAAGAAGGGTTTTAGATCCGTTGGTTTTTGGTGAGTACCCTGCTGAGATGCGCTCTATCCTTGGGAATGAGTTGCCAGTGTTTTCTGCGAAGGAGAAGAGTCTCATAAAAGGAAGCCTAGACTTCATTGGCATCAATAACTATGGATCTCTTTATGCTAAGGACTGCTCTTTCTCTGCTTGTCCTCTTGGAGCAGATCATCCAATAAGAGGTTTTGTAGAAACAACTGGAATAAGAGATGGCATTCCAATTGGTGATCAGGTACCCTTATGTAATTCACTTGCTCTTATAGTTATGTCATATCATATTTGTTAGTGATTATGTAAATTTTGATGAAGGAATATGTATTGAACATAATTTATGATATAATTTCCTTTGTTTTAAGCAGACAGGAATGCCACCATTCTTTGTGGTTCCAAGGGGCCTAGAGAAGATAGTAGACTACATTAAGATAAGATACCGTAACATGCCCATGTACATTACTGAAAATGGTGAGTGAATGCTAAATACATTAGATCTCTTTCTCTCCCATTTGATATTCTACTATTGTTGTTGCTTGATCAATTGACTAATATAATCACAAACACCTCACCTTGAATTAAGGGACAAGGAACATTAAATATTGAAAGCTTGTGAAAGTATTAGTTAATTAACTAATTTTGGATTGCTAAATAAAATTTGTTTCAGGATATGCTTCACCACACAATCCTAATGTGACAATGCATGATTTGCTACAAGATTTCAAACGAATAGATTATCATAAAGCCAACCTTGCAGCTCTGCTTAGAGCCATAAGGTGAGTGATGAGGACTAATGTATGAGTAGCATCCTTGTTTTGGGCCTATTTTCAGTTACTATGTTGACAAGGGGTGATTTTATTTCATGCAGAAAAGGTGCAGATGTAAGAGGATATATGATATGGTCATTGTTGGACAACTTTGAATGGCCACATGGTTATGACATGAAATTTGGGCTTTATTATGTGGACAGAATTACTCTTGAACGCATTCCCAAACTTTCTGTTCAATGGTTTTCTAGTTTCCTCAACAACACTAGCCTCACCAACAAACGAGACTTAAGTGAGAAATATGTTAGAAGCATAGATGTGATGAATGCTGGTTCCAAAGTTATTATTTGAACTAGCTGAAATGTGTGGATACTAGTGTGTGAGCTCACAGCTAAATTAAGATCTTATGTTATTGTTTCTTTTGTTGAAGAATATGAAGCTGCAAGCACAAAATCAAATAAGCAAAAAGGTACGAACTGGGTAGTCAAATTCACTGATTTGAGCCACCAGAGTATACATATTTGAATTCAATGTTTTATATTGTTGAAATATGTACTTTTATGAGCTCTAGTAGAAGACAATGCTGGGACTTGTTCCTTGGCAACTTTTAGTTTTACATCACTTTCAGTATTTCTTTACCAATATGCTTGAAACTTCTTATTTCTGGAGAAGTAAATGATAATTTGATAGAACCTTTCTCAGTAAAATAAGAAATTATTTATTTAAAATAAGTTAAACCTAGAACTTACTAAATGAAAGGTTGCTGCAGACTTGCAGTTACACTAGATTAAACTTTGTTCATTAGTTTAAGGTCAGTAGAGACCAAGTCTTTCTTGTTTAGATTGCACATTGAACATGTTCAATGCAAATGCAATTCACAAACACTGATTCAAAAGCCATCAAATTATTACAGCTTAAAAGAAATTTCTTATTCTGATTTATAAGTTCTATCTTGATGTGTTGGCATGCAAGTGAAGCTCTGATTTGCAACTTCTGTGTTGATGTGTTGGCTTTTTCAGTTGTACACTCTATGTAATGGCCAAAAGAAGATCAATATATTAGTAGAAATGTGAACATTTAACCATTACAAGGGAGCTCATAATTCCAAAAAAAAAAAAAAAAAACAAGGGAGAAAAGAAAAGTCAGTTAAAACAAATTTGTTACCCAAAGTTAAGAAAAAAATTGTACTAGTCGGTTTTTAATTTTTTTTTAATTGAAACGGTCCAACATAAAATGTATTGATTACATTTCATAAGAAATCTACAATTACATAAATTGAAGCTAAATAACACCAAATATATTATAAATTTATATTTTTTTAATTATTTATTGTTAAGCTGGAATAGCTCAGTTGGTTAGAGCGTGTGGCTGTTAACCACAAGGTCGGAGGTTCAAGCCCTCCTTCTAGCGTTTCTTTATTTATTTTTAATGTTTTGTATTTTTTTTTTCCACTTTAATTGTTAGGTAAAATCATTTTTTCTATCAAATGTAAAAAATTAATTTATTAAATTTTATCTAAATTTTGATAATATTAGTGTCTAATTTAATAATATTATTTCAATTAATTATACAATATAATTCTTAAAATTACTAACAACTAAGATATAGATTAATAAAAAAACTACACAGTATCTCTTGAACATATATTGAATAATTTATTGTAAGTTTTGATTTAAGCGAGAAAGAAACATTGTCTATCTATTGATTCTCCATGTATTAAGTTTATTTTATTTGTTGTGTGAAAAAAATTTCAATAAATTGTTGATCTAAATTTTAATAATATTACCGTTTGACAACATTAGCTTCTAATTTTAACAATATATTTTCAATTATTTATAGAACATAATTCTTAAAATTACTAACAACTAATATGTGCAGATAACAACAAAAAAAAAAAACATGTAGTGATGTTCTCTTGAATATATATATATATATATATATATATATATATATATATATATTGAATAATTTATTATAAATTTTGATTTAGGTGAGAACGAAAATTCTCCTTATATTTTCATTTTCCACGTATTGATTTATGTGTTATTTTATTGAATTATTTTCTTTATTTAAATACTTTCAATTATTTTATTTTTTTTATTAACTCAAACAATATTATATTTATGCTGTTGTAAAAGTTTAATGTTATAAACAAGTATATTTTATATATGTATTATTTATATATTTAAATTTAGTTTTATTTTCTTTGATATTATTAATTTTTTTATATTTTTTAAAAGGAAAAATAACTTATATAAATATTGATATAAGAGATATTAAATATATCATATAAGGATAATGAGTAGATTACATATACCTACTCATTTAATGCACACCATATAAGAATACTTTGTTAGTCACCATCAGGGAAAATCAGTATATAAATATTTCTCTTCATCTACAAGCTATTATATATAGTAATAGTTCATTTGTCCAAGCATACAAAATTTAAATAATTTATAGTTTCTTAGACTTAGATCAAATCTAGTTTCACTTACTTTTTTTTTTTTTTTTTAATTTAAATAATCTAGATCAAATTTGTTTGTTTAATATCTTATAACCTCAGTTAAATCATGCTTGACATACTATAATCATTAATATTAATTTTATATGAATGAAATTCAACTTTTTTAAATTAGAGTAACTAAAAATATATTTGAGTTTTACATTATATTAAAATTAAAAAAGATAACCTTGACAACGCCAGATAAGACACACTAGTTTTTATCAATTAAACCAACATGTATTTAAAAACAAAGATGTTTTTATGTATGTTCCAGACATCATATTAATCTTTGAAAGTGTTGGAATTCAAAATAGTTTATAACCTATTTCCAGAATATTTATTTACCAGCTACTAAAAATATGTTTTGGAAATTAATCTTTAAAAAATAATATTTTAGATAAATTTACAGAAACACGAAATATATTTTTAAGAAAAAAAAAGTTACTCTTTTTTGTTTAATAGATCAAATATTCTTGGGAGAAAAAGCCCAAAGTTAAATTACCGGGCTCTCAGGCCCATTCACTAACTTAACATTGGGCCTCCGGTTCAATAAGAAAAAAAACAACAAAACCCTAATCCTAACTGTGTTTCGCGGTTTCACTCTTTCACTCTTTCGCTCGCAGCAAAGCAACTTTCTCTTCAATGGCGAAGAAGAAGGAGAGGAAGGTGAACGTCTCTGGAAAACCGAAGCATTCTCTGGACGTGAACCGTAGCAATGAGGCGAAGAATGAGTCGCGCTCTGCCGCTACCGTGCGCCGCCTCAAGATGTACAAAACCAGGCCGGTGCGCGATCGAAAGGGAAAAATTCTCTCCCACGAGCTTCAGTCAAAGGACCTTCCAAGCACGCGAATCCAACCCGATCGCAGATGGTTTGGTGAGTTCAATTTGGCAACAACAACTACTTAACCTCTATAATCGTGTTTCTAACTTTCTACGATATAGCAAGTACTTCAATAATAACGGTAATTGCGTTTCTAAGCTTCTTCGGCGAGTTCAACTTCGCTATAGCAATTACTTCAAATGTATAATAATTGTGTTTTTGAGATTCTTCGGAGAGTTCAATTTCGAAATAGCGATTACTTAAATAATAATATTTTACGTTTCCTGACTAGTGTGTTTGTACGAGTATTGGCATAGTTGATGTGATTTTAGTTGAAATTGATTTTCAAGTGGTGAGATATATGTTTTTTTAATCAGAACCCTAAGTTATAGTAAAACTCGGTAAGATTTATCATCCAATGAAGAGCAACCCAAAGTTGCTTTAATTCAGAATCAATTCTAGGCCGCAGATCACGTTTCCTTGGTTGTGGACATGCAACACTGGATCTTGAAAATTTTTCCTAGCACACACTTTTACAAGTCTAATTTTGCAGTAGCAGTTGCTTAATTAAATAATAATATTAAGTGTGTTTCTATGTTTTTTCAACAACTCCGATTTTGCGACAACAATTACTTAATTGATAATAATCATGTTTCTGTGTTTCTTTTTTACTTGAATATGTGAATTTTGCAATTCCCAGGGAACACGCGAGTTGTGAATCAGAAAGAACTTGAGTTTTTCCGAGAAGAGCTGCAGAGTCGCATGTCAAGTAATTACAATGTGATTTTGAAGGAGAAGAAGCTGCCATTTTCACTGCTCAATGATCACCAGAAGGTTGGTTTGTTTGTTTGATGAGATGTGTAGTTGGTTAGTTCTGTGTCTTCTTTAAGTAAGAATGAATGTGAATTTGATATTGGTTTATGGATTTTGAATGTAGCAAACTAGGGTTCACCTGCTTGATAGAGAGCCTTTCGAAGATGCGTTTGGACCTAAGATTAAGAGGAAGCGCCCCACCCTCTTGGCGGCTGACTACGAGTCCTTAGCTAAGAAAGCTGATGGTTCTCATGGTAAAAATAATTATTTCTCTAAGCCAACCTTGCTTGTGTGATGGGGTTGTGTGTTATTATCTTTAAGAGTTTATTAGGGCCTGTTTATTTGTGTGTTTGTGTTTTAAAAAATATATATTTAAGTGAAAGAGTCATAATGATTTGAGAAAGTTTTCCCATAAAAGGAAAATCTCAAGAACAGAAAAAATTTAGGCATTGTTTGCTTACTGTTTCAAAAACAGCATTATATTTTCTAATTATTGTTTGTCCCTTGAGTACAATTGAATGTTTGCCCCCTTGATTACAATTGAATGTTTGTCCCCTTGAGCTCATTTCTATTTTCTACAAATTAAAAATAATATCATTAGAAGTTATGTTATAAAATCGTCTTCTTCCTTATTTAGGAAACCCTTAGTTTGTTACTTGTTTTTTTGTTGGTGTGTTCAATTATTCACTAAATTGAAACTGATTAATAATTTTTGTTTCTTTTGTGGGATGCTTGTTTTGTGTGACTGGTTGTTTGACTTTCTTTTGTCAACTTCATAACATTTTACTTAATCTGCTGCCTGTCATTACTTTTTTTGTACTTTACTTTGCAGAGGCTTTTGAAGAAAAGTATGGTTCTAGCGGATCTGCAGAAGCTAATGATGCAGATGGATTTAGAGATCTTGTGCGGCATACCATGTTTGAAAAGGGTCAAAGTAAACGCATATGGGGTGAGCTGTACAAAGTGATAGATTCTTCGGATGTTGTTGTCCAGGTAGTGTCACATTTCCCCCCTAATTTTCTCATATGTCTATATTTCTGAAGTGGTGCATGTTTGTGTTTCTATTAGATGTGGTTTTGCAGCAAATTTTTTTAACAAAACAAAATATGCTTTATGATGAGCTTATCTGATGTGTCATTGTCAGTGTGTTGTTATTTGTTGTAAACATTTTTTTGAATTTAAGAAAATTTCTTAAAGCAATTTCTTTATATGGTTGATTTGTGCTTGTTTAAGCTGAAGAGTCTATGGTAGGCCAGATTCCTTTTACTAGACTCATTGAAGTTGTCCCAGAAATCCTTGTTCTCATCCGCAAAGTTTGATTACTTTATGTATACAAATGCAGGTTCTAGATGCAAGGGATCCACAAGGCACAAGATGTTACCATTTAGAGAAGCATTTGAAGGAAAACTGTAAGCACAAACACATGGTGCTTTTATTGAACAAGGTACTGCATCAGTATTTGTTCTTGGCATTGCCTTAAAATGTTGATAAATGCCCTAAATTGATTTTATTTGATATAAAACAATCTTAATTTTGTTTCCCCCTTTCAGTGTGATCTAGTTCCTGCTTGGGCAACAAAAGGATGGCTTAGAGTTTTGTCAAAAGAATTTCCAACTCTAGCATTCCATGCAAACATCAACAAGTCCTTTGGAAAAGTATTTCTGATGCACTTAATCTTTATTTAATCTGTTCACTCTTTTGGCCAATTTTGTTACATTATGAAAATTGAAGTTTGAGATGAAATGTTTTCTGTTTCCTCTCCTTTAACTATTCTACATCTGCTGTGATTTGCTATTTTCTCACTGGTCATTATTTTGCTCAGGGTTCACTTCTATCAGTTCTAAGACAATTCGCTCGATTGAAACGTGATAAGCAAGCAATATCTGTTGGATTTGTCGGATATCCAAATGTTGGGAAATCATCAGTAATCAACACATTGCGCACAAAGAATGTAATAGTTATTTTCCTTTGCTGCTGAATTTTTGCGTATTCTGTTGTTTGCATTTGTGAGGACATTAATATTTGCACAAAGCACAACTTTTTCCATATTCTCTCTAGTATTAACATTCTGAGTTATTCTTGTGGAATAAATCATTTTAAGATATTGATTAGCATGTCTCTAATTCTATGTTAAAGGTCTGCAAGGTTGCTCCAATTCCAGGGGAAACAAAAGTCTGGCAGTATATAACTCTTACAAAGAGGATCTTTCTGATTGATTGTCCAGGTGTTGTCTATCACAACAAAGATTCTGAAACGGATGTTGTGTTGAAGGGTGTGGTATGTTGCCTCCTGTTTTCTCTTAATTTTTGTTGTCAAGTGCTTACTCAAGAATGTTTTGTTCAGACTTTCTTTGATAGTTAATTTAATAGAACACAATGGCATTATTTAATCTGTGTAGGCAACCTCATCTAGCAGGGAAAGGATTTCATTATTGTAATGTGCAGATAGTGCTTTTATTTTTGCTTTTCAAGTAAAAAGAATAAGCTACTGATTAGGGATATGGTGTAACCCCATCAACCTGGCTGTCTCCTGAGTTCCAAGATGTCATCTGTTTTGTTTGGCTGTATATTATTCATTGTGATTTGTTGGACTCATGTCCTGAAAGAACTATCTATTACTGATATGTGATTGTATATATGACTGCTATGATATTAGTATCAACCTGGCATCTTGTGAACCATCCAGGCTATAATATTGTGGTTGTTTTGCTTGTCCAATGGATTGTTCACTCTTCTTGCTTATGAATAGAAGTACATGTGGAACTAATTGTGCATGTAGTTGGTAAATATATTGATATTATTATTATTTAACATGGTGAGGCTAATGCATGTGCTACTTTCAGGTACGTGTAACTAATTTGCAAGATGCTGCAGACCACATAGGCGAAGTTTTGAAACGTGTGAAGAAAGAACATTTGGAGAGAGCGTATAAAATAAAAGAGTGGTATGATTCTTTCTCCTGAACTTAATGGTGTAGATATGTGTTAACTGTAAAGTGTGTCAAGTGTGTCCTCCTTTTTGTATTTTTGTGTTTTCTGAATAACTTAAGCTTGCAATCAATCTTCTCCGGTAAGGTGCTGTTGTAATTGATAGAGAACATTTTTGTGCCATGTCATTACATCAACCTGCATGGAAATTTCAGACTAGAGAAATAATAGCAAACAAGAACCTACACTATTATGTCAGGCAGCTACTTTTCACCCAGTTTTCATTCTTTGCTCGCATCTTTTGACTTTTTCTTTTGCCACGTGCTTCTGATGACACTGTGCACAGTAAGGCATGGTAGCATAAGCTGTGTGACTAATACATGCTGTTAATCCTTGTTAGCCTTGCTTTGCTCATTTATCTGTATGTCATTTGTCTTATGTACTTTTTCTTGTCAACAGGGATGATGATAATGACTTCTTACTGCAGCTTTGCAAATCAACTGGCAAACTATTGAAGGTATCTAGTTGATATGAATCCTTAGTTTAATGTTTGATAGTTATTTCATGAAAGCATTGTTTTTGAGGCTGATAATCAGCTCTACCAATGTATTCTGGCTCTCTTCAATTTGGCCAAGAATGGATATGCTTTTTTCTGGATGCATGTTGTTCCATGTGTGGGATGACTGAGTCAAAACAAGCGGTGAACTGAAGCAGCACCTGTTTCATTTTCTATCCTATAAGGAGAGAGAGATGCAAGCAAGTCCGTGACTATTTTTTCCCATTTTAATCACAGCCTTTTTCCAAGATTTTGTTTTTTTAATCTTTTTGCTCTGGTATTTAACTGAATGGCTTCGAGTGATCCATGTAGCCAACCTCACCTAGTGGGATAAGGCTTTTGTTGTTGAATCTTTATGCTTTTGTATGACAGGATAAAGGACCTCTGTATGAATGTTACTTATGTTGGTTGTTTCAGGGTGGTGAGCCTGATCTGATGACTGCAGCTAAGATGATACTTCATGACTGGCAGAGGGGTAGAATTCCCTTTTTTGTTCCTCCTCCAAGGCAGGAGGAGGATTTGTCTGAGGAACCTAATGTTAATGGTGTTAACTTGGATGACGAAGTTGATGGCAATGAGGCATCTGCTGCTATTAAGGCTATTGCAGATGTTCTTTCATCACAACAGCAAACAAGTGTACCTGTTCAAAAGGATTTATATAGTGATAATGAGTTGAAGGGGGAAGCTACTGACCAACTTCGAAACACTAAAGCTTACGAAGATGTTCCAAGTCCTGATAGTAATACATCTGACCAGGATCCTGCTACCAAGATTCCATCTGATCAGCCTTTTTCTGCTGAGCTGGTCCCAACCAGTGAGTCATAACTTTTGGTTTCGGTTACAACTGTCAGGAAACTCTATGTAAAGTACAAGTTGGTTTTATTTCATCCCATGAAAAGCTTTGAAGAGTACAAGCTCCTTTTCACTTGATCATTTATGCAAAGAGGCCCAGTTTCATCTACCGCATAAACAAATGCATCAATTTTGCTTTCTGTAATGTCGGGTCATCTAAATCAAGTTTAGGGGTAGGTAGGCCAGGACTGATTTTTGGATTCTTAAGATAGAGGAAAGATCATAAGAGCGGGCCTGAATTTGTTGAGCACTACGGTGGTAATTTTGTATTATTTTCCATTATAGCATTTTGTGATTCTAAGTTTAAACGTGTTAATGGGTGTTCAGAGAAGCTTTTATTGATTGCTTTTATCACTTAGTGGATGTTTAATTTTAAATCCTTTTCTCACTAAGCCGTGAGCACTGTCGCTTTGGGGTATGAGTTGTAAGGATCCCTCTTCTTGTGTAGTCTTTGTCCCTAATAAAAACGCTGTCCTTGTGTGCTAAACGCTGTCCTAAAATTGCCTAAATCCCATGTTCTTTCCCAATACTTGGTTCAAAATCGGCTGCGGGTATGATTTAACAGGATTGCAATAAACCAATAATTTTAGTAAGTAGGCCGAAGCTTTAAACAGCCTGGCCATGACCATTGACCCATAGTATCAGACATGGACATCGTTAGGTTTCCAGCTGAACAAATTCATCAATTGTAGATCTTGTCAGCTATTGATTGATGTTAGAAAGCAAAAAAAAGAACTTGAAAGAAGCTTTTTGAACGTCTTAGAAGTAAACGCTAGGTAAGACTGACTTCCCTTCAACTAGTAAATTAAGTATACTTATAAATTTTTTGCCCTCGACTTTCCAACCATAGTTTTACAATCACACTTTAGGTAAGCATTTAAACTCACTCAAGTTAATGAATCTTTTATGAATATTGAATTTGATGTTAAGATAATAATTTTTTTATATGTAGGAAATATAAAACAGATGTATAGCAACTTACACACTCCCTTTACTTAATGACATGGACTAGTCTCCATTGATTATTCACACTCCACGATACATTAAAGCAATAATTGTAGGTAAGCAGATTAAGTTTATAAATTTTATATAATTTTAAAAATAATCAATATTTTATCTTTTTCTTTTTTGTGCATATAATTATAGAAGAATATTTCGACCAGTGAATCGGATTTTTTATCCTCTCCAAAAATTTGGAAAAACTTATAGTGGGTTGCCTCACCTAACCAAATTTATCCATTAACATTATTTTAACGTCTAACGAACTTTTTAAAATATGAAAATATTTTAATTATTATACAGTGTCAAAAGTAAAATGTTTATACGGTGTCAAAAGTAAACTAATCATAATTCATAACATCATATTCCTGACTTCTAATGATGCGATGTTCTGTAATACTGTAAAAAAAAATATGTAGGCCATCAGTGTATATTAATTAAATTCAAATGAAAAAACTGTCCAGTATCAAATAATATATTTGAGAATATTTAATTTATCTTAAATTACATATATATATATATATATATATATATATATATATATTCAGATGATATTGGTAATTTAATAGTTAAATTTATTAAACATGTTATGGAAATATTAAGTATTTAACACTTGTTTCTAAAATAGACTTAAGCTGACTTTTGTTCTCTATGATTTTGTGATATGTAGTATTAATTCTTCTAAACTTTTTATTGTACCTTCATGATCTTCCTTGTTTTTAAAATAAAGAATTTTCGTTCACTGTTAAGTTGTTGTCCAATAATTAACAAAACTTGGTGATGTATTTAGTTTCTATACTACCTAGACCTAGACTATTTACTTTATAAACTATTCAGAAAAAAAAAAAAAAAGGAATTGTTATGTTAGATACTATAGTTTATTTTAATTTGAAGTTTAATATCATCTTACACAAGTAATGCGATAAGGTATCAAAGACGGATACGTGATCAACTTTCATTAATTTTTTACCAACAATTTAAAAATAGATAAAAATGGCTTGACTAAAAATATAATTAAATTTACTACTAAATATTTCTCTTCACCACTGTCGCCAGAAGTTGTGTTGTGTTGGTGTGTTAGTCAAATGTATCACCATTTATTATATTCAAACTAGTGACCAACAAATGTAGATAAATAATATATATCTCTACCAGGCTACTATAAAATATTATTAAAGTGTATTTTATTTAAAATAATTAGCATAACATACTCTCTCTCTCTCATCTCTCTCATACAAACTAATTTTATTTTTTTTGACACACTATAAATTATTTTTGATGTGTCATCTTATCATAATAACTACTTTAAAAGTTAAATTTAATGTCTTTCATTGACTCGTTTTATTATTAGTGAAATGAAAATATCTTTTGTACTTTCAATATATTTTAATCAAATTAATTTATTTGTAGTTTAATTCTTAAATCGTATTGTGTGTCAAAGATTATGTCAAATTATGCTAATGTTTTCAATCGTAGGATAAATATATGATATAGCTGGATATATAGAGAGTTGATAAATAAAAAGAAGAAAGAATCTTAATTCAAGTTTCGAGAGATAAGTAGCACCGACATATTTGAATATGAAGTTGGACGACGTTATCACTGACTTCACATCTATATATAACAAATCACCAACATCTAAACTTTCTTTCATGTGTTATGTCTTAATCATCTTTATCTATCAACAAATTTTTTCCTCAATACAAATAAATTTATTTTAAATTCATAAATTTGTTTATTATATTTTTATATTTAAATTATTATTTTTATTTTCACTTTATTTTTAATAAAATTTATAAATTTATATTTTATAAATTCACAACTCACATATACTATACAATGCTTTAATTTATTTAAAAAGTCAAAATTATTAAATTTACTTTTGATATTAACTCCAATTTTGTATCACAATTGCATTTTCAACTAATTGAACTAAACTACATTGACTGATACAAAACTGTATTAAATATTCAAATAAAATATTTTGTCATTCATAATAATGCTACTGTCTTTTATTAAAATTACTTTCAGTAAAAATTAGATGCGATCTATGCTAAAAAACTAACACAATTTTTTGTTTTGCAAAAATTATTTAAACAACTGCATCTAATTAATTACACCTACTATTACCATAATTTATAAATGAACAAATAAAAATTCATTTGAATGGAGCAAATTAAGAATAATCCAAATAACAAAAAAGTGTATAAAATATTTGAGAGATGCAGGAAGCAGAAGGAACGAGAAATGCGGTAATAATGCAGTTAGCGAGAAAAAAGATAGTGGTAGTAATATAGGGAAACACGTGCATGCTGCATGAAAATCACTTTTTATATGACTATTTTATTTATTTATGTATGATAGTGTAATAATAATAATAATACATTGATATAATATATAGTGTGAGAGTGCGAGTTGTCACGCACCTGTGGACCAGTGAAGAAGAGATACTGAAAAGTGTGCATTGCATTGGCATTAACATTGCAGTTGGAAAAAGACGCGCTTTGCGCCCAACACTTTATATGGAAAAATCATAAAAATGCATGTAGTTTTTGGTGACACTCATTCAATGTATTATTGGTAACACGCAACACGAATCAATACAACTGGTTTGTTATTCACTTATTTGTTAGTTACAACTTGTGACTCTAAAGAGAGAGAGAAAGAGAAAGAGTGAGTCAGAGGGATCTTGAGATTTAACTTTTTCTTTTTTTGTTTCTTAGATTCACTTGTTACTGTGTGACAAGTTCCTTTCTCTGAGTTTCCTAGATTCCTGACAGGGTTTTAAGGTTGTGGGTACTTGGTGTTGGGGAAAAAGTTGTGGTCTTTACTCTCTTGCGAGAATGTCTGAATGTGCTTGGTCACTGTCGTTGAATTGAAGTTGAACCAAGAAAAAAATGAGCTTTTATAAGAGGTTGTAACTTGTGTTTGAAAATGTGAGCTAGATTTGGAAATGGGGTTGGTTTGAATAGTTGACAAGAGTTTTCAGGAAGGAAAAAGAAATAGACTTGTTTTTGTTTTTGTTTTTTTCTGTGGAGAAGGTGAAAGGAAACAGGTCAAGGGATTTTCTTTACACCATTTTTTATAATGGAAATAGCTGTGGCTGATTTGTTTATTTTTTTCTGGAAGAGACTTTGATAGTTGTGGAAGATTTTGACATGCTCACCAGGTTCAGTTTGGGGCTTTACCAAAGTTTTCTTTGTTAGTAACTGGTATTGGTTTGTTTCTTATGTACAAAGTTCAAACCTTGAAGTCAATGGTTGAGAGATTGGAAATTAGAGCTTCCATTTGGGTCCTATTTCTTTGGTTTGCTGAATCTTTGTATTTATATTAGGAGTCAGGATTACTAATTGCTATTGTTTGTTGATGAAAGATACTGTCATTAGAATTTCTTTTTATAGGACTCAGTATCTTAAGTGGTGTACTATGTATTCTGTTCATATAATTTTCAAGGGGGGTCTTTGATGACACCATATCTGAAGTCCATTGAAGAAGTTGGTTGGCCTGTGATTTTTTAAGGCATAGTCTTATTTAAGGTTTGGTCTGTGATTTGGTTATTTCAAAATGGGAGAAAATGTACAAGAAACACGGTCATTGGCCTTGACTCCTACATGGTCTGTTGCTACTGTGTTGACTGTCTTTGTTGCTGTCTCTCTGCTTGTGGAGCGCTCCATTCACCGTTTAAGCAATGTAAGCATTGCTAGCTTAGAATCTTTATTGAGCTTTGCTAGTTGTCGATGTTAATTTTTGTAGTGTAGTAAAAAATTCCATGGTAGAAGTTGAAGTTTGGTCAATCTTTAAGGTATTTTGCAAACTTATGATTAAGACTAGCACTGCTACTAGACGATGAATTGAGTGAGGAAAGGGTAGAGGTGAAAAAATTGAAAGAGAAAAATAGTTATTATAATGTGTCTTTATAACAAATTTATCTGGATATGCATTATTTGGCACGGAAAGAAATTTTCACTATCTTTCCATATATGATTACATTGGCATGAATAGATTTATATTTTTTTGTTTAAACTTCAAACCTTAGTTCTGTCTTAATCATATATCTGTCTTGCTTGTAATTGAACCATCCATTTATTATGTGTTGGTGAATAAGCAGTTTTTTGTGGCTGCCTTTGGTATGAATTCTGATGTGTGATGATGTTTTTCTGTGACTGCAGTGGCTGAGGAAAACTAATCGAAAACCATTGCTTGCAGCTTTAGAGAAGATGAAAGAAGGTGTTGTGCATTGAATTATTCTGGAAATCCTTTTACATATAAAGAAAAATTCTTTATCTGTTAACAGTTACTGATTTTTCTATCTTGTGATGTAATATTTCTCTAATTTCACTGATCAGTTTTCATTATTTTGCAATTCTATCTTCAGAGTTGATGTTACTCGGATTTATATCACTCTTATTAACTGCTACCTCACGCATGATAGCCAATATTTGCATTCCATCAAAGTTCTACAACAGTGCTTTTGCTCCATGTACTAGATCTGAGATTGATGAACAAATGGAAGAGAATGGTTCCGAAGAGCGTAAATTATTGATGGCTTCTGCTTATCCACACTTAGTTAGGAGGATGTTGAATGGAATAAATAGAAGCACTTGCAAAGAGGCATGAGCAATATACCTTACATGTATAAAATTTAACTATCACCAGGTTTTACTGCTCTAAATTAATGTAGGTTGATTTGCATTTTGTTCTCTTGCTCAGGGTTATGAACCATTTGTTTCATATGAAGGTCTAGAGCAGTTGCACCGATTCATTTTTGTCATGGCTGTAACGCATATATCTTACAGTTGCCTAACTATGTTGTTGGCCATTGTGAAGGTGAGTTACTGTCTTATATTTTTATTTAGTTGGCTGTGTGGTAAAGCTTTCAGGTGCTGTCATTTTTTATTCTTTTTTGACATACTATAACAGTAGTAGTTTAAACCAGATTCACAGTTGGCGAGTGTGGGAGGAGGAGGCTCACATGGATCGACATGATTCACTAACTGGTAACCACAATACTTCTCAATGTGCCTTTGAACAAAAGCTATTTTCTATTTGTATTTTGTTTTTTCCTGTTTGGTCTTTTGAAATGTTATTTGTACTTCAATGATTGACTATACAAACTTACAAAGCACCCTTTAACAGCACCTTTGAAAGTAGGAATATTCATTGGTTTGATTCAATCCAATGAACCCGAAGATCCAAACTAACCAATTAAATTGGTTTGGATTTTTTAATCAATTGGATCCAACTCGAAGGTAATTGGTTCGGGTATCAGATTTATGATTTACAAACCTAAACCAAACTGAATCATACTAAACCAAACATATATATTATCTATTGTTTTCTTATTATTAATGAAGTTCTATAAAATAATCATGTATTTTTTTTTTGCTATTATTTAATTCACGTGATAATATTATAAAAAATAATATGCGGTTTATATCTGTTTATATCTAATGTTAAGAACTTGTTGTAGGGAGCTTGTTAAAAATGTTCATTTACCTCAGTACCTAAAAGTTTAGGCTGTTAGGAGTTGGTCATTGACAAAAAAACATGTGGTCATGTAAAGACTGTTTAAACCTTATTTTGTTGGCTTTTTTCTTTCTTTCTTGTGAATATACTTAGTAGTTGATTTGTCAATTCTTTTATTGAAACAGAAATTACAAAAAAATTGACTCTGCAAAGACAATCAACCTTTGTCAAGTCTCATACATCAAATCCACTGGTCAAAAACACTTCCCTCATTTGGGTGGTACGTACATATCTCCTCTTGTTTTCTTCTTTCCATTTGGTTTCAGTTCATTGATGCCTTTTTCAATATGCTTGAGTTTAGTTTCTTAGATTTATTTGATGAAAGAAGGAAAATATGAGGAATGTTTGAAATCAAAGTAGACACAAAAGGGTCTACCAAATACTAAATCATAAAATTTCATAGGGTCTAATCGCATAAATCTCATGTAACTATCAGTCTTTTTGAGAGCAAACTTACTTTATATGAATATTTTATTGATACCTTATACTAATGTTATCAATGGCGGATAGTGGCATATAACAGAAGACCAAATTTTTGCTATATAAACATGCTATTGCAGCCTATAGTACTGCCATAACAGGCCTCCCTTCACCAATTGCCTATGGCGGAGGGGTCAACAAACGCCATCTTATAGCATTATGGCAGTGTTACCTAGCCCTCAATTTATATATCATTTTAACCATGTAGTTCTATGTTAACAAGCATATATTTGTAAGAAATCGCGATTTCACTAATCCAGGTTTTGTTTTGAATCATTTACTTAAATATAATTGCATATCTATCTAATTTTAATTTTAATTAAGTTGTAGACATGCTTTTTCCGACAATTTGGGCGTTCTGTGGTTCGTGCTGATTACCTTACACTTCGCAAAGGCTTCATCATGGTATGCAATAAAATTTGTCTTAGGTATAGGTGGTTTAGATTTAAAAGTTACCTAATGTGGTTCTTATCTCACAGCATAGCATGTTTTTCCCAAATTTATATTGCTAATATGTTATTCAAACTCTTATCCTACCATATGATAAGATGCAGGAGTTAATACCATCAAACTTCTATCTTTTCTTAAGAAAACTCCAGTTCTAAGTTCCTAGTGGAAACTGATTTTAAGTTTTATGCCATCTGATTTTAAGAAAACTCTAACTTTCTGCCATCTGATTTTAACTTTTGTAATTTTTATAAAGTGTCATTTGAAACAACAATCCCCATGGTACTTATATTTCAGGTTTCTTGGAACTATTTTGTGAATGTGAACCACTTTACTCAGTTTCATTTCATTGTTCATGACAGAATCACAACCTTCCATTGAAATATGATTTTCACAGCTACATGGTTCGATCCATGGAAGAGGAATTCCAAAGGATAGTTGGTGTGAGGTTAGTAATAGCCAAGATTCAGCACTCAGTTTCATGATTTTCACTTTCGCACACCAATTTCAGTTCATCCAGTTCTATACGATCTCTAGTGCACTTTTATGCATTATGCATGCCATGATCTTAAATTTCTGAGGTGACTTGTTTCAACAAATTGTTGGGAAAAAAATCCATTCATTTATATTTAGTGTTATAAGAGGTATTTTAAATTTTTATCATCCATTGCAAATAATTATTATAAGGAGGAAAGAATATAATGTCTTAATTTAAACATCTTGGCCTTATTTTTCTTACATCTTTTATTGCTTTATGTCTGTAAAATCCGATTGTTATGAAGAAATTGAAAGCTGATAGTGTCTGTAAAATCTCTTGCAGTGGTCCACTTTGGGGATTTGTTGTTGGCTTCATGCTTTTCAACATTAAAGGTATAGCCTAGTGTAAGCAGACCTGGTGAACAACTAGCTTATCATCTTTTTCCTTGATTTTAACATTATGCTTGCTCACTGTCCCTTCTCTCAAAATATCTTCTATGGATCTTTTGTTTTGGGAAAACGCTATTTTCAGTTCCTTTTCTCTGTAAGGTTACTTGAAACATTCTGGTCAGATCGTACTTGGTTTTACGTGCTGTTGAAACTTACAATTAGTCTTTTCTTTTGGTTTATCACAGGATCTAATCTATATTTCTGGATAGCTATCATTCCTATATCTGTAAGTTACCTTGCTATTTCCTTCACTTCTTGTTTTGTTATCCTAACTTGTCAGCAAATGCAATTGTGGTGGATAAATTGAACTTTTAACATTTGTTCTTTTCTGTGAACATACATTAAATGTGGCCTTGTGTACTGGAATGTTATGTAATTTTTATATGCTAAATAAACGAGTTGAACAAATTATTGAAGACATTCAACGATACAAATCATTATGTGTTTTATGTGTAGCTTGTGCTCTTGGTTGGAACAAAGCTACAGCATGTTATTGCAACCTTGGCATTGGAGAATGCTGGAATTACAGCATTCTTCCCAGGAGCAAAGTTGAGGCCTCGTGATGAACTTTTCTGGTTTAATAAGCCTGAACTATTGTTGTCCTTGATCCATTTCATTCTCTTCCAGGTTGGCCATGGTCCGTCTACATCTTAGGCGATAATTTTCTTACTGAAATTTGTCATTTTATTCATTAACTTCTGATTCCTTGTTCTTTCTGGCAGAATGCGTTTGAGCTGGCTTCATTCTTTTGGTTCTGGGTACTTCCTTATCCACGTTACAACCTACAAATAGACCATGGAGTAATAGGAATCATATTTTTTAAAGTTTCAGCTGAATCTTGAATTGTAAAATATAGTTACATTTTAGGAATACATCATCCAAAAATGCAATCAAGATTCAGTTTTAGGGAGTTAAAATAAAAAAAAATACAACTACATTTATGTTAATGAATCATTATCTCCATTGAGCAAGATATTAGATTTACACACTGCAATTTTGAATTTTTGCATTTGACTAAACTAGCAAAATGCCTTTTTTTTACTGCAGTGGCAGTTCGGATATAATTCCTGCTTTATTAGGAATCACCTTCTCCTTTATTTAAGGCTATTCTTGGGGTATGCAGAAATTAACACTGCCCTCTTTTCCTTTTTCAGGATTTACATCATATAATACTGTGTAAACTAAGTCCATAAAGTATTGACATGTCATTATTTTAAATATAAAATAACTACTTGGCATGGAGGACATTATTCAACTATTTAATGTAAATGTCAGTGTTGATTATTTATTGGCTTGGTTTACACAAATTGATAAATCAACCATGCACCTTATATCTCTCAACTTTGTAGGTTTGCAGGACAGTTTCTTTGCAGCTACAGCACCTTGCCACTCTATGCACTTGTTACACAGGTACTACTCCCAAGTGCTAACATGTTTGTTCACTGTACAACAACTTATACAGTAAAACTTTTTTGTATCTATTTTTCTCCATTACATCATTTATTATATCTCATAATGACGGAGAGAGACAGACACAAAATATTGCTATATAAATTCTTGTTTGAATTGCTGTATATGTATTATGTAGCATATCTCTATAATAATTGACTTCAATTTTGAAATAATGAAGTTTATCTTGTGTTGCTTGAGAAATGGATTTGTTGCATTGAGTGAATCCTTCTAGTGAAGGGTTTTTGCCACTTTAATGTTTCATGCAACAACAACCTTCCTATGTTTATTTCAGATGGGAACAAACTATAAGGCAGCATTGATTCCACAGAGGATAAGAGAAACAATTCATGGATGGGGTAAGGCAGCTAGGAGAAAAAGAAGACATGGCATGTTCACTGATGATTCAACCATTCACACAGACACAAGCACTGTGTTGTCTATTGAAGAAGATGATCAATTCATTGATACACCTGGAGACCTTCCCACTGGCCATGAAGTAGAATTGCAACCAGTAATGGCTCTTACTTGTTCCCCTTCTCCTGTTGCTAATGAAACTTCAAGTAGGGCTGTTACACCCCTCCTAAGACCCTCGGCCTCTATATCTTCATCAGCACAATGCATCTCCAAAACAGAAACAATTTCAAGATGCGCCTCCATGCCAAGTGGAAGATAGACTATGAGCAATGGAGGGAAATGAAACTAGTTAAAGACCTGTTTTGATGAATTTCTTCATTTATACTTATTAGAGAAGAAAATAGAAAAGTAAAATGCAGTGAGTTTCTCGATAAGACAAAACTTAGATACAGTTCCTTAATCAGAATTGTAGTTTTACTTCAGTAGTGTGCATAATCATTTTTTGAATTATGCATATTACCAAAGTAAAATTCTAATCTAATTCTGATTTAAGAACGGTACTAGCAGGACCTAAAGAAGTGTACACAAGCTAGAATTAACTTATCCACCTCAACTACTTTTGGAAATGTTAAATGAAAAGAGATTTCACACAAGTTAAGTGAATAAGTTGATATTAGCTTATGTAAGAAACTCAATTCATTTTATTTATTTTATTTTCGTCATCCGTAAGTATTTATGGTGAAATTTTTCTAGATCTACATTGATAAAGATGGCTTTTGTATGATTATCGAAGATGTATATGGTGTCTACTTTGTTCCCTTATATAAAGTTGTACAAGGTATAGTGCTTTTGGACATTACTAATTTATGTGGGGCGCAACTACAGAATGGGGTAACTTTTGTATCTCTTGATGCCAAGAAGTAACACAAACACTGGAGTATGGACCAAGTATATGGTAATTTTTATTTTTTGGATTTGAATATGGTAAACTAAAGTTGATCATACATCAGAGAAAAATGGATGTCAACACAGCCAGTAGAGCTCTTGAGTCCTGATGATGTTGTGCATTAATGGACTGTTTGAGTCCATGTTGAATATTTAAAGGTGGCTGTGAATGGTATAATTTATCAGAATCTTACAGTCTAACACAAATACAAATTGCATACCTTGCATAGTATAATGTCACATGGATGAGTTGGTGTAACTGACAAAAACATCATTCAATAGTTTATTTGTTTTCCTTTTTTGTTAATTAGATTAACTTTTATGAGATGAGCAAATTTTGTTCTCATTTAAAATCTAGGCTTAACGGTAAATTGTGATATTTTTGTTGAGATGATGTTTTATACTAAAGTGGCACAAACAGGTAAAATAAAAAAACAGAAAGTAAGGAACAAACTCTTACAGGTATTTAATTCTACTGAATTATATAATTTTATTATTGTTATGTTTTTTTTTGGTGAACTATTATTGTATAAACAATAAATAATAGATATAATATTAACAATATATGTTAATAAAAGATATTAAAATCAACACTAATAGACAGAAACTACCTGGATTAATCAAATTAAAAACAAAGATAAAAAACTTGAAGGTTGATTTATGTCTCTGAGATTGGTTCATCACAAGACATTGAGTTTTGAGGATTTTCTCCTGAGAAAAGATGAAGTTTTTTCAAAAAAGAAGAGAGGTGAGACTTTTACTAGACGTGTTAGTGAAAAATAAAATAGGAAGAAATTGTTATCTGATTCTGTGTTTTTGTGACCCAACGTCCCCTTAAAATAAAAATTACATGTAGGATAGTATATCCCAATCTAACTAGCCCAACAAAAACCAGATAACAATAGGATAAAATAAGTTATCCTATCAGTTCCTCCTGGTCCTGGCCACCAATGGGACTAATATATCACTACAACACAGGTTTGAGAAAGATTATAATTACATAAGAACAATCATTGGCATTGTTCTGTTTGTGCTCAACATGATATCCTACCATAACCCATTTGTCAAAAAATAAAAACTAAAAAGCTACTTAATCATGGGGAACGTAATTGAACATTGTATATTACATATATACAAAGGAAGGAACAGAACTCAGGTGGCAAAATTAAGCACCTTAGCAAAATCCTAAATCTTGAAGCTCTACTAAATTCATGAGAGGAAATAACAGAAGGAAAATTTTCATTGGGGCCCTTGTGTAAGTCTCTGCATCTCATTTTGGTCTTGAAGAGTTTCAATGAGAAGAGGTGGAGCATACTGTGCTGTTCCATTCTCTTCAGAGTCCTGGCAGAATGAGAGAATGATGGTGTCTATTGACATCTCTACAACTGCAAAGAAAAGTGTTGCAACAATATATCCAAGAGCCCAGCAAACCTGCATCACACGAATTACGAGGTTCTCATTAACGTTTGTAATTCCACATTGAATTAGTATAGATAGATTTTTTGCAACTATTTTGCAGCCCTTCATTTTTATCATTTGCTATTGTTGGCCCAAAATTATTTTGAATATTACACACTAAAATATTTTGACCCGTCTATAGGAGAGTCTATACATCTTGTCAATTGAAAATTGAATTACCATCTTTCATGCTTTGTTTGAACCACAATTGATCTTCAAACCCTACACTTTGAATTAGAATCTATAAAACATACCACAACAGGCAATAGAGGAGATGAGATCTTGTTATGTGCTGATCTGTACTTGTGTGCATCCAACATGAGGAAAGCAAAAACGGCACTTGAGAGGCTGACACATAGTTTTCCAAGAAACAAAATAACATCTCCAATTACATTGACACGTCCAATCCGTAGGATGTTATTCATGATCAGTTCTGTTGCAATAGCAGAAGCTCTAAAGAAACTTTTACCCGTTATTGCAATCTGCAGGTGTCATGCAGATACATGAGAAGTAAAAAGACAAATTCAACTAACAGAAAAGGATGACACATTGAATAAATAAAAAGTATTTGAAAGCAATATACTAAGTAAAATATTGAAAGACTTAACATAGTACTTCTCCCTCAAAATTTTAAAGCAAAACCATTGTTCTAGACCTCTAGGGAAAGGGGGTTAGTTGACTGGAAACATTTTAATGCCACATTCAAAAAAGATGATAGAAGTTAATACTTGGTAGATAATTCTTTTACCAAGCCTCAACTCTATCTATTAACCTGTGCTAGAATACACCTCTGGAACAGGATAACAATAAATCAAGAGGACTTTAGGCCTAGTTGGGTGTTTTTCATCCTGAAGAACTCACAGAAGGAAAAAATATGAAGAAAAAGGAAATTTACTTCTCAAAAAGTTAAAACTAACTTTTCATTAGCTAATTTGTAGAAAGTCTAACATCTTTTGGAAAAGTTTAAAGAGAAAGCTTTTACAAATTATCTAATGAATAACTAATTAACTTTTAGAGAAGTACATTTCATTTTTTTTCTTATTTTATTTTCCCATAAGTCCTTCTAGAGAAGTTCACCTAAAGTGCTCAAAAGGATATTACTAGAGGAATCTTGAGAAAAGACAGAAAAGGTTGAGTTTAGGTTAATAAATCATGCAAATCTATATACGATTTAACATGTCAACATTAAAAGAAACTGTTTTGTCACCTATTTTTTTTAATTAAACTCAGCATAAACACATCAAAGTGCCAGACCCAATTCAGCCTGTCCCATACTCGCCGATCACAATGACAAGGCAAAAAGTACATTAAAATTAGCTTTTCTGTTTATTGGTCCTTGATATATTCTTCTTTGTTAAATAATAATTGCCCAAAATTAATATGCACATATCTACCAACATGATGCATGCATAAATGGTTTATGGAAGATTAACAAAAATTACCATGATATAAGCATTTCGGTTCACTGACTTGATTGTCCACTCAATACACCTTTGAAAGCATTGAGAAGATTGGTATGCAGCCTTGTCGATCCAGCTATCAGGCACATGACTAGAGACTTTTAGTTTCCTGCGAATAGATTCAAGCAGAAAGCGGATTGACTCTACAAATGATACAATCAGAGAGCCAAGAGCCACAGAACCAAGACTGAAACGCATAAGCCTCTTCATGGAGGAAAAGACTGAAAGAAAAGGAATTTCAGGCTGCATTGAGAAAGACATTACATTTAGTAACATATATAAAAGATAACTTTGTAACCATAAAGAAAAATATTTAATAGATAAATCAAATTCAAAACAGCTGAATAAACAAGAACCAGCAGTTTGTCATTAATCTGTATTTGATCTTTACTAATATGAATCTGAAAATTCGCCGACACAAGGAAATTTACAATCTAGTTAACCCCAATCTTTGACCAAACTATTGTGATAATTAACAAAATGATATTCAAAATTTTCAACAATTTATAATCCTACATTTCTGAGCTAAAAAGCAAACAATGGACCTGGTATGAGACTACAAATTATTCATTCTCATCAAAATTTAGTAGTCTTATAAACAACAACAACAACAACAACAACAACAACAACAACAGCCAAATCCCACTAGGTAAGGTCAGCTACACGACTTACATGATGTGGGCCCATTTAAAATCAAATTCTTAGTAATATTATTCATCATGAGGTCTCTTCTAATTATTTCCTCTAATGTCCTTCTTGGTCTCCTTTTACCCCTTTTTACATGGCTTGAAACCATAAAATGGTATTTTGACTTACAGATGCTTCACCATGAGCCCAGTAATAAGTGGCAACAGATCCAGCGATCACTGTTGATGAGCAAGCTATAATAAATTGCGTAGCCCAATAACATCCAAATAGGTGAAAAAGAATGGCAGCTCCAATATGTGGTGTGTAATGAATGCTATATCCACAACACCCACAGATCACCTTTTTCTCCAAGAGATCATATCTGCAGCAGTTAGAGTTGCAGTTGTTCTGAACAACCTTACCAGAGCTGAACAAATGAAGAGCAGCAGAAATCCAGAACATATAGAACACTGCAAGAATACCATATGGTATGGTTGGAAAAACAATAAGTGCTTGAACTTCTCCTATCACTTTTGCAGCAACCTGTGAGTAATATTTGCATTGAAATCAATTGGATTGATTGACTGTAATAAGGGAAGAATGTAGTATCATGATTCTACTATTACTAATTAGTCTAGCATTGCTACGTTGTACCATATATTATGCACCTATGGGCAAGGTATGTGTAACAATTTTGTGAAAGAGATGTTATGTATAACTTAGTGAAACTGGATGTGAGACTAACATATTGCATTGGGTTGTAGGTCACAAGTTATGAAATCAAATTTCCATAAGCAAGACATATATCACATATAACTTGTTAACAATGAAAAATATTATAGTTAACAACAGTTGCATTTTCAGAGTGAAGGATGAAAGGTTAAAACTCATTCATTCAGTAATTAAACAATAATAATAATGGTCAAACTGATATGACCGATGTTTGATTATTCAGTGAATACTACTGCTGCCAGATGCAGACTTAGCAACAATAGATATAGGTAATAGGTAATTCACCCTCTCTTTTAACAGTTGCCAACTTCATGACGAGTTCATCTCAAGCCACTTTGCTCAGAAAAGACAGTATACATGTTACTTAAAGATTACTAAAAGTGTGCCAAATCAGACCCTGATTGGAAGTTCAGCCTCGGAAAATATTTTTTAGATTAAAAGTACACATCATTGCAAACAGAAATCAATAAATGAACAAAAACAGTAAACTCAATCATAGTTTCATAAATTGCATATAAATGATGTAATCAAGTTATGCTTTCCTTAAGGACCGAAGTTGCCATAATGATGCGCCGAACAATAGCAATTGATGTAAGGATTGCAACAAGCATGATAAAGGTCATAAGTACAGCGATAACGTGCAGATGAGTCAGCTCCTGAAAATGAATATACATAATAAATCAATAAATCATCAATGCAGCAAGAGAGATCATAGAATAAAAGACTCAATCACAGCAATGATACTTACCCTTGCAAATACATGAATGTAAGGATCATGCTCACCGATAATAGGGGAAATAGCATCATTTCCTATCCATCCAGCTGAAAGTCAGGAAGGCAACATTATACATTGTTTGATTGATGTTTGTTCAAAAGTTAGAGAAAGAAAAATAAAAATATTTGGCTACATAATTCAAAAGTTATAAAAGCAAGTACAATAGACTTCAAATCTAATCCCCAACTACACTATATGTATCCAGTTATACACATTCTTTCATCCAAAATTTGCATGTTTCACGAGCTGTATACCACTCAAACAAACAATTTTGTCATTGCTTCCAATGCACAGGAGACAAAGGATATTTATGATTATGAAAATGGTGATCTCAAAAAGGAATAGGCCATGCAGCTTCCAAGTAAGTAAACATTAAATATATAAGGGAAACTGGGAAAGAAAGGAAAAATGAATACAATAAATAAGGAATATCCATATTTTGGTAGTCTCCTATATAGTGCTACTTCCTTAAAAAAACACATGGAACTGAAAATAGCCCAGTAGGGATACTAACCTTTTAGGTAGAAAAACATTGTAACTGATACTATTAGAACATCAAACAAAACCACTGTAATCCAAGGCATGGCAGCAACAAAATGACAAATCATCAGCAGCCAGATCACAGACAGAAACAGAGGTAACATCCCTCCACAAACAATCAGCACAGGCCATGATTTTCCGATGTCAGCCATGTATCTCTGCAGAACAAACAGTGTTTCAAACAAGTGTACTTGTTAAGAATGGAAATGCCACAAAGGATGAAGGAAAGGATATGTGAACACCGGTAAGGTATCAAGATTCATAGCACAATACATATTGACAAGCATCCAAAATTTTTACTAGTTGTTACCTTCTGTTCGTTGCATTTTTATCCCTACCAAGAATACTTTACAGTGTTAGCCAATCAAAATTTAAACTCTATCAGCAGAGAGCACTGCATGTGATATGAAAGATGGTAAAACCAAGTAGAGAAAACTTTATATAAGAATGTTGTCTTTCCTATCCTACCAACATATCTTTTCAGCAGAATGCTCATACCTCTACGATACTTCCTCCCCCCGCCCCCCACCCCACAAAGTTACTTTGTTACAATCTAAAACTAAGATAATGATAAGGGGTTATGAGTTCCTTGAGAAAAATCAGTCATAACATCAATTAAAAAAAAGTGAGAAAGTACAAAATGTTAACCTTTAAGACAGCTGAGTGAGAATTGATATACTCGTGAATGGACTTATCAATAACAATGTCTTCATTGATGTTAACTCCACCCATCTGCCGCCAATGCTTTAAAGATACATTTGATGCTCTGTCAATGAACTGGCAACTCCAGTAAACTAGACAAAAAGTATGCCTTGAATCAGGTATTTTATAAAATTCATCATACACAGGATATCAACAGGTCCTTGATACCCTATCCACTCCCCTGTTACAAATGAAAGAGAAAAAGAAAACCTAAAAGCAATGCCTTTCTTTACAAGAAGCACAATGTGCAACCAGGGTAAGGGTAAAAGGTCAAAGTAATGCATCCACACAAAACAACCATTAGCAACATGCGACATTTATGAATGAATACGAATGCAAAAGCTTTCTCACCATTTACACTTGGAAATATGACAGGATAACAAGGGCCCTGAAGTTGAAGAGAGGAGTTTCTCATTTCTGGAGTAAGGAACTCAAAATAATTATAGTTCATATCAATCCAATCATTCAAAGAAACGCGAATATCTCCTTCAGGATAATCACACACCCAAGTAAGTGAATCTTCAGCAGGTAAAGGGCAGTCCAACAAGCATATACTGCGAGCATCGGCCAGCTTGAATTGGCTATCCTTCAATCCACTTTGATAAACCTGATTAGGATTCAGCCAATATTTGAGCTCCAATTCTTGAAGATCTTCACCTTTATGCTTTTGCCCACACACATTTCCTTTGTAGTCCAGCCCAAAAGTAAGTCTGGTATGCCATAAAACCAGTCACAACAACTTAACCAACCTTAACAACAAAAGCGAAAATAGAGTTACAGGTTTCATGTTACTGCGCACAATCAAGTCCCACATCTTACTTCCAAACTTCTATTCCTCACCAACCAACAAATATCATTAGTAAACAGGAGGAAAACGTATAACAGAAGATCTAATTAACATAGATTATGGTCTCATATTAGTTGAACAATCACTCAAATCAAAGAGCCAAAATATTGAAAGAGGAGTATATGTAGAAAATGTAGAACCGCATGAAATAACACCCCCTCCCCCCGACACACAAACAAACAATGGAATGCATAAATTGTTAAAAGTTAAACAACAACCACAAAGCCTTATCCAACTAGGTGAGGTCGATTACATGAATCACACAACACCATTCGACACGACCAAAGCTTCAGTGAGTGTGTTAAAAGTTTTAAACATCCATGGAAAAGTTTCCTAAAGGAAATAAAAAACACAATAAAAGTAGCCCTTTGAGAAATAACATGTCAACATGCCATGCCCTTAAATTTGCACTTAAAAGCCAACTTCAGCAACTCCATTAACACAATGCACAATCACATAAAGCTTCAAGCTTTAAGGTCCTGACCTTGATGGGTTCCCTCGGTTGAAAGCAAAGCTGGAGTTGACAATCATGGCAATCCAGAAGGCTACAAAGATAACAAGAACAGCTATGTCTCTGCATTTTCTGTTGTGCCTTATGATGCCACCCAAATGGGTGGTTCCATCACTTGAAGGGTACCTCCCTATGACTGCACCCAAAGGACCCCTCATTTTGAAGCCTTGTATGTAATCTTTGACTCTGTTACCACTTGCCAAGTAACAATCTTGGCTTGCTCAGTTCAACATTTCAGAGAGAGAAAAAAAAATTGCGGACAGCAGAACAAAAAGGGACAGAAGTGGAGTAGAAGGTAGGACACTGTTGAAGCTTCTGTAATGAGCAAAAGGGTTTTGTTTGGACTTGGAACATCGATAATCATTATTAATGATTAAATTTTTCATTATGCTTTCCATCATAAGACAAAGATATTCTACGAAAGTCTAAAGTGTTTGTTAAATAAAAATGAAAAAAAAAGTCTTTGTCTTGTTGTGGCTCACTTCACAACCATCTCTGAGCTGTGAGATGTGTCAGATCAAAGAGTGACAGAACTCAAAATTAGATTCATTGGTCACACATATTAATGTTGAGAGTTTCAATATTAGAAACATGTATGAGAGATAATTTAATGAAAAATTAATTATGTTCCTAAACTAATATCTGTGTACTTTCAATGATGATGGTGTTACTAGTTTTATGTAACACAGTAATGTTTTGTTTTAATATTATATATTAACAAGAATTCAAATATGTACTATTAAATAATTCTATTATGAACATATATAATTTTTTGGCTGAATAAACATGATAATTATAACTTATCTTTTCAAATATTATTATAAATAGTATTTCAAGTACAGTATCATATGACATTTTAAAACTTATGAATTATTTAATATTGTAATTGTTTAAAATTTTGTCAAAATTATTTATATGAATAAAGAAGTAATTAAATTAATTTTAATGAATTGATTTATTTATTTGATAATTTAAATAACATTAACTATTTAATATTACAGTTAGTATATTCGAAATAATTAATTATATATATTGGACTAGTATAAAATGTAATTATATAATATAAACTGCATACAAATCCAACAGTATGGAATTCAACTTAGTAGGTACTTAGTCAAAAATTATTTATATGAATAAAGAAGTAATTAAATTAATTTTAATGAATTGATTTATTTATTTGATAATTTAAATAACATTAACTATTTAATATTACAGTTAGTATATTTGAAATAATTAATTATATATATTGAACTAGTATAAAATGTAATTATATAATATTAAACTGCATACAAATCCAACAGTATGGAATTCAACTTAGATGTACCTTCAAAAAAAATTTAATAGATCAATTAACTGTATGAGTTATTATTATAGAGAAAAAGTCAGTGTGAGGAAGTAATTAGAACTTAGAAGACGAAAACAAAGTAGAATAATGAAATGAAGGGATTGAGCCAATGTAGCGATAAGGATAGACAGCGATTTAGGTTAGAAATTTGAATAAATAAATAAAAAAAATAAAAATAAAAAAATAGCTGTGGTCCTTTACTCACTCAATCAAGAATCAAGTGGACTATGGAGTGATATGAAGTTCTGTACCCTTGAAGCTGTTGGATGGCACACCATAATATTACCTTAACTGCCAAATATTAAATAACATTTTTCATTGCATGGTTGCTCATGCCCATTCCAATGTTATCTCTTAGATCGAATTCACAAGGAAATTAATCTTTTCCTTCCTACATTATTATATATATATATATATATAATTATAATAAAAAATAATTGAGTTTCTCTTTTTGGATATATTGAAAATATAAAAAGTAAAGATAGTGTAAAAATAATAAAAAAAAAGTGTGTAAGACTTTTTTTATTAGAGACAAAATAAAGAGAAAAAAAAAAGGTGAGATGAATAAGGGTGGATTAAGTGTTTAAGATGGTAAAAGAGAGATCAACTCTTTTCACCTCAATATAAGATAGAGTAAATTTAGATAAAGATTTTTTAAAATAATTTTATTATTATAATGTACAGTTAATTAATTAATCTTTTTTTATATTTTATAATTAATTATCTTCATATTTTATAACTAGTTGTTTATCTATTATAATTGTCTATTAAATATCTTTCTTTTTAAAAGAATTAAAAATTTAGATAAACGTTATTTATAAAATACATTACATATTAAAGTTATTAATTATATTTTAAATAAATAATAAATAATAAAATTTAATAACGAAACTTTGAATCAAATAATGAAGTTTGAATTTGAGGCAGGTACTACCCGCGTTCCACCCAGTCTAAAAAGAGGAGAGTGCGTTCAGATTCCAGTGTAAAGGAAAATACAAGTAGACTTTCCGTCAATATTGAGTTGGTCGATATTTCTCTTTCATTTTTATTAAGTGTGGACCTAGTTTAGAATATTAAAAATGGAGGACTAAAAACAAATGTGATGAATTGTATATACTTAGATAAAAATATTTTTTTACTATAAAATTAGCTTTTCACTTCCTCACTACATCCAAAATATCTTAAATAGTGATATTGAAATGAAAATAGAAGTTGTTTCGTTAATATCTTGTAAATGAATAACGACATAATATATATATATATATATATATATATATATATATATATATATATATATAAACTCGCATAAATTTAGGTATTCTAGTTAAAAGTAAATAAAAACTGAGAAAGCACATGTAGTACTTTGTGGCTACATGTTGATTAATTACTTTAAAATCTGTTTTTTTTTTGTGAAAATTAAAGATAATTATTAAATTTTTATAAGAATTTATGCATTTTATTCAACCGACTGAAGTGTACTTTCTTCATGCTTTAAAACATGAATGGAAATATGCGGTAAATAATTCGAATCATTTTATTCTATTTAGGTTATATTATAATAAATTGGGTTAGGTTAATTTAATTATAATTCAGAAATTTATCAATCCAACATGGTGTTTACGAGTTATTAATAAATCTATCATATGTTATAGGTTAAGATTGAACAATGATTTTAAAAAATTATTATTAATGTGTATATTATTCTTTTTTCCTATAAAAATAATTAAAACAACACTTACAATTTTATCATTGAACACGTTGATTTACTCACGCATATAATAAATTTATCTATGTTTATTTAGCTTAACAAGTTATCTAAAATAAACTAAAAAATAATTGTTTCTAGCGAATAATAGACGTGCTACACAGAAAAATAAATCTACGAGTTTGATCGATGTTTATTTTAATTTTATAGTTTTTGGTGAGTGATATTTTGCATCAACATTTATTAAAATTAAGCATATTATTACATGCAGAAGCATGTAGTGGAAGACAAGTGTTCCGAGTTGCAATCCCTTTATGCGCATGTTGTCACGCAGAAAGCAGTATGCGTGTGGGGTCGTGTGCGGCGCAACGTTGAAGAACCTCAAAACAATTGTTGAGTTGAGGTTCGAGTTGGAGGCCCCTGTTACTTTCCCCTCTTTATTATCTTTTTTCAATAATATGCCTTTCATCCCTCTTATATGCCCAAATTCAAGGTGCATTTGTCCTCTCTATGAAGACTTAATTCCATCTGTATCAAGGTATGACTTTCTCAAAAATTCCCCTTTAGTACTTTGTGGGGGTTTACTTTGTAGATGGAAAGGTTACTTGATGCATATATGTTTAACAAAGACTAGACCCAATAAGATGAGTTCACAATCCGATTGACCTATTCGGAATCTGTTGCAAATAACTTTTCAAATAACATTATTCTAGAAACCGGTTGAGATATATATAGGTTGTTAGCATTGTGGTGAGCTGTATAGTTTATTATTGGATGAGTAATTAACAATGCATGAAATAAATGCATGTTGGTGTATGTTATCAAGTGATGAACCAAAATTAGGATTTGGTCCATTTTGTATTACGTGTGTCATGTTGACTTTATTGGGCTGAGTGAGGGAATTATCCACGAATCCAGAATTAGTAAAACCAGACATGTTTTGGAGAAGAACCATTAGGCTTTGGTATTGGGCTGGAGTGATCCCAAGACCCGACCCATCAATGTTATGTGACATTCTCGTGTTCTAGCTCGTCTGCAGCATAATTTATAGAAGCAGAATTGGAGTTTTGAAATCGAGGAACTCGTGGCTTCCCAGGATAACAAGGGTGACTAGGGGGATAACCATGTTTGCCGTAGCAAACATGAACAGTGTGCCCAGTCGTCCACAGAAAGTACAAAACTTCTTTGATGACCCTCTACCACCTCCTCCTAGAGCACCACCACGACCCTGTCCAAGCGGTGGTCGACGTTGATTGTTGGCAGCATTGATCAAAGCATTAGGCTCTCCAATAACTAGTCCAGAACCCAAGTATTGTCGCTCTTGTTTTATGACCATAGAAAATACTCTATTGATTGACGACAAAGGATCCATGAGAAGGACCTGAGAACGCACTATAGAGAACCTCTCATCAAGTCCCTTTAGGAATCTAATGATGAAATTCTGTTAATGATACGTTTGTGCAGAACAGGTGCAAGAAGATAGAGGATGATAATTTTCCAGTTCTTCCCATATAGTCTTGAGATTGGTAAAATAATCAGTTATATTTTGAAAACTTTGTTTGAGAGCATATATTTCTTCTTGGAGTTTCGCAATGTGGAGTAGGTCAGTTCTTCCCATACAGTCTTAAGATTGGTAAAATAATCAGTTACATTTTGAGAACTTTGTTCGAGAGCATATATTTATTCTTGAAGTTTCGTGATGTGGAGTAGGTCACTTTAAGAAAAGCGTTCTCGGAGATCATTCCAAATATCAATTACACGATCAAAATAGATGACGCTCTAGGCTATTGATTGTGAAAGAGAATTCAAATTGTTGCAACGCTCCCATGGTGGGTCTAGGGGGCTCTTTGTGGTTGGAACAGAAATGCTGCCAATGATGAAGCTATTTTATTTTTGGAGATGAGAGCCATTTTGAAAGATTTGGACCAAGAATGATAATTGTTTCATGCTAGAGGAGGGACTCTCACTAGGATGAATATAATAAAGGCTAGATGGATTTTGGGAAGTATCTTGATCATCGGTAGGTGAGGTATTTTGATTGTCATCAATCATAGGTGGGTATCTGCAGAGCTCCTAGTAGATTTCTGATACCATAACAAAAATTTGAATGATAGGGGAAGGAAAGCAGAAGGCTTTGTGTGAAAAGTTGCTCGGTTAATTAATTCCATCAAGCATGTGTTCAAGATTTATATAATACAAGTTTACCAAAATTACCGGAATATCCCAAAACTATTGGATGGAGAAAACAAAATTAGAATATCAATAACAAACTATACAACTTACCACAATGCTAACAACCTATATATATCTCAACCGACTTCTAGAATAATGTTATTTGAAGAGTTATCTGCAACAAATTTGGAACGAGCCAATCGGGTTGTGAACTCATCTTTGTCAACGCAAATATTGTCTCGATCTTATTCGTGATTCAGGACTGTTGGGTTGCAAGCCTTGTTCTACACCTATGGATAGCTCTCTTCGACTCCATTAGGATGATAATGAATTGCTCACTGATGTTCTATCATATCGTCGATTAGTTAGGCGCTTGTTATTTCTGACCACAACTCGTCCTGACATTACCTTTGCAACTTAACAACTAAGCCAATTCATGTCCAAGCCTACCCGCTTTCACCTTGCTGCAACTATGAGAGTTTTAAAGTATCTGAAAGGATGTCCAGGAAGAGGCTTATTATTTCATCGTGATTCTCCAATACAATTGTCTAGTTTTAGTGATGCTAATTGGAACACTTGTATTGATTCAAGACAATCTATCACAGGTTACTGTTTCTTCATTGAAAGCTCTCTCATTTCATGGAAGACAAAGAAACAAAACACAATTTCTATTTCCAGATCTTATTATCGAGCTCTTGCCTTTACCACATGTGAATTGCAATGGCTTACTTGCTTAATGATTTAAAGGTTCCTTACTCTCGTCCACCAGCTTTTTATTGTGATAACCAAAGCGTTTTATATATTGCTGCCAATCCCATTTTTCATGAACGCACAAAACATGTGGATATTAATTGTCATTAGGTTCGAGGAAAGTCTCAAGCTGGTCTAATGCACTTACTTCCAATTTCATCTCTCAATCAATTGGCTGACATATTCACTAAAGTTCTTTCTCCACGGCTTTTTGACATTTTTCTATCCAAGCTAGGATTGATAAATTTATTTCACCCTCGAGTTTGTGAGGAATAACAAAGAAAGACCAAACCCAACAAGATTAGTTCACAACCCGATTAGCATGTTCCGAATTTATTATAAATAACTCTTTAAATAACATTATTCTAAAAACTGATTAAAATATATATAAATTGTTAGTATCGTAGTGAGTAGTATATTTTATTATTGAGATTCTAGTTTTATTTTCTCCGTCCGATAGTTTTGAGATATTCCGATAATTTTGGTAAACTTATATTATATAAATATTGTACACATGTTTATGGAATTAATTAACCAAGCAGCCTTTTACACAAATGCTTCTCTTTCCTTTCCCTATCATTCAAATTTCTGTTATACGTATAGAATATAGATGGATGCATGTTCTTGCCCCTCCACCATGAGTCCGTCGTTATCAATGACTTACATTTCAAATCAAAATATGTTATCTAAAAATTGTAAGATTTATCTGTAATTCTCATGTTTTATCTTTTAATTCTTTTTCAAGTTAAAAAATGACATTTCTATTTCTTATAACTTATATTTTGATTATCTTTTAATTTCTGTAGTTAAAAATATAAAGATATAAAAAGAATTAAATATAAATAACATGAATTTAAGATGATAATTTTCAAACTACATTAACTATCAAGATAATTTAAGATGACCGTTTTTAAACTATCAAGAACTAAACTAAAATTTAAAATACGAATATGTTTGTTTGGTGGCATGATAAACGATACTTTTACATATCAGAAAGATTTTCCTAGCATGTCATTTTATTATAATGATAATTATAATTATATTACTTCCTGAATTATAGATGTGATTCGACGTTGTAAATGTGGAAATAAAGGAGCCTCTTAAGAAAAAAGAAAGGAATAAACTAGTTTCTTGTTTCCTCATCATTCCAATAACCTAGAAAGGAATAAACTAGTAACAGAATTTAGTACCAAAATAATAATAAGGATAATAAACTTGTTCTAGAATATGGCTTGATCAGTAAAATAACCCATTTGTTGGATTTGGGCCCCGGGATCATATCATTTGATTATATCACAGTATAAAAACAAGAGTTTTTTTTCCTTACCCTCTCAGTTTTCCTTCATGCACCCCACTTTGATATCAAATGACATAAATGCCTTCATGAATCAGGAAGCATCCGGATTTGTATAACTTATGTCCAACTATATGGCAGCATCAGGATCCAACCTTCTTTGGATTGCAGCAGCAGCCTATAGTAATAAAATAGAGTATGTTGAGTTGAGATTTAAAAGCTACAGACCAAGCTCCGAATAGGAGTTTATTGTGTAACACACCTCAAAATTTCCAAGCTTGTACTGGTAAGCCATTTCCTCCCTGAGTTGAGCTTGCTCTTTCATTGCTTGTGCCTGTAAATTATTGAATGACAACATGACAAAAGAACATTGCCATTAACAAGGGAAGGATGACTAGAAGTCAAATGGCCATATAAGCAATGCAGTAAAAAACTAACCATTCCACTTTGCATAGAGTGCTTCAATGCCATCACTTGCTCTTCCTTGTGCTTTTCACGAGCTTGCAACAATTCTTGCCTACAGTGCAATAAAAAGTTATCATGGCAGGGTGAGGCAATTTAGGTCAACATAGATAATGCTTATTATGTGTACCATAGCTCCATTTGAATAACACCAAAAGAGAGAAGAATTTGATGTACACATATATAAGCGACACTATGCAAGGATAATATTTTAGAGGTCATCTTCTGACACAGTTGTAAAGAAAGCTTCAAGTAATTAAGTATAGGCATGATTTTGCAAATGAAAAACAGTTGACAGGAGAAAAAAAGAAATTAGTTATTGAAAATCTAACGTAGTAACAACAGAAACAAGAAATAATCAACATTGTTGATTCCAGAAAGTAAATCAAATTAACAGAAGATTTAGTGTAGTGTGAAAAGAAAAAGGTTGCCAAACCAATTTAAGATACAAGTGAAAGCAGAGTGTACAAAATTATACCTGCGCTGTTCTTCATCATTGAAAACAGTGCGTTCTGTTGCCTGGACCTTCTTAAAACCTTTCTTCATCTCTTTATCCATTTGACACCTGTAGTAAGCATCAAGATTGTAGTACCTGCCACATTAAACCATTAGTCAAACCATAGATATAAAAAAATGATTCATTCAAGATCTTAAATCCATGTAATCATTGCAAAAAATAGGCGTTTGCATTGACGAGCATGGCACAGATAAATCAGAAGACAAAGTTATTCCCAGATAACAAATAACACATAGGTTGGCATTAATTATTTTTATTTACGAAAATGAGCACAAAGGTCCGTACAGACTTAAATAAGCTAAAGAAAACTCTGCAAGAACTTACTTTTTGGAAGGAAAGGTAGCTGTGTTGTGATCCTCCATGAATCTGCATGTCAAAAATAAAAAATTAGAGACAGACAAGACTACATTTGAATCAAAACAGTAATGAATGTAACAATTAATATGTGAATAATGGGTCAATCAACAAGTCCATTAAGGGGAGAATGAAAGAAATATCAACTTGTATGCACTTCTTATTAGTTAATATTATTATTTTTTCTTTCTATTAAACAATAATAAACCATAAAATTCTATTTATGTGGAGATAAACTATTTATTAATTAAAAAAATTATCAGCCCGTGCAACAGTCAATAAGAACATATTAGGGTTCCTTTTCTCTATGGTGTATTAATTTTCATGCCTCCGGTCCGGATAAGCATGTTTAGGTGCTTACTCTTTGAACATCTGCTTTTCTTCCCAATTGGACAGATTCTCCATATTCACCTGTTAAAATACCACAACAATTATATTATAGGATTATATTTTATGTAACCATGACAAACATAAATTATGACACTACTATATGAATGAAAAAATTATTTTTCCGAAGTTCTTTTAGGAAGAAAAATATTGTCTAACTGGCCAAGTCCACCAACTTAAGTTTTTGCAAGAATGAGCAAAGGACCACAAAGGAAGAGGAAAAGGAAATAACATACATGTTGTTTAGATTGAATAATTTAGAAAGTAGACCAAATAATCACCTGCTTTACTTCTGCCAACCATGCAGTGAACTCCGGTCGTTTGGTCCTGTAATATTCACAACATCACTCACAGAAAGGGGATGGATGATGAGAGTCACGAGACCCTTAGTTCACAAGGTATTAAAAAAGCTAAATTAGCCAGTTATCAAATTCAGACTCAACTAAAAATGCAGGATGCTTATCAACTTCAACCAGACCTTCTCCCATTTTACTATTAAAGATCTTCTGATAAGCTCTGGCGATTTGATACCACAAACATGAGAGTTGAGAGTCTTACGACATGAAACTTCCAAAAGAAAAATGAGAGTATGAACATAATATCCAGTAAACATCTTACCAATTTTACAATGTTTTTCAGTTACTTTATCATCTAAAGTCTATACAGATAGGTACATGTTTTCCTAGACATAAAATGAAGCTAAAGTGTCCATCAAGAGACAATAGATGGAACTGGAACAAACCATAAATATCAAATGCAAATTGCGATGCTTTAACCCTTTCAAAGATAACCCCAGTTAAGAAAATTATGCTGCTGTTCTCCTACAGTAACCAAAAGTGCAAAAAAAATATGAAAAAAAGATAAGCTATCACCTGAGCTTCTGCTAATACCTACCCTCTTTATACATACCATAAATTGTGGCAGATGGCATTAGCCAACAAATTTCAAAGTTGTAAGAACCCTAAAGACTAGAAATCATAACAGGAAAATAAAGTATAATCAAATGTCCGTGCAATTAAAGACAAAAAGTTAACAATAACCATTGCCTTTCTCTAAAGATTCTACAACCAACTGTCTGTGCAATGAAAGATAAAAGTTAACAAAAACCATTGTCTATCCCGAGATTCTACGTTTTCAGCATATTTAAGATTGCAATCTGAATTCTGAAAATAGTATTAAGTTTTGAAGTTTGTTAAAATAGGACAGTTTTGAGTTTATATTTTTATTGTAAGCAAATGTAGTGAAAAGATAGATTTTTTTGGAGCATGCTGAAATTTTGTTGGGGACTTGTTTTCTCTCTTTTCACTCCTCTTTCTGTTTTTCCTTAAGGAAAAAAACATCAAATCCTGTTGTAGACATTGCCCTTCACAATCTTACCACGGTTCATATAAAAGTACAACACTGATCAATTTGAAGCTTATTGTTATAACCCTAAACCCCATCATTCCATCACCTTTCAATCAAATTCTACAACCTCGTCCAATCATAAGTCTACTAACCACATTCAGTCCTATTCACAAACAAGTCAACAGCAAAACCAAAAGTACAATGCTAGTAAATTTGAAAACTTACAGTTCTCAGTCCCGCCACCTTTCAATCAACCCCTACACCCTTATCCAATCACAATTCTACTATCCTCATTCAGTCCTATCATCATACAACTACAAACAACACAGGCACACAATCAAAAGTAACAAAACCTACATTCCACAACATTGTTAGCTTGTCACAATTCACAAAGAATCAATTAATCTCTTTAACCACACAATTCAATCATCAATCACAATATGCACTCATCTCGCACATTTCAATCCGCAAATAATCAAACACAACATATAACAAAAAAGTGATTAGTTAATCTCTTACCACATATCAGTTTCTCTAATAACCCCATACTTCCCCCAGGAATTCGTCACAGCACCTTTCTTCCCTCTCTCTCCCTTCTCCTTCTTCTTTTTCTTCCTCTTCAGCTTCTCCTTCTTCCTCCTCTCCTCCTCTTTCTCTCTCTTCCTTCTCTTCTTCTCTTTCTCTCTCCTCCTCCTCTTCCTCTCTCTCTCATCCTCCTTCTCCCTCTTCCTCCTCTTCTCCCTCCTCTTCCTCTCCCCCTCGCTCTCCGACTCCGAATCCAAATTCTCGGAATCCGAACCCGACTCTGATTCCTCCGAACCAGACTCCGAATCCGACTCGCTGCTGCTGTAGCGCCGCCGCGATTTCCGCTTCCTCCGCCTTTCTCTGTCACTATCGGAGGAATCCGAGCTTCTTCCACGCGATTTCCTCCTCGAATTACTGTGCCGTCTCTCGTGTTCAGACTCCGAGTCCGAATCTTCTCGCGATTTTCTAGAACTTCTGCGCGACGGAGCTTCGTCTTCGTCTTTCTCTTTCTCGGAACTCGCAACACTTTTCAGCGCAGCATCGTTCCCGTTATCTCTCGACATTTTTTCTTTTCCGTTTCGATGAGCTTCGCTTTGCTCTTTGGGTTTTGCAGTAGTAAGTTCAGTGGCACAAAACTGGTAGAGTCGTTAATTCGAACAAGGAGGTGTTAATGAACTGGACTCTTATTCAATGGGCTTCGACAAAAGCCCAATAAGAGTCCAAGCCCATGTGAGGAACGTATCTTATATTTTACAAGTGATTCATCAATGTTAGTTATTATATATCTTGTTAATTGATTTTATATCATATTTTTCTCAATTAATTCTACATTGATTTCTTTTTGTATGTAAGCATTATGTATCTTAATATTTTTTGTATAACCACACATTCATCTTTAACATTCTTATGTTTGTTGATCTCCTTTGAACTACAACATTCAATGTCATATACTATAGTTAGACGTATAGCAATATAATAATTTTTTCTTTGAATTTAGTAAATATATTACAATCACAAATAGAATTCGATGTCATTATTCATTTCAATCATCTCACTTAATTAAATATTTATGTAATATTCTCATTATATTCCTAATTCTCTATTGCTAAAAAACTTTTTCTTACTCACATTTACACGAATGCATCACTTTGTTTCTAAAGGCTATTTCAAAAGTTCAAGTTGAAAGTTAACTACTTCTCTTGATACCTCAATCAAAGCTACATCCATTCCACACAGTACATGCAACTACGTACAAACAATCTTATACATATCTTTGGTAAGGATGATTAAGACTAGATAAATAAGTAAATACTTAAAAGGAAAAATCTTGATATATGAGTAAGGCGGAGCTAATATTTTGATTTAGGAGGGGCAAAATTTCTTTTATTTTTTATTTTTATTTTTATTTTTATTTTTATTTTTTCTATTTTTTCAAATAAGGGCTGGCTGGGTATAAATTAATTGATCAGTAATAATTTTTTTACGGGAAACTAAACTAAATTTTTTAACAGAGGTTATTGTCCATATTTATTTCATGTGACTCTACCATTCAATAGAATATCCATTTACTACACAATAGTAATTTTTGTTGGATTGAGATAAAAAATTGAAGAGAAATTATTGTTATTGTTATTTTATTATTATTATTATCATATATATATAAAATTGGGGGGCACGGCCCCACCTCTTTAACGTGTATATGAATCTTAAGACAAAATTTACATCCAAATCTTAGCTTAACCAATTTCTATATTTGTTTAGATCCTACGGAACATATTTCATCCAAATCGATTCATTTACTTTTTCTTTAGAAGGATAAATGAAAATTTTTGCAAGGAAATTTCTACTGCACTATCATGCATATATAAGCTTAATATAGCAAATAAACTGAATAATATTATGAATATTTATATTAAAAAGTTGTACAAAATATATACACACACATATATACTTTTAATATATTTAAATTTAATAATTGGAAAAGTATTATAATCGTCATCCAAAATTTTAATTTTCTAGTTGCATAGTTAAAAATTTATAATATATTTGTTATATATTATTTTTAATAAATAAGCATCATTATCCGTATTTATACCCTGAAAAAGACAGTATGAAAGAGAGTGAAAGGAAAGTTGAATAAAATTGGAGAGACAGCACATAGAGTAGAGAAGCACGTGTTAAAACGTTAGCTCCTGAAGACAACAAGTGTCAAATGATGGTATAGTTTCTTCTGTCGTGCTTAGACTTTTTAGCATATATCATAGCGTGAGCCAAAAACTTGTGATTTTTATTTTACGTGTTAGTGTGTTTTGGGCTTTTTGCATGCAATATCGTCTTTGCATTTGAAAATTCAAGTCAGATATATCTGCTGTCAAGTGTCAACAGTCAACAAAGACCCAAAGAGACACTACGTTCGTCTATTTCCTTTGAAAAGATAAAATATGCACCCCACAAATGTAATTTATATTTAAAAAGAACAAAAAGATAAAAAAAAGAAACAGAAATGTGTACAAATAAAATGGTACAGAAATTGAGTGTATAAATATCATAAATTATTTCCTTTTGCAGAATTAAGCAAAAAACAACAATATATTTACGCACCTAGATATAATTACATTATTGGTAATATTTAAAAGATATCGCAAAAACAGAATATTTATTTTAGTAATATGTAACAGATTATGTCATAAAACATTATCAATAATTTTTTTTTTTACATTTTTAATAATTTTTTATTAAATATATGTTACTAAATATATTATATGATAATTTTTTTCAATATTAATAAATAAATATTACTAAATGTCATTGATGTTGTAATATTTTCACTTGATAAAAAATCAAAAGAAAGAAATATAGGTAGTTGAATAATATTCATATATTTTTCATATAATAATAAATGAACTGGTAAATTAAGAGTAATTTTATTTTATTAAAACTTGTCATTCTATCTAGTTATTTTTTTTTAAAAAAATCAATTTTATTGAATATATGTATTATAATGCTAGATAAGTAGAAATAAAATTTCTTAAACTACTTAAATCCCAAAAATTTATATAACTACTTAAATTTGACTTTAATACAACTATAGTGCCAGATAAGTAGAAATGTTGATTTATCAATATATGATGACTCAAAATTAATAACTATTACCGTAAAAATTAATTTTCTGAGGGGAGTTTGATCTCTACTATTTAAGTCAACCAATTAAAATTATCATAAACATATTTAGACTATCAATATTTTTATACTATGAATTAATCATTAATTATTATATTATGAAGATTTATTTATTTTATATTTTTAAAATTTCATATAGAATAATTTTTTATTTGTTGAGACTATATCAAAATTAAACACATAAAAATATTAAGGATATATAGGATTGTTTCTATTAATTAACATAGTACATTCAATATAAATATTATTGTTTATATACTAATAGTATGAAACGTATCATCTTAATTAATATATATTTTGATAGTATAAATTAATTTTCTATGCTAATGATATTATTAATGTATTAATGTGAAATGTTTATACTAATAATTTAATTTTCATTAAAAAAAAATTCTAGGGTCGAAATCATAATTTAAGTCATTTTAATTTGTAATAAACGGAATGATTTTTTTTGGTTAAGAAATATTCTACTGCCATAGGAATTTCAGGAAAGAAAAAAAAAATTGCCAGAAAGTTCATTTCTCACGTTCAAATCAAGCATATATACGTGGTTATAATAATTAATATCACTTCTTGTGATTACTATCTAATACTTTGAATCAGATTATATTTTAGAGTATGACATTTCTGAGATGTCAAAATCCATACAACAACGAAATAACGACACAAATTATCAATTCATTCATATGTCAATTGTTTTAGACTTTTAGTTTCAATAACGAGACTCATCATGGGTAAGAGGAATTCAGAAAAATATTAATCCATATGTTGCATAAGATGAACTTTATTCTTAACATGAAGTACATAACTCATGGGTTATGCACAGCGTATACATATAGTTCTTGTAATACTATAATTATACATGGAGCAGCACGTATGCACTAGAGGCTTATTTTACACAGACAGTACTTTTATTTATAAAATGCCTAAGCAATGCATGCATGCATCTTCATCACGTTCGTTCCATTGCATTTAACAGTTTTTGGTGCACCAACAGCGGAAATCGTCCCTGCACCTTCCACGGATCAAATGTTCTTTATTCTTGCAGTGATCATCACAGCTACCGGTGGTGAAGCATGGACCCCTGTATGTATCTGCTAGGTTCTCGCAAATCCTTCCCTCAGTTTGCACCACAACTTCTTCTGCACGTTCCAATTCATTCATCATATAACATATATTAATTCAACCACACACACACACACACACACATATATATATATATATATATATATATATTATGTAACAAAGATTGAGAAACTAGGAAACTATGTAGATTGTGGACCACACAGTTTGACCTTAATTGATCCGTAGATGATGTACATGTATAACTAGAATATCATAATATATGTATAATTGTAATATTATATAAGACAAAACTTGTTTAAATTTATTTGTTAGAAAAAGGTCCTTTTTCTTAAAAAAAAAATAAAGAGTTTAAAAAGTTTTGATGGACTTTTCTAAACTGGTCCTACTTAAAAAGACAGATTTCTATATATATGCACAGTAATAGAACATAACATTAGTTAAGAGTAGATGCTTACGAGCAACGAAGAGAACGAGGAAGAGGAAGCACAGACCAGACAGTGTTTTCTTCTCCATAGCTTAGTGATTTACTTGTATATATCTATAAGCTATATGTGTGAGATGATGGTGATGAATATATTATGTGATGGGTACATTTGTAGTGGTATTTGTTAGACATATTTATAGTCCTGTGGGGCTTGAAAGTACAGAATGATCCAAGTTGCGGAAGATAAACGTAAGTAGGAACTAGAAGAAATGAACACAACACATGTTTCGGTCGATTTGTATTGTAATGGTGAAAAGTCAACAACGGTGTGCCACTGAAAATTAAGCTTATCAAGATAAAATTCTACCTAGAATGAATATATGTATGACACAAGGTTAATACATTAATTAATGTCGGAAATTTTCAGGTCTATCTCTGTTTTTCGGGCCACCATTATATACTTGTTGAACACCTCCTCACTAATTATTTAACATGAAATCCAAACTTGGAATAATCCATTTGTTTACTCAAATTTTTTTTACCTGTTTTAGCACCACAACTTTATCTTAATTCTCTAAGTGCAAATTTATTATTTGTTGAACGTCTTCACTTGTCATCAGAAATGAAAGCTAATAATTAATATTTTTCTTTTACTCATTCACTTGTTTCATATATTTTTATTGTTTGAAAGGAAGAAATAGGTACAGTACATGAAAGATATCTGAAGTTATCTGATTCTAATCTATTAAATAAAATTGAGATTAAATAATTTAATTAAAAATAAATTAAGTCAGATTATGTTATTTATCCTAAATAACAATAAAATTAAATAATTCAATTAAAAATCAATAATTTAATTTGTAATTATATTTGATTAAATTATTTTTATTTGAGGTGAATTAGACCATGTTTTTCATCTAGATATTGCAGACTTTAAGTGTAGAAAATGGTTTGTGATTAATTTTTATTTTTCTCCCGCAAATAATTAATACAGTCTCTGGTTATTTAGATATGAAGTGGAGTTCTCTTTTGTTGATAAATAAAAAATTGTGATGGGGAATATTGATGGGTCTGGATTGAGGGAATGTTAGGAATTTTGGTGCATTAGAGTGTATGTTTAAATTTAGAATGAGACGCGAGAGTAGATGTTGTGACTTAAAAGAGGTGTGTTGTGAAGTAATGTTGTGTTGCAACTTGTTAACTTGTTTTGCTTTGATGTAAGAACAAACAAGTATGGGTGAGAGAGAGTGTGTGTGAAAAGAGATGGGAAAGGGATAAATGAGACCGAGAGAAGAAAGGGTTTTTCTTTTATTTTGAATGACGAGTAACCTTTTAATTAGTTGCGTATGGGAATTTGATGAAATAATAGTGAAAATTAAATTACTTTAATAATTAATTATATATATAATTGATAATAATTAAAATTAATTTTGTTTTGGTAAACCAGTTAAAAATGATTTGAAAGATAAATAACTTTGTTTGGGTGTAAAAAAAATCAGTTTTTCTATAATAAAAATGTATAAAAGTAGATGAAAAAACCTGCTAAGAAATCATTTAAAATTTTTACATTAAAAAATCAACTAATCCTTTTAAGAAAAATCTGTTTATAAATTTAAGCTTGCCAAATAAAACAGCTTACCCTCAAATAATTTTTTTTTATAAAAAAGTTGAAATGATCTGAAAATATAATCTTTGTAAGCCATGTTCTAAATGTTCCTAGATTATGTATATACAAGTGACTCAGGTTGTCTAGGAATGACTTTTCGACCAAAAACTAATTGTGTACTTTTCAAAGTTCTGCACACATATAAAAAATAAAAATTGTTTTTTTTTAAAATAGATCGAATCCGCAGTTATATATGAACTATTTATCAATTAATTAATTTTTTATTTAATTTAGTGGTCAGTATCATAATAACCCAATAGTGTCTAACATATATAAATTATTTTTTTCCACCAATATATATATATATATATATATATATATTAAATAAAAGGATCGTACTAAAAACAACATGTAGCAAAAGGAGCACTTTATATTCTTAACATGAAGAACATAACTCATAGTTTATGCAGAGAGTAACATACAGCCACAGATGTAGCTGCGTGCAATTCTAGAGGCTTATTTATTACATATATATAGTAGTTTTTTCTTTCTCCTTTTTATTTATAAAATGCCCTGCATGCGCATATGCGCATGCATCTTCACGTAGGAGAGAATAATTCATTGATTAATTTAACAGTTTCTGGTGCACCAACAGCGAAAATCATCCCTGCACCTTCCACTGATCAAGTGTTCTTTATTCTTGCAGTGATCATCACAGCTACCAGTGGTGAAGCATGGACCCCTGTATGTATCAGCCAAGTTCTCGCAAGTTTTTGCTTCACTCTGCACCATAACTTCTTCTGCATGTTCCAATTCATTCATGTGTAAACATATATTCTTGAAGCTTATGAATTATTCAGTTGCAATGAAGATTCACATAACCCATTGAGTAGACAATATAGGAACAATATATATCTTCATCTAACTGTTTCTTGATAATTAAAGGGTGATTGTGTATATGTAAATAAATCGCACAAAGAAAAAAGCAATATATATAATTGTAATTTATATAAAACAAAACTCAGATAATATTTTATAGATATTAATTTCTTATGTTATTTTTCAATCAGAGTAAGAATTTTATTGCTTTGATAATTTTAATTGCTCTTTAAGAAAAACTTTTGTTACACCAATCAAGTAATTAAAAAACATCCATGGGAATTGTACTTAAATTTTTTGTCCAATTATATGCATATCATAAACTTAATAGACATATAAAATAAGTAGACATAAATATGCATATTTTTTTTACCTGTAATATTGATACTAAAGTATGCATTATTCCAATAGATTAATCTTGATTGAAGATTGTCGGTACATACAAATATTCTCCTTTCAACATGATTTCTTCCAAATTTCTTATGTTATTTTTCAATCAGAGTTTTTATTGAAGATTGTCGCGGTACGTACATACAAATATTCTACTTTCAACATGATTTCTTCCAAATTTAAAGTTAAAGTTAAGACTCAAATTGAACAAGTTGGGATCACTAGTATTAGCACGTATGTAGTAATATAATACAGGAATTTATCCATAGTGTCTTGATTAAAGAATTAAATAGGAGAAAATATTTAATGTGTAAATTATAAATCTATAATAAATATTTTTTTCTTTTAGATCTTTTAACCACGAGCAATTGTCTATAATATAATATATAATATTATGCATCCTATAAGAACTGATAAAAAAGTTCTTGTATAGAAATGCATACATGCAGTAGAATATATAACATTAATTAAGAGTAGATGCTTACGAGCAACAAAGAGAACGAGGAAGAGGAAGCACAATCCAGAGAGTGTTTTCTTCTCCATAGCTGTGTGAGTAATTAGTGATTAACTTATGTATATGCTATAATGTGTGTGGTGGTGAATATGTGAGTGCATTAAGTGGTGTGTGTAAGCCATGTATTTATAGCCCTCAGGGGTTTGAATAGTACACAATGATCCAAGTTGCGGATGAGAAACGTAACTAGAACCAGAAGAAATTTATGCAGACAGGTTTCAGTCTACTATATGTTCCTGCTGAAAAGACAACAACGTACAAGCCACCGTGTGTCACTGAAAATTACGTTTATCAACATAATATATGACACAACAATACTTTAACTTCACAATTAATAATTGACGTGAATAATTGGGATACAGATTAATCATTTATCATATCTCAAAAATATTTATTTTTATTTTTCATCTATATTTTGTTTTTTTTATTTTAAAAATTAAAAATAAATATATTTTACAATACAACTATCTATGCTATCTATCACACCTACTATCCCAACTGTTCACTTATTATTTATTCATTGTAAATTATCAGTGCCACAAGACAGTGATTCTGGCTACGTAGATGATGAAAAGTCTTCCTTTGCCTAACTTGAAACCGATACTGACTAGTTTAGGCTGTAAGAACATAGCTAATATTGGAATGCTTTCATATGCTAAGGGATTCTGGGTTAACACGATCCAAAAAAAAACCTAGAACCCATCAAAATCGGAAAATATTAGTATAAATATAAACAAAATATATTTCCTTTAACTACTCATGTGTTTTATACCGTAATTTGTTTCAAAAGTAAGAGATAAATTAGAGTACAGGAAATAGTAAGATTTAAATAAGAGATATGTTCAACTAATCTTATGAGATTAATTCTTTTTAATGTACAAATCATTAAAAAGAAATTTATCTCACCCACTAAAATTTTCTCAGTATACATGATCGATTAGATAATTAAATTTCTATCGGCACACTTAGGTATAATTTGACTCAATTTTTCCTTTTGGAAATTATTAAAGTTAAAATTGAAAATAAGAATTTTAAAAAATAAATAGAAATTGTTTGATAATTTTAATTTTTTACCTAAAAGTTTTTTCAATTAAAAATTAGGTCGAATACTTGAATATATTCTAAAATTAACCTTTTTAATCATTCTGACTTTTAAAAATGAGTAAATATTTTCAAGAAAGTTTTGTTGAAAATTATTTGACTCAATTTTTTATCTATAATATATTTTAGGTCAAATTATTTGAGAAAATAAATATCTTAAATATAGATAATAAATGTTAGATCAAGATCATTAACATCTCAAGTTTTGATTAATTACAAAACAGACGAAACAACATAAGTCTGAAACATCACAAGCCAAAGTCAGACGAAGCCAGCACAGACGAAAGATGACTCCTCAAAATTTACATCTTATAAAGTCATCGTCTGCTCTCAAAAGTCTCAAGACGAAGCCTCAGGACTAAAGCTAAGACGAAGGTTATGAAGACCCATCGTCTATCAAGTGAAGTGAAGTCCAAGTTACCAGACAAAGTAACTCACGCGAGAATTCAAATCTAGTCGTTACTCAAGAAGCTTCCAAAGTCAGAATAGAGATTCATGCTAAACCTCTGCAACACGAAAAGTAAATCTACTTTTTGTTGATATCTCTGAACAAGTCAGATAAAGGTTCTGAAAGCCGTTGACTCCGCTGTGCAAAATGTCAATTCTATGATTGTACTCTGACACAAGTTGAAGACTTCAAGAAAGAAGGACAACGGTCTCATGATGAGTCTAATAGATCTCTCAAGACGTTGTCTATATAAAGGACTTTACCAACACTAGTTCAAGTTGGCGAAATTACGCTTAAATAACAATCTACTGAAGTTTCACTCTCTTATTCTTGAACTCTAATCTTTATTGTAAAACACCTCTCTACGACGAGGATTGTAAAAGATAAAAACACAAGAATGGGGTTGAATTGTGTAGACTATTTTAGAAAAACTTTTTCTCTAAGACGATACATTTGCGTATGCTGTTTTCAAAGCTTGATCAGACGCAATATTATTTTCTTCTTAAGATTGATTTTATTATCAGACTGTTCAAGTCATTATCCCCCAATTAGTTAACAAATAAAATAATAGAGAAGACAACAATATTTTTATACTGGTTCGCCTGATCAATACTACATATAGTTCCTCAGCAACACACACACAAGAGTATTCTTTGAACCCAACCACTCCTGACTAAATACAAATATTATTTGGGCACAACCTTCTCAGGCTAAATCAGTATTCTTTAGACCCAACATCTGCAGGCTAAACAAGGTGAACATAGCCTCTATAGGCTAATACAAATATATTCTTTGAAATACAACCTCTTCAGGCTAAGGGCACCACAACAGTGGATTTTTAAAGATGTTCTAAAGAAAGATTATCTTCTATGCAGATAGGGATTTTACAATGAGATCTATTCTAAGTTTGAGGCGAGCAAACTTTTGTTTGAGAGCATGAGCGAAAGTTGAATATAATTTCTTTGTTGTGTAGTTCACCAACTTTAAGTCGCTGTGATGAAGTCCTTTTATAGGCAAGGTCCATGAGGTAACTGTTAGACTCATCCATAAGACCGTTATCCTTTTCTTGAAGCTTTTCAAACGTGTGACAGAGATCCATCGAATAATTAATGTTTTGCACAGACTTCTTTTTAACTTGATCAGAGACATCATCAAAAAGCAAGATTTACTTTTCAGGCTTTCGTCTATGCTCATTAATGATCCGTGTAACGCCCCGCCGTATTTCATTGCTAAAATATTTTTATTTATTATTATTATTTGAAAATATTTCCCTTCATTTAGATTTCTTTAAATAAAATCTTAAAATAATTTTCCTTGCTAACAAAAACGTCACCAAAATAAAACACATCACATAAATCACATCATAATCATACATCAAAAGTTATTTACAAAATGTCACATAGGTACGTAATATTGTGACAATTATAATATACACATTATTATTAAATCCTCATGCTAGATAACATTCCTTGACATCTTCCACACATGATTACTGAATCTACCTGTCAATCTGCTCCTCCGAATAAAATTCAAGATCATCACAGGTGTCAAACCACAGACACAAACACGCAAGGGTAAGTTCCAATATCTTAATAAAAATACTTATCATGCAAAAATATCAATATAATACATATCATATAAAAATACCAATATGATACATATCATAATCAAATAAATAAAGAATGAATTATGACTTAAATGAAATTTCTATATGATGCATGCTCCAACCTCAACTCCAAAAATATGCAATGTGGTACCATCTCAGATAATACGACATCATCATCGTAAAACTTACCGACCGGTTGGGATTTCACTTGGTGGTGCAGAATCTCATAAACAATCATGTGATCATCATGAATTAAATGAATTCTCACTATAAAAATCCCCCAAGTTTGGCATCCCACCTAGACGCACGGATTAAGTTATTATCTGCACCTCTAACCGAGGCCACCTCTTTTGAGGCATGCATGAATGAATGAAATCTTATCTCCCTTTCTAAAATCTCATTTAAAACAGCACCAACTTGTTAATATTACAAGTCCACAAAGTGCATAACATATGTAATTAGTCACAGTCCCAATCATCATCGAAGTTTAAAGAAAAGATAAACAAACTCAATCCAAGTTTATAATAAAGGTCATCTAAGTTCACAACAAAGGTCATTCAAGTTCATAACAAATGTCATTCAAATTTAAAGCATAAGAAAATGAACCGTTATAAACTTAAATTTTAACGTTTTTATTATTGAATTGCTTTTTAATTATTTTTAGTTACTGACCCATTCATTTTAGTAATTATTAACCATTGGCTGAATGGTTTTAATGGTGAAATTAGCTTGAAACCATAATAATCATTCAAAATAAGTTTTCCAATTACTCTTTATAATTGTTAGAAATCTTTATAAAATTAAATATTATATAGATAACTTAAAGTTATGAAATCAGTAAAGGTGGCAGAGCCTCCTAGTTAGATCTCATAATTTTAAGATCTCAAATTATTATAAGTAGTATAAACAAATGAAAGCGGAAATATTTCAGTATAAGTATATAAAGATGCGATATTATAGACGAAAGCTGGAATAGCTTAGTTGGTTAGAACATGATTGAAAACTTGAAGATTTTGGGTTCATATGAATAGTATTCGTCTGATGCACTATTCATATGAATAGTATTCGTCTGATGCACTGTTCATATGAATAGTATTAAATCGATGCAATTCATATGAATAGTATTAAATCGATGCACTGTTCATATGAATAGTATTCGTCGATGCACTTTGTTCATATGAATAGTATTCGTCGATGCAATTGTTCATATGAATAGTATTAAATCTCGATGACTTGTTCATATGAATAGTAAATTTATAAGTTTCAAGTAAGGTGGCGAGCCTCCTAGTTAGAATCTTATAAATTTATTCAACAATAAGTTCTCATATAAAGAATTTGAAAACTTCCCTTACCTTAACTTATCTTGATCTTTCTTTGGAATGCTTTGGAAGATCTTTTAAAGGTTGAAAGAAGGTTGATTCTACTCCCCACACAAAGTTAAGTGAAGTGGTTTTGGTGAATTTAGAAATATTTGGAATTTTGACACAATAAGCTTATGGTTTTGGTAGATTGAAAAACAAGAGAAATTTGGTATTTTGTGAGAATGAACTTAATTTGGAATGTGCATTTCAAGTGTTCTCAAATGTGCTATTTATAGACAAAAAAAATATTAAAATATTATTTGTAACCAATTTGTATAGTTACTTAAAATTTTTTAATGAATGTCATTAATAATTTTCTTTACTTTTGACTTTTATTTATTTGTTTCCAACCACCCCACTACTTGTTTCAGCAGACCAACAGTCCCATTACGTGATTGGAAGGCCAATAATTGTCATTTGCTTTAAAATATTCACAAATGACCAAAACAATTATTAGTTTTCAAGTTTATCATTTTGATAAAAATTTCCTAAGTGATGTGGCTTTCTTCTAAGTCTTTCTTTGCATCTTTATTTCATCCTTTTTATGCTTAGTTATTTGTTTTATAATCAAAGATAGCAAATTGTTCAAAAATGTGAGATACTGTTCATATGAATAGTAAAATACTATTCATTTGATACTATTTATCTGATACTATAAATAGTAAAATACTATTCATCTGATACCATTCGTCTGATACTATGAATAGTAAAATACTATTCGTCTGATACCATTCGTCTGATATCATTCGTCTGATACTATGAATAGTAAAATACTATTCGTCTGATACTATGAATAGTAAAACACTATTCGTCTGTTCATATAAACAGTAAACACTATTCGTCTGTTCATATGAACAGTAAACACTATTCGTCTGTTCATATGAACAGTAAAATACTATTCGTCTGTTCATATGAACAGTAAAATACTATTCATCTGTTCATATGAACAGTAAACAGTTAGAATTTGTATTAAATGTTTTAACTACGTTTTTAATATACATAATTATTTATGAAAATTAATTTTGAGGGTATTACAATCCGTCTAATCATTCTTCTGTTTGCATCTGATGCCTCTTCAGTCTGATCATTCTTTAGTCTGTTCTTCAGTCTGATTATTCTTCTGTAATTATCAAAATTAAGATGCTAAGTCATTTTGACTTAACAATCTCCTCCTTTTTTATGATTACAGACCATCCTAGCATATCCTTGATTTTCTTCTTGAAACAGAGCGAAAGGATGTATCAAAGCTTAAGAGATGTAGACATATCTGGAGACTTGATCTTCATCATACTGAACTTGTATCAGAGATCTTCATTTGAGCTTGAGTTCTTAAAAAGAGAATAATATATGAAAGAGCTATTCTAAGCTCCCCTCAACTTGTTCCTTTTTTTTTTTTGGTCCTCCTCAGCTTTTGCATCTTTCTTTTTCTTCTTCTCCTTTGACTGTGCACATGTTTTTCTCTTTTTTTTGGCTGTGCACATTTTTTCTTTTCTTTTCTCCTTAATCTTTTGCTCTCCCCTTTTCTTCTTTTAACTTCTCTCTTAGGCTGCAATCATCAAAAAAATATCTTCAAAGATACGTGGTGAATAAGTTGTTCAGACAAAATTTCATTGTATATCTAAATTTGAGTATATTCAACAACTTCAGCTTGCTTAGGTGCTGGTGTTGTTCCAAATGCACCTTTTCCATTTCCTCTTTTAAGAAACAGACATTTCCTTTTCAATAATTTCTACTAGGAAGGCTTTTATGGCCTTCTTTAACTTCTCATTATCTTCTTCCACCTGAGGATGTGCAAAAAAAAAAAATGGGCTTCTTCCCTTTGTCAATTTTTTTTATAATTATTTTTATTATTAAGAGCTTTCCATAATGCATTGGCCTCTTGTTCTTTTGCTTCTTCCTGTACACTCAATAGAGATGTTAGACGATAACATAACGGTGCGTCTGTTGAAGAGTTAAACAAACTATTTCAACTTATGATCGAACTCAACGTTTTATTTTAATATGAAATAATCAAATGCTAAGTGTAGATGAAATAATTCAAGCAAACTAATAAATTACTCAGAAGAAACAATTCCTAAATTTTCTTTTATGAAACCATTTAAGAAAACACTTTTATGGCCTTCTTTAACTTCTCATTATCTTCTTCCACCTGAGGATGTGTAAAAAAATACGGGCTTCTTCCTTTTGTCAATTTTTTTATAATTATTTATTAAGAGCCTTCGATAATGCATTGGCCTCTTGTTCTTTTACTTCTTCCTATACACTCAATAAAGATGTTAGACGATAATATAACGGTGCTCTGTTGAAGAGTTAAACAGACTATTTCAACTTATGATCAAACGCAAAGTTTCATTTTAATATGAAATAATCAGATACTAAGTGTAGATGAAATAATTCAAGCAGACTAATAAATTACTCAGAAGAAACAATTCCTAAATTTTCTTTTATGAAACCATTTAAGAAAACACTTTTAACATCCTCTTCATATAAAATAATATTCTTACAAGCAGCAAGAGTAAGTAAAATACGAATTGCTTCATTTCTTGTGAACTGGTTTAACTCTTCTTCCATGGCAAGAATCCAATAATTTCCTTTGAGTGCTTCCTCAATGCTTTTAAGTTTAATTTTTGATACCAAAGCATATCCAAAAAGGTCTTTAAAAATCCCTGACACTCCTTGATGCTTGTCTCTTTCGTCTGAATTGACTTCTGCGTCTGTTTTGACAACTGGTTCATTATCTTGACGTCTAAAAATATGCTCATTCTTTAATATGACATTTTGGCACATAAACATATTTATGATCATGTGTTGCAAGAATCCATTGTCCAGGTTGTACCATCTTGAAGCGTTCTCTTTTTCTGGTTTATAACATCGCAACAAAAATTATTTATGACCTTGGTACCCAAATTCTTTTGGGTCCAACTTTGTTAGTTGTAGGTTTACGTCTGTCATAGGTTCTTGAATGACCTTTAGACTGTTTGAGAATCCTGTGATAAATTTCATGCAGGCTTTTATGTACAAACGAATTAATTGGTAACTTTCTTTCGTCTATCATATGATCATAACTAAGTTCACTTTTGTTATGAGGAGATCTTCCATAGTTTAAAATATTTTTCAGCATGGAAGAACTATTTATGAACATAGTTAAATCCTTATGTAAAGATTCATTTTCTTTTTTTAATTTTTTGATCTCAAGAAGAAATTGATCATTTTCAGACTCAGACGATGTTTCGTCTGATGTGTCTTTCTTAGACAAATTCTCATTTTCAGTTTTCAAAATGGTAATTTCTTCCAAAGTCTTTTTCAGCTTGGTTTTGCATACTTTATATTGCTCAACAATAAAATGAGAATTAACTAAGAGAGTTTCATACGAGATATCTTCTGAGTCTGATTCAGATTCAGATGATGAAGATGAGGATGAGTCAGACGATTTATTTACCTCAGATGTTTGTGTGTCTCTTGCCATGAGACGAATATTTGCAGCCTTTTCTTCAGATGATTCGTCTGAACTTTCATCATTGAGATCATCCCAAATGGCTGGTTTCTTCTTTCCTCTAACATTTTTGGGGTTCCATTTCTTCTTTAGCTTTGGACATTCTAACATAGTATGTCCAGATCTCTTGCACTCGTAGCAGATGATTTTGGATTCTTCTTCTTTTGTAGACCTCTTCTCGGGAGATCGTCTATCCTTCTTTCTGAATAATCTTTGACCTCTTCCTTTCTTTATCATAATTTTCTTGAATCTCCTTGTCATTAAGGAGATCTCATCATCAGATGATTCTTCAGAGTCATCAGAGTTTGTTGATTTAGCTTTCTGGATCTTATTTTTCTTCTTACTTTACTCTTCTTTAGCAGGTTCATCAATACTGGGTAGAACAATAGGCTCTTGATCTTTTATCTTTTTTCTTTTACAAAGATGAACCTCGTGGACTCTTAGGGCGCCAATCAGCTCGTCAAGAGTCAGAGTTTTCATGTCTCTGCTAACTGATATTGCAATGGACATGGCTTCCCATGGAGCAGGAAGACTATCTAAGATCTTCATATTATTTTGGGCCTTTGTGAAAGTCCCAAGGCAGTTAGCCCAATCAGAATGGTTTGGAATCTTCCAAACATTTCATCTATTGATTCTTCTTTCAACATGGAGAACATTTCATATTCCCTTTGTAAAGTGGCAACTTTTCTGAGTCTGACATCTTCAGTTCCTTCATGAGATATCTTCAACGCATCCCAGAGCTCTTTAGCTGTTTTGTAGGCACAGAATCTATTATATTCTGTCCTTGATAGAGTACACGTTATTGCATAATGTGCTTTGCTGTTGAACTCCATTATTGAGTATTTTTCATTCCCCCATTTTGCTTCTGGTTTGGTTAGGGGAATGTCTCCTTCAATGATTATTTTCCAAAGTCTGTAATGGGTGGATTTAATGTACATCTTCATTCTGTTCCCCCAAAAAGGATAGTCATCCCCAGAGAAAGCTAGAGGTAGGTTCATGGAGGAGCCTTCTGCAATGAGCATCGTCTCTGAGTTTGCCATCCTGGATCTTTTCCCCTAGCAACTGTTAAGCGTTCAACCTTTAGAGGCTGAGCTTTGATACCAAACTGTAAAAGATAAAAACACAAGAAGGGGGGTTGAATTGTGTAGACTGTTTTAGAAAAACTTTTTCTCTAAGACGATGTGTCTGCATCTACTGTTTTCAAAGCTTAATCAGACACAAGATTGTTTTCTTTTTAAGATTGATTTTATTATCAGACTGTTCAAGTTATTATCCTCCAATTAGTTAACAAATAAAATAATAGAGTACACAACAATATTTTTATACTGATTCGTCTGATCAATATTACATACAGTTCCCCAGCAACACATTGAGGTTCTACTAAGAGTATTCTTTGAACCCAACCACTCCTGGATAAATACAAATATTATTTGGGCACAACCTTCTCAGGCTAAATCAATATTCTTTGGACCCAACCTCTGCAGGCTAAACAAGGTGAACAAAGCCTCCATAGGCTAATACAAATGTATTCTTTGAAATACAACCTCCTCAGGCTAAGGGCACCACAACAATGGATTTTGAAAGATGTTCTAAAGAAAGATTATCCTCTATGCAAAGAGGGATTTTACAATGAGATCTATTCTAAGTTCGTGGTGAGCGAACTTTTGCTTGAGAGCTTGAGCGAAAGTTGAATATAATTTCTTTGTTGTGCAATTCACCAACTTTAACTCGTTGTGATGAAGTCCTTTTATAAGCAAGGTCCATGAGGTAGCCGTTAGACTCATCCATAAGACCGTTATCCTTTTTTTGAAGCTTTCAAACGTGTGACAGAGATCAATCAAAATAATTAATGTTTGCACAGACTTTTTTGACTTGATTAGATACATCATCAATAAGTAAGATTTATATTTTAGGCTTTCGTCTATGCTCATTAATGATCCCCTGATCATTCTTCTGTTTGCATCTGATGCCTCTTCAGTTTGATCATTTTTCAGTCTGTTCTTTAGTTTGCTCTTCAGTTTGATCATTCTTCAGTCTGCATCTGATGCCTCTTCAGTCTACTCAATCTTTAGTCTTTAGTCTGCTCTTCAGTCTGATCATTCTTCTGTAATTATCAAAATTAATATGCTAAGTCATTTTGACTTAACAAGGATTTTTCATTTCTTAGAAACACCTTCAAATCCACTTTTGTGGTGCCCTTAGCCTGAGGAGGCTGCGTTCCAAAGAATACATTATTGTATAGTCTGAGAAGGCTAAGATCAAAGAATATTTGTATAGCCAGAAGTGACTGGATGCAAAGAATACTTGTAACCTCTTTTCACGGTTTGTAGGAAAACTTAGCGAATTGTTAAGTAACTGGACTTAGACTTGAATAGACGAACCAGTATAAAAATATCTATGTCTTTATCTGCATTTGATTTTAAGACTAATGAGGATTAATCAACTTGAACATTTGAAACATTAAAATCAACCGCTAAAGAAAGACTAAGTTACGTCTGACCATTTGAAAACAACAGACACAAAAAGATAAAATATTTTGATTAACACAATTCAACCCCATTTTATGTTTTTGTTTTTTACAATGAATAAACATATACTAATAGATAATATTTAAATTTATCTTAACTTTAATGATAGATCATTAAAGTATATATACAAATAAAATTTAATTTAATTATTAAATTAGATGTGATGACAAGACGATGATGAGATGCGTATACTCGTACCATTCCTAATATATATATATATATATATATATATATATATATATATAATAGTTTTATTTTTCTATTTTATTTAATTGTATCACTTCCTTTAACATTCAACTAGACCGGTAAAAGAAAAATAGTTTCGTCAAAATCTTATTTTGACGTGTTCTTAAATCCAGTAAAAACGTTGGTATGTGACGTTGATTTATTGATAATTGTTTTGGTACGAAATATCTTTGTGGAGGAAGTGTTTGACCAGCTTTTAAATGGTGTGAGGGGAAGATATTTGTAAAAGGTACTTTGATATAGGTATGTGACCAAGTAAGATAATATATAAAGAATTGATATAGTTCTTATTTGTCTTAAAGATACTTCCCTATGGGTGTTTATATATATAGAAGGAGAGGGATGATATATTAATGATATTGCGTTTTTGTGATTGAGGCTGGGTAGATATGATGGACAATCAATTTTAAGCTTATGATTAGACTTAATCTTAACTTTAGTCGCGCTAATATCATAGTAAGGTGTGCTTGGCGAGGGACATAGGCTCAGTCACACATCTCACTCTTGATAACTAATTTAGAGGTATACTTGATGTGATTAAAGAAGAATGTTTCGTTCGGACCTTCTCTAGAAGAAGAATGTTTCGTTCGGACCTTCTCTAGACTCAGATAGTACAATATATCTTTTTATACAAAAAATCAAAAAGTTTATATAAATTATAATTTTTCATAAAAGTTATTTAATTAATTTTTGATAGATACCAAATATCTTATACATGACGAAAATAGAATAGGAATGTTAAGTTTGAAAAGCTAGGACTAAGATGGCATATATAAATTTCACCCGAGTGGATGCTTGAGAAAGTGATCCATTTAGCAGTCACTTTGAATCTTACGGGGTCACAATAGGAAGCTATGTTCTAAGCCTTCAATCTAGCCCAATCTAATAAACAAGTTCATGCCAACCCAACAATTCATAATAACATCGTTTCAATTAATCAAAGGATTAACAGTTGTTTAAACTTATCAATCAATTAATTATGTTTCCTTAATTTTAAAAAAGTAAAATTATGAACTCGATTGATTGATTTGGATCAAATTACACTAAAATAAATTTTTTTATTTACCAAGTCGAAGACATGTAGCATTTTGCAGAGTAGCGATCCATTCTAATCAATTATCTTGTATATTATTGTGTTTTTTATATTTATCAAACAAATGAAAACATCACTTTATTAATATTGAAATTGAAATATTGAAAGTGTGTTATTATGTAATACATAAACATATTTACATGCCCACATTATCAAAATAATCACAAACCATTGCCCTGTACTTGCGTACTTGAAAGTTTGCAGATTTTAATATAAAAAATGAAGCAGCCATTGACTAATGAGCAAACACTTAGCAAACGATTTTTCTATATACTTCCTTTTCGTGACAGAAAATGTATCTTAGCAGTCTTCTTACTCCAACAATAAGGTCTATGAAACATGAATGGGTAAAATAAAATATTTGAGTATTACTGTTGTGTCATCTGTTATAGCCTCAATTGACTTTTCACCATGAAAGTGTCAAAGTGACAGTAATCTGCTTACATATTCGTTACTTTTCTAGTTCCTACTAAATTGGATCATTGTGCACTTATCATGACCCTGAATGAGAACAAGGTGAAGCTATTATTATATTCTTTGTATTGCATGTCTACTTAAGTAGCTGCTAATCTATATATGTATTACAGCACTGTTATATTGTTGACTAAAACTATATGATTAATTATATGTATTTTCTTAGATGGAAATTGAACTATTCTAAAAATAGTGTGTAAAGTTTTATCAAGAGGGTCCTAGCTAGCTATCGTCCGAGTCTGCTGGTTCCCCATCTGCCTTGTAACAACGAAATAACGACACAAATTATCTTTTTTCAATTCATTCATATGTCAATTGTTTTAGACTTTTAGTTTCAACTATCACTGTCCACTTTAATCCAAGGTCTAACGAAACTCATCATGGGTCTTGTTTATATAGGAATAACTTTTGGACCAAAAATTAATTGCTGAGTATTCAAAATTTTGTACAGAAAATATTGCCTTTTTATAATAAACTCGATCAAGTACCCAAAATCCATGCCCTCTACGAATATTTATCAATTAACTATTAATAAATTATTTAAATTGTAAGAGGAATTCAGAAAAATATTAATTCATATTTTGCAAAAGATGAACTTTATTCTTAACATGCAGTACATAACTCATGGGTTATGCACAGCGTTTACATATAGTTTTTGGATACATAGACCAGCATGTATGCACTAGAGGCTTATTTTACACACGCAGTACTTTTATTTATAAAATTCCTAAACAATGCATGCATGAATCTTCATCACGTTCCGTTGCATTTAACAGTTTTTGGTGCACCAACAGCGGAAATCGTCCCTGCACCTTCCACGGATCAAATGTTCTTTATTCTTGCAGTGATCATCACAGCTACCAGTGGTGAAGCATGGACCCCTGTATGTATCAGCTAGGTTCTCGCAAATCCTTCCCTCAGTCTGCACCACAACTTCTTCTGCACGTTCCAATTCATTCATAATATAACATATATTAATTCAACCATATATATTATTTAACCAAGATTGAGAAATTAGGAAACTATGTAGATTGTGGACCACATAGTTTAAAATTTTTTGATGGACTTTTCTAAACTGATCCTACTTAAAAAGACAGATTTCTCTCTATATATAGCTAGAGATATGCACAGTAATAGAATATAGCATTAGTTAAGAGTAGATGCTTACGAGCTACGAAGAGAACGAGGAAGAGGAAGCACAGACCAGACAGTGTTTTCTTCTCCATAGCTTAGTGGTTCACTTATATATATCTATAAGCTATATGTGTGAGATGATGGTGATGAATATATTATGTGATGGGTACATTTATAGTGGTATTTGTTAGACATATTTATAGTCCTATGGGGCTTGAAAGTACAGAATGATCTAAGTTGCGGACGAGAAACGTAAGTAGGAACTAGAAGAAATGAACACAACACATCAACACATGTTTCGGTCGATTTGTATTTTAATGGTAAAAAGTCAACAACGGTGTGCCACTGAAAATTAAGCTTATCAAGATAAAATGCTACCTAGAATGAATATATGTATGACACAAGGATAATACATTAATTGATGTCGGAAAGTTTCAGGTCTATCTCAGTTTTTCGGACCACAATTGATATACTTGTTGAACACCTCTTCACTAATTATTTAACGTGAAATCCAAACTTAGAATAATCCATTTGTTTATTCAAATAAATTTTACCTGTTTTAGCACCACAACTTAATTCTGTAAGTGCAAATTTAGTATTTGTTGAACATCTTCACTTGTCATCAGAAATAAAAGGTAATAATTAATATTTTTCTTTTACTCATTCATATGCTTTATATATTTTTATTGTTTGAAAGGAAGAAACAGCTAGAGTACATGAAAGATATCTGAGGTTATCTGATTCTAATCTATTAAATAAAAATGAGATTAAATAATTTAATTAAAAATAAAATAAGTCAGATTATGTTATTTATCTTAAATAAAAATAAAAATAAATAATTCAATTAAATATAAATAATTATATTTTTAATTATATTTGATTAAGTTATTTTTACTTGAGATAAATTAGACCATGTTTTTCATCTAAATATTACAGAATTTAAGTGTAGAAAATGGTTTATGATTAATTAATATAGTCTCTGGTTATTTAGATATTAAAGTGGAGTTCTCTTCTGTTGATAAATAAAAAATTGTGATGGAAAATATTGATGGGTCTAGATTGAGGGAATGTTAGGAATTCTGGTGCATTAGGGTGAAAGAATAAACGTACAATTCCGGTAAAAAAATATCTGGTAGAAAAAATAGATATAATATCCGACAATTAATTATAAAATATAAAAATAGAAGAAAAAAAATAATTTATTTAAAGTTAGAACGTGACAGAGTAGATGTTGCGGCTTAAAGAGGTGTATTGTGAAGTAAAGTTATGTTGCAACTTGTTTTGCTTTTATCTAAGAACAGTATGGGTGAGAGAGTGCGTGTGTGAAAAGAAATGGGAAAGGATAAATGAGTCGAAGAGAGAACAAAGGGTTTTTCTTTTATTTTGAATGATGAGTAACCTTTTAATTATTTGAGTATGGGAATTTGATAAAATAGTAGTGAAAATTAAATTATTTTAATTAATTATATATATAATTGATAATGAATAAAATTAATTTTTTTTTCGTAAACCAGTTAAAAATGATTCAAAGATATATAATTTCGTTTGGGTGTAAAAAAATCTGTTTTTATATAATACAAAGTTGTATAAAAATAGATGAAAAAAACTGCTAAAAATAATTTTAATTTTTTATATTAAAAAAATTTAACTTATTTTTGTAAGAAAAAATCTGTTTATAAATTTAAGCTTGCCAAATAAAACGGCTTACTTTCAATAATCTTTTTTCTTATATAAAAAGTTGAAATTTGAAAATATAATCTTTGTCGGCCATGTTCTGAATGTTCTTAGATTATGTACAAGTGACTCAGGGTGTCAAGGAATGACTTTTCAACTAAAAAATAATGAAAAATATTTTGATAGATAATTAAATGAGAAGACCCCAGTAGATAATCAATTATTTATAAAATTTGAAAAATGAATATATTTATATATTTATATATTTTATGAGTGAGTTGATAATAGAAATATGATTATATATAAAATGTAAAAAGAGAAAAGTATTATATATTTTATAAATGAGTTGCTGATTAACGCATATTACAATTATTTGTTATTATAGTTGAATGCAAAATATGTAAAGTTGAAAAATAATTGTGTAACTTTTAAAGTTCTTCAAAGATATAAAATGTTGTTTTTATAAAATATAGACCGATCGAATCCACTACATGTGCAGTTATATATGAATTATTTATCAATTAATTTATTTTTAATTTAATTTAGTGGTTAGCATCATAATAATTCAACAGTGTCTAACGTATATAAATTAATTTTTTCCACCAAAAGAAAATATATAAATCAAATAAAAAGAATCGTATACTAAGAACATATAGCAAAAGAAGCACTTTATTCTTAACATGGAGTACATAACTCATAGTTTATGCAGAGCGTAACATATCCACAGATCATATATATTATATAGCTGCATGCAGGTTTAGAGGCTTATTTATTACATATAGTAGTTTTTGTTTTTCCTTTTTATTGTTAGCCGTAATTTTATTAAATATGTTTTATTGGTTAGACAGTAGTTTTATTTAGTCAATAATGTTAATTGATGATTGATTAACTAGTGAATTAATGAGTTACTGTTTAAGTAGTGGAACAGTCTTTTGTAATGTCTATTTAATAGGCTATTTCTTATGAGTTTAATACAGAGTAAAATTTCTATTTTTCTGTCAGCTCTGGTTAACAGTGGTATCAGATTTGGTTCGATCTGGAAATAGGGAGAAACACATGAGGGAGAGAAACACGTGAGGGAGAAAAACACGCGAGGGAGAGTTCACTTAGAAAAAGTCATAGCTTTAGCGAGGGAGAGTTCACCCAGAAAAAGTCGTAGCTTTGTAATTGTTTTCTTCTCTCTTTTATCACCCATGACTTCAGAGAGCAGTTTTGTGCAGAAAAAGTCGTAGCTTTAGCGAGGGAGAGTTCACCCAGAAAAAGTCGTAGTTTTGTAATTGTTTTCTTCTCTCTTTTATCACCCATGACTTCAGAGAGCAGTTTTGTGCAACCAGTTATTCCCTGTTTTGATGGTCATTATAACTATTGGAGTATGCTGATGGAGAACTTCCTACTATCAAAGGAGTTCTGGCCAATTGTTGAGTCCGGCATCAGAGCACTGACGGAAAGTGCAACAGATGCTCAGAGGGCAGAGTTTGAGTCAAGAAATCTAAAAGATTTGAAGGTGAAGAATTTTCTTTTTCAGGCTATTGATCGTTCCATCTTGGAAACTATTATTTGCAAAGATACTTGCAAGGATATTTGGGATTCAATGAAAAAGAAGTATCAAGGCTCTGCTAGAGTAAAGCGAGCCCAACTTTAAGCCTTGAGGAGGGACTTCGAGACTCTACAAATGAAGGATGGAGAATCTGTCACTAGCTATTGTGCTAGAACCATGGAGATAAGCAACAAGATGAGGTTCCATGGAGAGAGGATGGAGGATGTCACCATTGTGGAGAAAATTTTGCGCTCCTTATCACCAAAGTTTGACTATGTTATTTGCTCCATTGAGGAGTCAAAAGATATAGATGTATTTTCTCTTGATGAATTGCAAAGCTCTTTGCTGGTCCATGAGCAGAAGATGAACCGGAGTTTATCTTCTGAGGAGCAAGCTTTGAAGGCCTCTACTAATACTCATTTCTCTAACTCTAGAGGAGGAAGGGGCAGAGGTAGAGGCAGAGGAAGGGGAGATCGTGGAAATAGAGATGGGAGTAGTAGAGATAACAACAGGAGTTTCAAAGCCAATGATGATCAAGGCAAAGGCAGAGGACGAGACTTTGACAAATCAAAGGTAGAGTGCTTCAGATGCCATAAATTTGGTCATTATCGTTCTGAATGCTATACTAGGCTACCTAATAATAAGGAAGAGAAGTCCAATTTTGTTGAGAATAAAGAAGAAGAGACTTTGTTGATGGCGGCTCAAGCTGAAAAGGAACATGATGAGCAAGATGTTTGGTACATCGATACTAGTTGTAGTAACCACATGAGTGGAAGTAAGTCTTCTTTTTCTCATTTAAATGAAGACTTTCGTTCTACAATCAGTTTTGGTGACAGTTCTAGTGTGAATGTAATGGGAAAGGGTGACATAGGATTAGAACCAAGAATAACTTAGTGAAAATAATCTCTAATGTCTTGTATGTCCTGCTTTGAAGAGCAATTTGCTAAGCGCTAGTCAATTGGTAGAAAAGGGTTATATTATCACCATGAAGAATGGTGCTTGTGAGATTTCTGACCCTGTAGTTGGAACTATTGCTATTGTATAAATGAGTTCAAAAAGATTGTTCCCATTGAAGATTGAGATTGATCAATCATGCTTAATGGTGGAAGTAAAAGACCCTTCATGCGGGGCGGAGCCACGTTGGGCTCCCGGGCAATTGCTCCCCCCAAACTTTTGATTTTTTTTTATAATATATATATTAATAATAAAATTAAATATATATATATATATATTAGTAATAAATTTAATATTTATATATATAAATTTATATATATATTATATATATTAATAATAAATTTATATATATATATATAATTTATTAATAAATTTATATATATTAATAATAACTTTATATATATATATGTAATTTTTTAATAAATTTATTTATATATATATATATATATATATATATATTAGTAATAAATTTAATATTAAAATATATAAATTTATATATATATATATATATTAATAATATATATATATATATATAATTTCTTAATAAATTTATATATATATATATATATATGTAATTTCTTAATATATATATATATATATTAATAATAAAATTAATATTAATATATAAAAAATTATTATATATATATATATTTATTATTGTTGTTATTATTATTATATATTAATAATAAATCTATATATATTAATAATAAATTTATATATATAAATAAATAATAAATTTATATATATTAATAATAAATTTTAATCTCTCCTAAACTTATTTTAATCTCTGACAAAAAAATTATTATGTAATTAATAAGTTATGTTTAACTAATTTAAAAAAAATTAAAATTAAAATAAAAGAATTTTAATTTTTGTAAAAAAAAATTTTTGCCCCTCCCTTCATGGTTATGACATTTTCGGTATGGTCACTTGAGTTTTGGTGGATTAAAGATCCTTCAACAGAAGAATATGGTGACTGGTCTTCCTCAAATTACTGCTCCCTCTTAAGTTTGTGAAGAGTGTGTTGTTGGCAAACAACACCGCTCTCAATTTCCCAAAGGCAAGTCATGGAGAGCCAAGGAAGTTTTGGAGTTGGTTCACTCAGATATTTGTGGACCAATAAGTTCAATTTCGAATGGAGGTAAAAGGTATTTTATTACCTTTATTGATGATTATTCCCGGAAGACTTGGGTTTATTTCTTACAGTAAAAATCAGAAGCTTTAAATGTATTTAAAAGCTTTAAGGCTCGTGTGGAGAACGAGAAGAAGGGAAAAATCATCAAGTCTCTCCGAACTGATAGAGGAGGTGAATACCAGTCTAAGGAGTTCGAAAATTTTTGTGAAGCTCAAGGCATTCGAAGAGAGCTCACAACAGCCTATACACCACAACAAAATGGTGTAGCGGAGAGAAAGAATAGAACTATTCTTAACATGGTTCAAAGCTTATTGGCTAGAGGTAGAGTACCAAAGGTGTTTTGGCCGGAGGCAATAAACTGGAGCAATCACATCTTGAATAGAAGTCCCACACTTGCTCTTCGAGATGTGACACCGGAAGAGGCTTGGAGTGAAAGAAGACCAGCTGTAAACCACTTCAAAATTTTTGGGTGCATTGCCTATGCACATGTCCCGGAAGAAAAAAGGAAGAAGCTTGATGACAGAGGCGAGAAGTGTGTCTTTCTTGGTGTTAGTGAAGCATCCAAGGCATACAAGTTGTTCAATCCACTGACGAAGAAGATTGTGATTAGCAGAGATGTTGTTTTCGATGAAGAAAACATTTGGGATTGGAATGAGCAGCAATCTAGTCAAGTCCTATGTGACAACGAAGTTGAAGAAGCAACTCCAACGTCTAAAATTCCAGTAAATACTACTCCAGCAATCGCTGAAGTTTTACCAACAACAGAAGAAAACGCCAATGCAATTACTCGCATTCGAAAAAGACCTGCATGGATGCAAGATTATGTGGTAACTGGAATTGATAATGATGCAACTACTCATTTTGCATTATTTGCAGATTGTGATCCGACAAACTTTGAAAGTGCTGTCAAAGAAGCAAAGTGGAAGAAGGCGATTGTTAGATCAAGGAAGATTAACACCTCAAGATTTTGATTATTACAAGACAGACGAAATCAAGCTATCAAGACCTGCTAAGACGAAACCAGCTCAGACGGAAGATGACCCTTCAAAGTTTGAAGTGTTGTGTCTGTCCACAAGCCAAGACATCAGACGGAACGAGCACAGACGGAAGAAGACTGTCAAAGCTAAAGTCTCCGTTTGTCCAAGAGTGAAGCCTTAAGACGAAACAACTTCAACTGATTACACATTTCGTCTATCCAAAAGTGAAGTCAAGTTTGGGGTCTCGTGCCAAGATTTAAAATCTAAAGGAGTCATCATGAAAAGAATCCAAGATCTGTATGGGGATCTGCGCTTTCACATCCAAAGTCAAAAAGGTCTCTACCTTTTAGTCACATCTCTGTACAAGTCAGTAAAAGGAACTGCGCACGCAATTCAGTCCGAGATATCCGCTGCAACTCTCATCAATCAATCAAGGACAACTGACAACCTCTTTTGGAAAGTTCTCAAGAAGATCTCCAACGACTCTCAACGGCATTCAAATGAGTCTAACGACTATTTGAAGAAGATGCCTATAAAAGGACTTCACCACGACCAGAACAAGTTGGCGAATACGCTTATCTTCATCTATCTCTTAAGGATTCGCTCAAATCTATAATTGTGCTTTATTGTAAACACCTCTCTGCGTAGAGGAAAACTTTGTTTTTCTAAACATCTTTCAAAGTCCACTTGTGTGGCATTTTAGCCTAAGGAGGCTGTGTTCCAAAGAATACCTCTTGTAATAGCCTGTGGAGGCTGAGTTCAAAGAATACCTTGTTGGTTTAGCCTGAGAAGGCTGGGAGCAAAGAATATCGTGTATAGCCGTAGTTGGCGGGATCAAAGAATACTTGTAACCCTTTCACGGTTGGTAGTGAAAACTCAGCGGTTGCTGAGTAACTGGACGTAGTCTTGAATAGACGAACTAGTATAAAAATAATTGTGTTTATTTTTATTTCGCCTGATCAACTAAGAGGGGATAATCACACTATAACGTTTGATCATTAAAATCAATCTTTCAAAATAAATATTGTTTCGTCTGAACAACTTTGAAACCCACAGACGAAAGGGATAAAATTTTTAATTAACACAATTCAACCCCCCTTCTTGTGTTTTATCTCTTACAGTTTGGTATCAGAGCTCAGCCTCTAAGGATTGAGCGCTTAACAGCTGCTAGAGGAAAAGATCCAGCAAGGACTCACAAGGACCATCATTTTTATCCGGAGGAGCCTCCATGAACAAACCTCCAGCGTTCTCTGGAGATGATTATCCCTACTGGGCTGACAGGATGGAGATGTACATCAAGTCAACCCAATACAGATTATGGAACATAATCACCACAGGAGATATCCCCATTGTAAAGCCTGAAGGAGAATGGGGAAATGAAGAATACTCTCTGATGGAGCTAAACAATAAAGCAAGATATGTTTTTATGTGTGCTCTATCCAGAACAGAGTACAACAGATTCTGTGCCTACAAAACTGCTAAAGAATTATGGGATGCTCTCAAAATCTCATATGAAGGCACTGAAGACGTGAGAATGAGGAAGGCTACCACTCTTCAAAGAGAATATGAAATGTTCTCTATGAAGAAAGGAGAGTCAATTGATATGATGTTTGGAAGATTCCAAACCATATTAAATGGACTTATCGCCTCGGGAATCACCTTCACAAAGGCCCAAAACAACATGAAGATCCTGGATAGTCTCCCACCTCCTTGGGAAGTTATGTCCACAGCTATCTCAGTTGGAAGAGATATGAAGACATTAACTCTAGATGAGTTAATTGGAGCTTTAAGGGTACATGAAGTGCTCTTATGTAAAAGGGAGAAAATCAAGGTTCAAGAACCTATAGCTCTTTCGTCATCGCCAACAACGCTCCTAAAGAAGAATCTGTCAAGAAGGACAAAAAAAGAAAGCAAAGATTTTGAAGGCCGATTCAATCAATCGATCGTTCGATGGTTCGTCCAAGACGAAGTCTCTCTCATGGCCAGACGATTCAAAAGAATGATGATGAAGAAGGGAAGAGGCCAACGCTTCTTCAAGAAAAAGGAGAAGAAGGTCCCTGAAAAGTCATCAACCAAAGAAGATAACACAGAGATTGTGTGTTATGAGTGCAGAAAACCGGGACATATGAGATCAGAATGTCCCAGATTGAAAAAGAGGTGGAGCTCTAGAAGAGATAAAGGAAAGAAGAGTTTACTGACATGGGAAGACCTTGACAGTGAAAGCTCAGAGGAATCCTCTGAAGAAGAAGAAACAATAAACATATGCCTCATGGCTAGAGATCATGTCTCAACAGAGGTAAATTACAATGAAATTTCTTCATCCTCTTCTTCTGAGTCTGAGTCAGAATCAGAAGAAATATCATATGATACTCTTCTAGCTAACTCTCATTTTATTGCTCAACAATACAAAACTTGCAAAACCAAGTTAAGACAAGCTTTGGAAGAGAATGCAGTTTTGAAATCTGAAATTGAGTTTCTAGACAAGAAAATATCAAGTGATGTTTCGTCTGAGTCTGAAAAGGACATTTTCATTCTTGAAATCGAAAGATTAAAGAAAGAAAATGAGTCCTTACTCAATGACTTAACCAAGTTTACAAAGGGATCCTCCATTCTTGAAAACATTTTAAAATATGGGAGATCACCAAAAGATAAAAGTGGACTTGGTTATGTTAAGCAGACAGACGAAAGGAAAAATAAACCTGTTTCGTCTGATAAAAAGAAGAGGAATTACAACAAGGTTCCTAACATCTACAAAAAGGCTCAAAACAAAAAGAAGCCTTTTGTAACTAACAAGAAAGGAACCAAAAAGATTTGGGTACCAAAGTCACTTATTGTTCCTGTTGCAGATATCCTCAATGGGAAGAGACAAGACCATTAGAACTGTTACATATTGATCTCTTTGGACCCACTCAGACTGAAAGTCTTGGAGGGAAGAGATATGGATTTGTCATTGTAGATGACTATACTAGATTTACATGGGTATACTTCCTAGCCCATAAACATGAGTCATTCAAGGTCTTTGAAATATTCTGTAAATGTGTTCAAAAAGAAAAAGGATTTTGTATCGCGTCTGTGAGAAGCGATCATGGAATAGAGTTTGAGAACTCTGAGTTCAAAGCCTTTTGTTTTGAAAATGGTATATTTCACAATTTTTCGTCTCCAAGAACTCCTCAACAAAATGGAGTTGTGGAAAGGAAAAGTCGTACTTTACAAGAAATGGCTAGAACTTTGTTGCATGAAAGCTCTCTCCCGAAATATTATTGGGCAGAAGCAGTCAACACTTCCTGTTATATTCAAAACAGAATATTGATAAGACCAATCTTGAATAAGACTCCATATGAATTATGGAAAGGAAGAAGACCCAATGTAACACCCTCAAAATTAATTTTCATAAATAATTTCGTAGTTAAAACATTTACTAAAAAATTCTATAAAAATGTGCATATTAACTGTTTACTGTTATAATTTGATTAGACAGAAAATGTAATTCAAAAATAATTTATCATTGGGTAGCAATATTATTATGTAATTTGAGAAAATTATGATTACATTTCTAAATAAAAATGTAGTAGAAAAATAAATTTGTTGTTTGATATTTTTATTATTATTTGATATTTCAACATTATTTTAAATTTCCTAAATTTTGTAGATTCATTGTTTTAATTATATTATTATTAAGAAATCTTATTTTATATTTGATTTGAGAAACATTTTAAGAATTAAAAAAAATAAAAAAAATAAAAAATAAAAAATAAAAAATAAAAATAATAATAAAAAAAAATAAATAAAAGAAAGTTAGAATGGCCCATGCAGGATTTGAACCTGCATCCTGCAGGTTATTAAACCACCACTTTAACCAACTAAGCTACTACATTTATTTGATACTTTTATAAAATATAAGATATATATTAGATATATATTAAATACTAGTTTATTGTTTAAAAAATTTTAAAATTAAAATGTCACATGCAGAGCTCGAACCTGCAACCTTCAGGCTAGAAGTAGAATGCTTTAACCAATTGAGCTAATAGGTCTATTTGATATTTTTATAAAAATATAATGTATATAATAAGTACGAAAGCGAAAATATGTGAACGAGAAAAATAGAGAAAAATAATTTTTAGACTCTTTATAATTTAGTATTAATTATGGAATAATCATATATGATATTTGAATAACGGAATTAAAATAATAATAATAATAATAATAATAATAATAATAAAATAATAAAATAATAAAAATATATATATATATATATATATATATATATATATATATATATATATATATATATATATATAAATAAAAGTTGGAAAATTTGAACATGTGCAATATGTCATGAATGATGAAAAGATGCACTAAGTTAGTGGTGTTAGCACCAATTTGATTAATGGAACACTAATAAGAAAAAGAATTATAATTAATTGTTTATGGAAAAACCACTAAGTATATTAAATTTAGCACTAATAATATTTTAAATTTTATTTCATCTATAAATAGAAACCAATTGAGAACACTTCAGCCATGAATTCATTTGCACCAAAACACCAAAATTTTAGTTTGTTCCAATTTATCAAAACCATAAACTTATTTTGCTAAAATTCCAAATTTTTCTAAATTCACCAAAACCACTTCACTTAACTTTGTGTGGGAGTAAGATCAACCTTCTTTCAACCATTAGAAGATCTTTCAAAGCATTTCCAAGAGGGAGAAAAATAAGGTGGGGAAGTTTCTAAATTATTTTAAGTTTTCAATTTAATTAAGTTTTCAATTTTCTAAAAATTCTAGAATAATCTCAAAATATTTGTGTTCTAAAATTTATGAACTTATAATTATTATTGAAGTTTTAAAGTAATAAGAATTGTAAGAGAAGTTGCAATTTACTTAAATTTTCAAATATAAAATAAAAATAAAAATAAAAATATATATGTAACTAAAAATGAAATGAGCATGACTTGAACCCAAGATCTTAGTGTTTCCGGTCATGTCTTAACCAACTGAGCTAGTCCAAATTTTGTTTATAATACCGCATATTTATATCTTTATATTTAAATATTTCCGCTTTCATTTGTTTATATTTCATATGATAATTTGTGATCTTAAAATTATGAGATCTAACTAGGAGGCTCTGCCACCTTTACTGATTTCATAATTTTAAGTTATTTATATAATATTTAATTTTATGAAATAATAATTTAAGATCTTAAAATTATGAGATCTAACTAGGAGGCTCACATTTTTACTTTTATCGATTTCATAACTTTAAGATATTTATATAATATTTAATTTTATGAAATGATAATTTGAGATCTTAAAATTATGAGATCTAACTAGGAGGCTCTGCCACCTTTATTGATTTCATAATTTTAGTTATTTATATAATATTACAACGATTAATTTTTCTATACTTTGAACTTGGATGACCTTTGATTGAATTTGAATAACTTTGGATGTGTACTTGGATGATGACTTAGAATGTGTATGTTTACCTTTTCTTTGAACTTGGATGATGATTGAGACTGTGATTAATTAACTATATTATGCACGTTGAGGACTGTGATGAAAACTATGACGATTATACTATAAATTATTAATCCACAACGTAAAATATAATGATGGAGTGTACTTGTAATATCAACAAGATTGGTGTTGTTTTAAATGAGATTTTTAGAAAAGGAGATAAGATTTCATTCATTCATGCATGCCTCAAAAGAGGTGGCCTCGGTTAGAGGTGCAGATAATAACTTAATCTGTGCGTCTAGGTGGGATGCCAGACTTGGGGAATTTTTATAGTGAGAATTCATTTAATTCATGATGATCACATGATTGTTTATGAGATTCTGTGCACCACTGTGAAATCTCAACTGGTCGGTAAGTTTTACAATGATGATATCGTATTATCTGAGATGGTACCACATTGCATATTTTTGGAGTTGAGGTTGGAGCATGCATCATATAGAAATTTCATTTAAGTCATAATTCATTCTTTATTTATTTGATTATGATATGTATTATATTGATAATTTTATATGATATGTATTTTTATTAAGATTTTTGAAACTTACCCTTGCGTGTTTGTGTCTGTGGTTTGACACCTGTGATGATCCTAAATTTTAATTGGGGGAGCAGATTAACAGGATAAATCTATTGGAAATGTGAATGAAGGATAAGCAAACATGAGGATTTTTGTGAATAATGTGTATATTATAATTATCACAATATTACGTACTATGTGACATTTTGTAAATAACTTTTGATGTATGATTACGATGTAATCTATGTGATGTGTTTTATTTTGGTGACATTTTGGTTAACAAGGGAAATTATTTTAAAATTTTATTTAAAGAAATCTAAATGAAGGGAAACATTTTCAAATAATAATAATAAATGGATAAAAGGAATATATTTTAGCAATGAAAAATAGCGGGTCGTTACACCCAACATTTCTTACTTTCATCCTTTTGGATGTGAATGCTTTATCCTTAACACCAAAGATCAACTTGGAAAGTTTGATTCAAAGGTGGTTAAAGGAATCTTTCTTGGATATTCCAACACATCTAAGGCCTATAGAGTATTTAACTCTAAGACGCAAGTTGTAGAAGAATCAATCCATGTAAAGTTCCAAGATAACTCAAAGGCTGATAAAGAAATATCAGACCTAGAAAATTTGTTTGATAACTTGCATATTAACCCTTCTGGTCAGAATTCAAGACAAGATGATAAACAAGGGTCAGACGATACAAATGGTCGACGATACAAGGATGTGACGATAGATGCATGCAGATTTAACCCTCTTCGTCTGATACTCATCAACAGGGAGATCAAGCCCCTGCAAAAACATGGAAGTTTGCATCAAATCATACAGAAGATCTCATCATTGGAGATAGATCTCAAGGTGTTCAAACAAGATCTAAAGTGAAGTATATTTCAAGCTATGCTCTTGTATCATCTTTGGAGCCAAATAACATTGAAGATGCTCTTCAAGACAACGATTGGATTTTGGCTATGGAAGAAGAACTTAATCAGTTCACAAGAAATGATGTATGGACCCTTGTTGAAAGACCAAAGAACAAAAGCATCATCGGAACCAGATGGGTGTTCAGAAACAAGCTTGATGAAGCTGGAAAAGTGGTAAGAAACAAAGCAAGGTTAGTAGCACAAGGGTACAATCAACAAGAATGTATTGATTTTACTGAAACCTTTGTACCTGTAGCTAGATTAGAAGCTATTAGGATATTACTCGCTTTTGCTGCTCACAAGAATATCGTTCTATATCAAATGGATGTAAAAAGTGCTTTTCTAAATGGTTTTATTGAAGAAGAAGTGTATGTAAAACAACCTCCTGGCTTTGAAAGTTTGTCTCAGCCAGATCATGTTTTCAAACTCAAGAAAGCACTGTATGGTCTTAAACAAGCCCCTCGAGCTTGGTATGACAGACTCAGTACTTTCCTTCTTAAAAATGGTTTTTCAAGAGATACAACTCTCTTCAAGAAAAGCGTTTCAAAGGACTTTATTATAGTCCAGATTTATGTAGACGATATAGTCTTTGGAGCTACTAACAACTGTCTTTACAAGGATTTTTCAAAGCTAATGCAGGACGAGTTTGAAATGAGTATGATGGGAGAATTGAAGTTCTTTCTAGGACTTCAAATCAAACAGACGAAAGAAGGAATCTACATCCATCAACATAAGTACACAAAGGAACTTATCAAGAAGTTCAAGATGGAAAATTCCAAGCCTATGAAGACCCCAATGCATTCGTCTGGAGCGAATCTTAACAAGGATGAGTCGTAAGTCTCAGAATCGACGATATACAGAGGTATGATTGGCTCACTCCTTTATTTAACCGCGAGCAGACCTGACATTATGTTTAGCGTCTGTTTATGCGCGCATTTTCAATCTGATCCCAAAGAATCTCATTTACAAGCTGTAAAAAGAATTCTTAGATATCTTGTTGGAACAACTAATCTCTTTCTGTTTTATAAGAGAAATAGTGATTTCAGTTTAAGAGGCTTTTGTGATGCTGATTATGCTGGAGATAAAGTGGAGAGAAAAAGCACAAGTGGTGGATGCCAATTTCTTAGATCATCACTAATATCTTGGTCAAGCAAGAAACAAAACTCCATTGCACTTTCAACAACCAAGCGATAATACATTGCAAGCAGGTGTTGTTCACAACTACTATGGATCAAACATCAACTTGAGGATTATTCCAGGTTTGAGAATCATATACCAGTATTTTGTGATAACATAAGTGTAATCAATCTCAGCAAAAATCCTATTCAACATTCAAAAGCTAAACATATTGAAATTTGTTTTCATTTCATAAGAGATTATGTCCAAAAAGGTATTTTCGATATACAGTTTGTTCAGACTGATTTTCAATGGGCAGATATATTTACAAAAGCTTTAGATGAAACAAGATTCAATTTCATTAAAGAAAATCTTGGAATTATTTCTTTGAATGATTGAAAATTGTTTCGTCTGAGTTATTGATTGAATTTGTTCCGTCTGTACATTACTTCGTGTTTAGACGAAACATTGTGTCTGATCAAGTTGAATAGTTACTGTGGTAAAATTCAACAGACGCAACTGTTACTTTTTAATAAGTTTATCTCAAGTGTGCAGGGACAAATTAAAGAGAGCAATAAATGTGTCTGTCATTTATTGCACTATTCTAGGACAATGATAAGCACGCGCTGTGAATTGCAGAGGTCAAATCAATCATTGAAAAGGCAATGATTTGGATATGTCAAATCAAGGACAGTTTTCAATGGACACGTCATAAAAAGGGGCAGTTTCTCAAAATCTCTTTCGTCTGATGAATTGCAACCATTTTTATTCTTTACTTATAAATACTTGTGAAAGATAACTCTTTCATTCTTTACTGCAATTTGAAACTGTTTGAACTCCCTATAACATAAATACTCACTAAGCTTTCATTCTCTCTTTTCAAATTCTCAACAATGGCCGCCAAGATCACCAAAACAACCAAAACCTCTGAAGCCACCTTCTTCGCTCAAGACTTATTCTTGCCAAGCAAGTGGATATCAAGGGAAACTCTGGAGATAGTTTCAAACAGAGTGGTGAAGATGTTTGACCACACTGGGTGGATGGGCTTTGCTGAGACCAAAGGCCCATGGCTGATGGAGGCATACGCCAAGTTCTGGAGCGATGCCAAGGAGTTTGATGATGGTATCGTTGGAACCATTGACAACAAAGAGTACATCATTACGGTGGACTCTATTGCTGAGGCCGGGAACTGCAAGGCCGAAGGGCACTTCTACTCCCCTAACTGGATGAAGAACGAGTCAGAGGAACATGTAAACAAAGTTCTCTACGTGAAAATTCCAGATTCTGAAGATCCCAAGTCTTTCAGAGCAGGACTTCTAACTCCCACAGCAAGAATCATCCATAACTTGCTGTTCAATATTTTCACACCAAGAACAGGCTCTCGTGATAATGTAAGTGCTCGAGACAGATTTTGTATTTTCTACTGTCTGAGAAAAGGAAGGATGAGCCTCCCTCACGTCATTCTCGACCACTGGGTGAGTGCTTTGAAGAATCGAAACATTCGTAGGAAGAGCAGTATCCCCTACGCCACTCTCTTCTCCCAGATTATAATCAACCAGGGTTTCGATACCACCAGAGTTACGTGGCACCTTGAAGGAAAAGAAGTGAAAGCTAGCACCTTTGCGAAGATGCATCTCACATCAAGCTCTCTACTTCGTTCACCAAATGAGGACACCCCACTATCACCCATTCCCAAAGAACCACACAGAGCCTGTATCAAGCGCGCTAAACCTCAAACACAAGCTCAAACACCGTCCGAAACACAACCCCAAACAGAACCCAAAACACAAACCCAAACACCGTCCAAAACACTAATCCAAACACAAGCCCAAACATCAAACCAACCTCAACCTCCTCCTTCTGTGATAATATCTGAAGTTCCTTTTGAGGATGTTCTTGAGGAACCCCTCAAGAAAAAGAAAAGGACTATCAAAATCAAGCACATTGGTGCTAAAACAAAGACACAGACGGTATCCCTAAGTGAAGACGAAGGGGTCACCATACCGTCTGAGAAAGTTCCGTCTGTGAAGGTACTAACAGACGAAGAAAAACAAAGGAAAGAAGCAGAAGGAAAAGCAAAAGCTAGGAAGCTTGCGCTTGAGAAAGCTGCTAAGGGCAAGGAGAAGATGAAACAAAAGTTGGCTTCTGTCGTTGTTGGAGAGACAGAAGAGGAAAAACAACTCAAAGAGGTTAGAAGAGCCTCCATCTTGCTCGAAGCTGAAAGACAAAGGCTCTTTCAAGAAAGCTTTAGGGGCATTGGATCGTCTGAGGGATCACCTGCTCAATCAACCTCAGAGGGCATGGACAGTGAAGAGACTGCCCAGATCCAGAAAGACAACGCCCAACTTGCGGAGGAGTTGGAAACCATGTTAAACGAAGAAGCCTCTACTATGGAGATTCTTCCATCTACAACACTCCCAGACGAACAAATGACAACTCTTTCTGAGCCACTTGTTGCGTCTCCGCTAAATGTTTGCCCAACACAGACGTCTCTTGCTGAGTCTAAAGAAGAAGGAGCATTCCACTACCAGACAAAGGAAGTTCCGTCTGAAGGCATCATACTTGTTGAAGATGCAAGTTCTTCGTCTGATGAAGAAGATTCTAGAGTGGATGCATCAAGGGGAAGAGTACATGCTGAAGTACTTAATCCAGAAGACTTACCCCCAAAGCGCAAGATTGACTATTCGTTCCTAAACGAACTAGTCATGCGAAGATATGAAGAAAGTACTTGCGCCGACAGACCAATCAAACCTGATTGGGTTATTGGAGCAAAGATTGATGAAGTCTCCAATTTTGCTGAATCGTCTGAGCCTGCTCAATTAGCAGACGATGAAGACCTGTATATAAAGAATACACCATACATAGAGTTGAAGAACCCTTATCAGTACAGAGGAAAGAAGGGATTCTAGCTAGGGAGATTTGTCAACCCCATTATATACAATAAGCCCTTGAAGCCAGCTGATTTTGATGAAAATGATGTTTATTCTCCAGAGGAGCAACGCAACTGGTTAAAGCGTCTGCCCTGGGACACTCTGGCTAATTTAAATATCAAGGGACTAGAAAACATAAAGGCATATAAGGATCATCTTGCTGCGTCGGAGATTGAAGGACCAGCACTTGGCTATGAACCCCACATCCCACAGAGAAATAATCCAAAGTGGAGGTTGCGATACGAGATCAATGCACCAGTTTTTCATCACTGTACAAATGGTGATATTGACTCTCTCCGCTATGAGCCGAAAGACTGCAAACACTGGCATCTTGACGCCATAGATCGCCATGATCCAATGCCATTCACAATTCCTCTCAATCAAACAGAGTATGTTGGTTTAGGCCACTCTCTAGGAATTGTGCTCCCGTGGACGAGACCCCATTGTTCTGGGATCAACCCACGCTACTCTCTCCTTCTAGATGAGTATGAAGACCCTGAAGATTTTGCTCACTGCCTCCCAGAAGACTACAATCTACCTTTCAGGTTGATGGCTGGTGCATATCGAAGGGAAGCAAAGGAAAGAATCATATCTATCTCCCACGTCGATCGCCAAGCTACGAAGGATGGAAGATTTTGTCCCTTCATGATGGGTTCTCAGTTTTCCTCTCTGGTGACGGACGAAACAAAGTACTCTATCGTCTTAGACAGAAAAAGACCATGCTTGGTCGATATCCGCTAAGGGAAAGGAAAAGAAGGTTTCGTCTCGTAGGACCACCGCTTCCGGGAACCATCTTTGATGAAGACTCTTCCGTCTGTGGCAGAGTGTTCCCTGGTAGTTCATTTGTATATTCTCAGGAACAACCACTGCTTGAAGTATCTATACCAACCAAATGGTATACTCATCAATGGAACCAGACTTTCTCTGCCTACCTTGTTCTTCCACTGTTCACACTACATCTGAAGAAGAAAAAGCCAATGCTTATCATTGATGATAGTGAACCTTTTGTGGAACTACCTCAAACACCAATGGTACAACTTGAAAATTTGGTGGAGGTTGATAAAGCTCATATTGAAGAAGCTGAGGAGTATAAGACTCTGAAGCGCAAATATGAGGCTTTGGAAGAAGATTGTCAGCACTTGAAGGCAAAGAACAGAGAACTTGAAGAGAATCATGCTTCTCTATCGTCTCAAGTGCAGCAACTTACAGACGTTGTCATGAGCCTGCTGACGAAAAAGCCAAAACCATCTTCTTGATCAGAGTTTTGATGATCACAGCCCAAGGGGGAGAGAAAAGAAAGCATAAGGGGAGAGCCTAACCCAGACGAAAGAAGAATGGTATAAAGCAAAGTCTGAGGGGGAGCAAGGAAGAAAAGCATTGTCTGAGGGGGAGCAAGAGCAAACAAGAGCGAGGAAGTACCGTCTTAGGGGGAGTAAGACTGTTGTAAAATTTTTTTTAGTATAGAATATACAATGTAATTTTATTATTTCATTTGTTATCATATACATTGTAATTCGTTATTTTTTTCTGTTTTGGATACCATTGTAATAATCTGATTACATCACATTGATGTAACAAACATTTATAAAGAGGTATTTCTCAGAAAACATCGTCTTGATGTAAATCTGGCTTATAAAACTGCTGTTTCTGTCTAACCATGTCTTATGCAGAATTTTGAGGTATGGTTTGTAATCATCAAAAAGGGGGAGATTGTTAGATCAAGGAAGATTAACACTTCAAGATTTTGATTATTACAAGACAGACAAAATCAAGCTATCAAGACTTGCTAAGACGAAACCATCTCAGACGGAAGATGACCCTTCAAAGTTTGAAGTGTTGCGTCTGTCCACAAGCCAAGACATCAGACGGAAGAAGACTGTCAAAGCTAAAGTCTCCATCTGTCCAAGAGTGAAGCCTTAAGACGAAACAACTTCAACTGATTACACATTTTGTCTATCCAAAAGTGAAGTTAAGTTTGGAGTCTCGTGCCAAGATTTAAAATCTAAAGGAGTCATCATAAGAAGAATCCAAGATCTGTATGGGGATCTGCGCTTTCACATCCAAAGTCAAAAAGGTCTCTACCTTTTAGTCACATCTCTGTACAAGTCAGTAAAAGGAACTGCGCACGCAATTCATTCCGAGATATCCGTTGCAACTCTCATCAATCAATCAAGGACAACTGACAACCTTTTTTGGAAAGTTCTCAAGAAGATCTCCAACGACTCTCAACGGCATTCAAATGAGTCTAACGGTTATTTGAAGAAGATGCCTATAAAAGGACTTCACCACGACCAGAACAAGTTGGCGAATACGCTTATCTTCATCTATCTCTTAAGGATTCGCTCAAATCTGTAATTGTGCTTTATTGTAAACACCTCTCTGCGTAGAGGAAAACTTTATTTTTCTAAACATCTTTCAAAGTCCACTTGTGTGGCATTTTAGCCTGAGGAGGCTGTGTTTCAAAGAATACCTCTTGTAATAGCCTGTGGAGGCTGGGTTCAAAGAATACCTTGTTGGTTTAGCCTGAGAAGGCTAGGAGCAAAGAATATCTGTGTATAGCCAGAAGTGGGTGGGATCAAAGAATACTTGTAACCCTTTCACGGTTGGTAGTGAAAACTCAGCGGTTGCTGAGTAACTGGACGTAGTCTTGAATAGACGAACCAGTATTAAAATAACTGTGTTTATTTTTATTTCGCCTGATCAACTAACAGGGGATAATCACACTATAACGTCTGATCATTAAAATCAATCTTTCAACATAAATATTGTTTCGTCTGAACAGCTTTGAAACTCACAGACAAAAGGGATAAAATTTTTAATTAACACAATTCAACCCCCCTTCTTGTGTTTTATCTCTTACAGCGATGGATGCTGAAATTGAAGCCATTGAAAGGAATGACACTTGGGAGCTGACTGATCTTCTAGAAGGGCATAAGACTATTGGTGTAAAGTGGGTTTTCAAAACAAAACTCAAGGAAAATCGGGAGGTTGATAAGCACAAAGCAAGATTGGTGGCTAAGGGTTACAAGAAAGAGTATGGAGTTGACTATACAGAAGTGTTTGCTCCAGTTGCAAGGCATGACACAATCAGATTGGTGGTTGCATTGGCTGCGCAAAATTCTTGGTCTATTTTCCAGCTAGATGTTAAATCAGCATTCTTGCATGGAAACTTGGAGGAAGAGGTATACGTTGAACAACCCCTGGTTATATTAAGATCGGCAATGAGCATAAAGTTTATAAATTGAAAAAGGCTCTTTATGGACTAAAACAAGCTCCAAGAGCTTGGTATAGTCGTATTGAGGCTTATTTTTTGAAAACAGGTTTTCAAAAGTGTCCTTATGAGCATACACTCTTTGTTAAAATTAGAGATGGTGGGAAAATGCTCATTGTTTGTTTATATGTTGACGATCTTATATTTACCGGAAATGATAGTGACATGTTTGATGATTTTAAGAAGTCTATGATGGATGAGTTTGAAATGTCTGATCTTGGTAAGATGCATTATTTTCTTGGCCTTGAAGTAGTGCAATCTGATGGTGGGATTTTTGTTTCCCAAAAGAAGTATGTACAGGAGTTGTTGGATAGGTTCAAGATGCAGAATTGCAATCCTGTAAACACTCCATCTAAGTTTGAGTTGAAACTGTACAAAGATAAAGAAGGGGAGAAGGTACACAACACACTTTACAAGCAAATTATTGGCAGTTTGATGTATCTAACTGCTACAAGACCAGATATAATGTATTCAATGAGTCTCATAAGTAGGTATATGGAGAATCCAACTGAAATGCATCTACTAGCTGCTAAGAGAATCCTTCGTTATTTGCAAGGGACCAAAGATTTTGGGTTATTCTACAAGAGGGGTGAAAAGTCTAATTTGATTGGCTTTACCGATAGTGACTATGCAGGAGATCAAGATGACAGAAGGAGTACTTCAAGTTATGTTTTTTTATGCTAGGTACAAGGGCTATTTCATGGTCTTCTAAAAAGCAATTTATTGTCACTCTATCAAGCACAGAAGCTGAATTTGTTGCTGCTACAACTTGTGCTTGTCAAGCTATTTGGCTGAGGAGAATTCTTGAAGAGTTGCAGTTTAAGCAAGCAGGAGTCACTACAGTTTATTGTGACAACAATTCTGTCATCAAGTTGTCAAAGAATCCAGTGTTGCATGGAAGGAGTAAACACATTGATGTGAAGTGGTATTTTCTAAGAGATTTCTGCAGTGATGGAGTAATTCAGCTAAAGTACTGTCCTAGTAAAGATAATCTCGGAGATATTTTTACTAAACCTCTTAGGTTGTTTCCCTTCCAAAATTTGAGAAAGTTGATGGATGTTTCTGCTATGCAGATGAATGTAAACTGAAACTTGGAAGTTGTCAGTTCAAGGGAGGGAATGTTAGCCGTAATTTTATTAAATATGTTTTATTGGTTAGGTAATAGTTTTATTTAGTCAATAATGTTAATTGATGATTGATTAATTAGTGAATTAATGAGTTACTGTTCGAACAGTCTTTTGTAATACCTATTTAATAGGCTATTTCTTATAAGTTTAATACAGAGTAAAATTTCTATTTGTCAGGTTAACATTTATTTATAAAATGCGCATATGCATGCATCTTCACGTAGGAGAGAATAATCCATTGATTAATTTAACAGTTGCTGGTGCACCAACACCGAAAATCATCCCTGCACTTTCCACTGATCAACTGTTCTTTATTCTTGCAGTGATCATCGCAACTAAGAGTGGTTAAGCATGAACCACTGTATGTATTAGCCAAGTTCGAGGAAGCACAATCCAGACAGTGTTTTCTTCTCCATTGCTCAGAGTTGGTGATTCACTTATGTATATGCTATAATGTGTTGGTGGTGAATATGTGAGTGCATTAAGAGGTGTGTGTTAGACATGTATTTATAGCCATGAGGGATTTGAAAAGAACGCAATGATCCAAGTTACGGATGAGAAACGTAAGTGGAAACTAGAACAAATTAATGCAAACAGGTTTCAGTGGATTGTATTTTGCTGGTGAAAAAGTCAACAACGTGCTGAGTGTGTCACTGAAAATTAAGTTTAGTTGATCAAGATAATATATGATACAAAAATACTTGAATGTGTATTCCTAATTACCAGTGCCATAAGGGTAATGGTTTTGGTTAGTATTTAACAATTTTAATTACAGGTATGTGAATGAAAGTCTTCCTTTTCTGCTAATTTAGGTGATTCTGCTGCCTAACTCATGAATACTAACTCATCTAGGTTGTGTTGGTACAGGCAATTTGAAAATTCCCAGGGTAACTAAAATGCTCATTTTGTTTGGATGGTTTAATTTAATTTCTTCTATTTTAATTTTTTTATTTAGACAAAATAATTTAATTTTCAAGAAATTTAAATTTTTATTTTTAAATATTAATTATTTTTAAATATTAATTATTTTTAAATACTTAAATATTTAAAATAATTTTAATGTTACATAATAAATTTTAATATTATAAAATATTTAATAATTATTTTTTTAATATTGAATAATTAGAAATACAATAAATACTTAATAATAATTTGGAATTACGTAATCTTACAGTAATATTAAGAATATATTATAAATAAATAATTATGCAAGTTATAGTTATTTATGAGAATTTAAATCAACATTAAAAATAACAGTTGGATTGCTTTATTGAAATATTCAAAGGTATAAAAAGATAAAATATTAAAAGAGGAAATAATGAAAAAAATCTTACCAGTGAAAAATTGTACTTATTTAATTACTTAAAAAAATGTAATAAAATAAATTAAGAACAATATATCATTTATGAAAAGCTAAATTAAAAATATATAAATTATTATTATTTAATCACTTATAAAAAATTTAATAAAATAAATTAAAAAGAATATAACGATTACGAAAAATTAATTAAAAAATATAAATTATTATTTTGTGACCACTTATTATTGTAAAAATAATTGTCTTAGTTATATAAAAATAATTTGTACTTATTTATTCACTTTACAATAAATTTAATAGGATAAATTTAAAATAATGACAGAATTTACAAAAATGTAATTAACCTATTTCAATTTTTTAAATAAAATTTAATTAATTCATTTATTTTTAAATTAGGTCACTAAATATATATTAATTCCAATAATATAAAAATAATAATTAAATTAATTTTTAGTTTTATGTAATTGTTATTTTTATTTTTAATTATTATTATAAGTTTAATTAAATAAATATAAAATAATTCTTTTATGTATCATTAAAAATATTAAAATAATATAAATATGAAGAATTTTAATATTTAAATAAATTTAGAGTTTAATATTATTTAAAAAAATTAAAATAATACAATATAATTTAATCAAAGAATAAGAAAATTGAAATGCTTTAATTTTTTATAGAATTTCAAATTCTCCAATTTTACTCAATTAAAATTTCTTTTCAAATAACATTATTTTAAAATTTTTAAAATAATTTATGTAAATAATTCAATTAATTTGATAATAATTCAATTGTTCAAAATTACTCCACTAATTCCAACTAAAGCTAATCAATTTTTATTATTATTTTTCTTTTATAAGTAGTTATTTTATCTTAAAGATGTTTATTAAACATTTATCTTTAATAAGAACTAGATCCACTCAACATGAACATATAAAAAGTTCCTTCTTATTATTTTTAAATAAAATCGGAAAACATTAACTATAAACAAAATATACTTCTTTTACTTATTCATATGTTTTATACCGTAATTTGTTTGAAAAGTAAGAGTTTTTATACCGCAGTTTGTTTGAAAAGTAAGAGATAAATTAGAGTACAAGAAATAGTAAGGTTTAAATGCTATATGTTCAACAAACCGTACGAGATTAATTCTTTTTAAATGATAATTTTATCTCGTGCACTAAAATCTTCTCTGTATACATATTAGATAATTAAATTTCTATCGGCACATTTAGGTATAATTTGACTCAGTTTTTTTTTAAAAAAAATTATTAAAGTTAAAATTTAAAATAAGAATTTTAAAAAATAAATAAAATTTTTTTGATAATTTTAAACTTTTACCTAAAAGTTTTTTGAATTAAAAATTAGGTCAAATACTTGAATATATTCTTAAAACAAATTTTTTAATCACTCTGGCTCTTAAAAATAAGTAATTTTTTTAAAAAAAGTTTTGTTAGAAATTATTTGTACCCAATTTTTTATTCATAAATAAATTCTAGATAAAATTATATAAGAAAATAAGTACCTTGAACAGGGATTGACAAATAAATATATGCTAATAGGTAATACTTAAACTCGACTTTAACTTTAATTAAGTATGTGTACGGATAAATTTCGATTTATTAAACGGATATGGAGACATAAATAGGTATATCCCATTTTACATTCAAAACATTAAAGTTAACTGTGTAAAAGAAAAATAATTTCATCTTGGGTCATTTTATAAAAAGACTAAAATAATTATATAAGTTATAATTTTTTTATAAAAGTTATTTCATTAATTTTTGACTGATACGGAATATCTTATATGTGACGAAAGTAGAATAGGAATGAGTTGAAGTTTGATAAAGTAGGATTAAGATGGTATATATGAATTTGAAAATTATTTAATAGACAATTGAATAATTATATAATTAGTTATAAAATGTAAAAAAAAAAAATGTATATTTTATATTAATGAATGGACTAATAATTATATATTACAGTTAATTATAAAATAAAAGTAAAGTTAATTATAAATTAAAGTTAGAATAAATTTCAGGTGAATGGAACCTTAAGAAACTAATTCATTTAACCGTCACTTTGAATCTTACTGATCACAATAGGAAGTTGATATGTACTGAGCCTTCGATCTAGCCCAATCTAATCAACAAGCCCATGCCAACCCAATAATTCATAATAACAACGTTTCAATTAATTAAAGGATTAACAGTTATTTAAACTTAATCAATCAATTAATTATGTTTCCTTAATTCTAAAAAGTAAAATTTTGAACTCGATTGTTCGATTTGGTTCAAATTTCACTAAAAAAAATGTATTTTTTTATTTCTTAAAATAAAATCAAACCAAGTCGAAGACATGTAGCATATTGCAGTAGTGATCCATTCTAATTAATTATCTTGTATATTATTATGTCTTTTATGTTTATCAAACAAATGAAAACATCACTTTATTAATATTGAAATTGTTATACCAAAAGTGTGTTATTATGTAATACATAAACATATTTACATGCCCACATTATCAAAATAATCACAAACCATTGCCCTGTACTTGCCTACTTGAAAGTTTGCAATTTTTAATATAAAAAATGAAGCAGCCATTGACTAATGAGCAAACACTAAGAAAAAGATTTTTCTGTACACTTCATTTTCGTGACAGAAAATCTATCCTAACAGTCTTCCTACTCCAACAATAAGGTCTATAAACACATGAATGGGTAAAAATAAAATATTTGAGTGTTACTGTTGTGTCATCTGTTATAGCCACTGTTGACTTTTCACCATGAAAGTGTCAATTTGACAGTAATCTTCTTACATATTGGTTAGTTTTCTAGTTCCTACTAACTTGGATCATTGTGCACTTATTAAATCCCTGAATGAGAACAAGGTGAAGCTATTATTATATTCTTCGTATTGCATGTCTACTTAAATCTATATATGTATTACAGCACTGTTATATTGTTGATTAAAACTATATGATTAATTATATATGTATTGTCTTAGATGGAAATTGAACTATTCTAAAAATAGTGTGTAAAGTTTTATCAACAGGATCCTAGCTTATTTTAAAAGGGTTTTGTTCTAAAACCAATTTTAAATTGATTTTATTCCAAATTTAGTTACAAGAATTAAAATAGATCTTTTATCATATAAAAATAATATAAAAAATTTATAAAATTTAAATAATTATAAATATAATAATAATAATAATAATAATAATAATAATATTAAACTTAGTCTTATCTTACATGTACTATTTCGGAAAAGTTAAAATAAATAAATTTGTAAACACTCATGATTTTGGTTGTTAATTTGTAAGTGTGAAAATTTAATAAATATATTTTAATTTTTTATTACAACAAACTACTAATTATTTCATAAATAATAAAATAAAATATATAATTTTAAATTTATTCAAAAAGTATTTCTAACATTATATTAAAACTGCAGCAGTGTGTACAGGAATATTGAACACCGGACCTCTTTTATTTTGAATGACGAGTAACCTTTTAATTAGTTACGTATGGGAATTTGATGAAATGGTAGTGAAAATTAAATTATTTTAATTAATTATATATAATTTTAATAATTAAAATTAATTTTTGTTTTGGTAAACCAGTTAAAAATTATTGAAAGATATATAATTTCGTTTGGGTGCAAAAAAATATGTTTTTATATAATAAAAAATTGTATAAAAATAAATGAAAAAACTGCTTAAAAAATAATTTTAAATTTATATATTAAAAAATCAACTTATTTCTGTAAGAAAAAATCTGTTTATAAATTTAAGCTTGCCAAATAAAACAGCTTACTTTCAATAATTTTTTTATATAAAAAGTTAAATCTAAAAATATAATCTTTATTGGCGATGTTTAAAAGGTTCTTAGATTATGTATGTTCAAGTGAATCGGGATGTCTATGAATGACTCTAATAAATAATTGTGTACTTTTCAGAGTTCTGCGCACATATAAAAAATAAAAATTATTTTTTAAAAATAGATCGAATCCACTGCATATATACAGTTATATATGAATTATTTATCAAATAATTAATTTTTTATTTAATTTAGTAGTTATTGTTAGAGATTTCATGTTGCTTAGAAATAGAGCATGATATATGTATATAAAGAGAAATAATCACTATCTTAAAAATCAATTTTATATAAATAAGTTGGGAACAATCACCACCTTAAAAATCAATTTTATTCTAAAATTTTTTTGTTCCATTAAAAAGGATTGTTACCTCATTATTAAAGATTATTAGTCGTTGTGAAGTTTGTCGTGGTGTAGTCTAAGAGCAGGAATGTGCTGATAAATAACAAAAAGGAACACTTTATTCTTAACATGAAGTACATAATTCATAGATTATGCAGAGAGTAACATACAGCCACAGATGTAGCTGCATGCAATTCTAGAGGCTTATTTATTACATATAGTACTTTTTCTTTCTCCTTTTTATTTATAAAATGCGCATATGCATGCATCGGGAGAGAATAATCCATTGATTAATTTAACAGTTTCTGGTGCACCAACAGCGAAAATCATCCCTGCACCTTCCACTGATCAAGTGTTCTTTATTCTTGCAGTGATCATCGCAATTAGCAGTGGCGAAGCATGGACCCCTGAATGTATCAGCCAAGTTCTCGCAAGTTTTTGCTTCAGTCTGCACAATAACTTCTTCTGCACGTTCCAATTCATTCATGTGTAAACATATATTATTGAAGCTTATAAATTATTCAGTTGTAATGAAGATTCACATAACCCACTAAGTAGACAATATAGGAACAATATATATCTTCATCTATTGTTTCTTGATAATTAAAGGGTACTTGTGTATATGTAAATAAAACGCACAAAGAATAAAGCAATATATATAATTGTAATTTGTATAAAACAAAACTCAGATAATATTTTACTGATATTAATTTCTTATGTTATTTTTCAATCAGAGTAAGAATTTTATTGCCTTGATAATTTTTATTGATCTTTAACAAAAATCTTATTAAATCAAGTAATTAAAAAACATCCATGGGAATTGTACTTAAATTTTTTGTCCAGTTATATGAATATCATAAACTTAATAGATATATAAAATATGTATATCATAAAAAAATTGAACCGTAATATTGATACTAAAGTATGCATTATTCCAATAGATTAATCTTGATTGAAGATTGTCGGTACATACAAATATTCTACTTTCAACATGATTTCTTCCAAATTTAAAGTTAAGACTCAATTTGAACAAGTTGTGATCACTACTAGTATTAGCACGTATGTAGTAATATAATACAGGAGTTTATCAATAGTGTTTTGATTAAAGAATTAAATAGGAGAAAATATTTAATGTGTAAATTATAAATCTATAATAAATATTTCTTTTTCTTTAAGATCTTTTAACCACGAGCAATTGTCTATAATATAATATATAATATTATGCATCCTATAAGAACTGATAAAAAAATTCTTGTATAGAGACGCATGCATGCAGTAGAATATATAACATTAATTAAGAGTAGAGGCTTACGAGCAACAAAGAGAACGAGGAAGAGGAAGCACAATCCAGAGAGTGTTTTCTTCTCCATAGCTGTGTGAGTAATTAGTGATTAACTTATGTATATGCTATAATGAGTGTGGTAGTGAATATGTGAGTGCATTAAGTGGTGTGTGTAAGCCATGTATTTATAGCCCTCAGGGGTTTGAATAGTACACAATGATCCAAGTTGCGGATGAGAAACGTAACTAGAACCGGAAGAAATTTATGCAGACAGGTTTCAGTCGATTATATTTTCCTGGTGAAAAGTCAACAACGTACGCACCACGTGTGTCACTGAAAATTAAGTTTATCAACATAATATATCACACAATAATACTTTAAACTGTATTCACAGTTAATAATAGTGAATAACTGAGATACGACTCAATCAATTACCATATTCTAAAATATATTTATTTTGATTTTGATTTTATTTTAAAAGTTAAATAGATACATTTTACGGCATGATTAGCGGTACACTGTATCCAGTTATTCGCATAATATTATTCTTTCCAAATTAGGAGTGCCTAAATGCAGTGATTAGATGATAGGAAAAGTCTGTCTTTGCCTAACTTGAAGCCGATACTGACTCATTTAAGCTGTTCATGTGTTTTATACCGTAATTTGTTTCAAAAGTAAGAGATAAGTTTTTATACCGTAAGTTGTTTCAAAAGTAAGAGATAAATTAGAGTACAGGAAATAGTAAGGTTTAAATAAGAGATAACTAACCTTTTTACATTAATTCTTTTTAAATATGCATATCACTAAAATAATTTTATCACACCCACCAAAATCTTCTTACACTAATGTAAAAACTATATTTAGTGACACTTATTTCTCTGATAATTCAATAAATGATGTAAAAGAAATTTTCACGTTACCAGTCACTCGCTGGTAGTCCCGTCACTTTTTATTCCTCTTCCTTTTCTTTTCTCTTTCTCTTTTTTCTCTCTCATTGCAAAACATCACCTTCCCTCTTCCCTCTCTCTTGTTGCTGGCCACCCTTCACCATGACGCTCCGCCGGTGCCCACAAAATCTTCCGTCACTTTTCCTTTCTATTAAGAAAATTATTTTTAAATTGCACATGTCATCTTTAATTTGTTTTACAGATGTTAAAATTTTTATTATTATTATTTTAATTATTGAACTAATTTTTCCTAGTCAAAATAATGGTTCTTAAACGTTAGGAGAAAGTATTTTCATTTCAAGTAGTGATGTAGTGGTTCAGACTTTAGAGCAAGTATCATTTAATGGTGTTAGTGGTGTAGTGGTTCCTTGACTTTAGGAGCAAGTATTTAATTTTCTTTAAGTATAACCATTATAAATACTTTAATTGACAACTGAATAAAATCAAACATTCAACACAAATTGTCTCTTCCAAGTTCATAAATTATCTCCTTCAAATATTTCATTACTTTGTTTCTTTTTTATTCCCTTAAAATCAACAATTGGTATCGAGAGTCTTCTTCTTACGGACTTGTGAAAATGGATGTTGAACGAAATTCCTCACAAGTTACACCTCCAGTCTTTGATGGAGAAAACTATGATCTTTGGGCTATCAAAATGGAGACTTACCTAGAAGCTTTGGATCTTTAGGAAGTTGTAAAAGAGGATTATGAAGTGCTTCTGCTGCCGAACAATCCCACCGTGGCCCAAATCAAGAATTATAAGGAGAAAAAAACCCGAAAGGCAAAGGCAAAGTCATGCCTTTTTGCTGGTGTCTCTACAACCATTTTTACTAGGATCATGACTCTCAAACCAGTCAAAGCAATTTGGGATTATCTAAAGACGCAATATGTTGGAGATGAAAGAATTAGAAGCATGCAAGTGCTTAACTTAATGAGGGAGTTTGAGCTTCAAAGAATGAAAGAGTCTGACACAATCAAGGAATATTCAGACAAATTGCTGAGTATTGCCAACAAGATAAAATTGTTGGGAAATGATTTTGCAGATTCCAGAATTGTTGAGAAAATTTTGGTAACGGTGCCGGAGAGGTACGAAGCATCTATAGCTTCATTGGAGAACACAAAGGATCTCTCTAAGATCACTTTGGCAGAAGTGTTGCATGCCTTATAGGCTCAAGAGCAGCGAAGTTTGTTGAGACAAGAACATGTTGTCGAAGGTGCTTTGCCAATCAAACATCATAGAGTTAAGAAGAACAAAACATCAAGCAATGAAAGTCCAGCCAATGATCAGATGAAAGACAAAGGAGGAAAAAAAAATTATTCACCTTGTCAACATTGTGGTAGAAAAGGTCATCCACCTTTAAAATGTTGGAAAAGACTAGAAGCAAAATGCAGCAAGTGCAACCGGATGGGACATGAAGCTGTAATTTGTAAAAACAAAAATTACCATGATGAAGGAGCTCAAATTGCCGATCAAGAGGAGGAGAACCTATTATTTGTGGCTACTTGTTTCTTGAGCAATGAGTCAAATGGAAGTTGGCTAATTGATAGTGGTTGTACCAACCATATGACCTCTGACAAGGCACTCTTCAAAGATTTGAGACCAACTAATGTCACTAAAGTTAGAATAGGTAATGGTGATTACATTACGGTCAAAGGAAAAGGGACAATTGCAATAAAAAGCAGTGTAGGCACAAATTTTATTCATGATGTTCTTTTTGTTCCTGAACTTGACCAAAACTTATTAAGTGTTGGTCAACTGATTGAAAAAGGATTTAAAGTTATTTTTGAAAACAAATATTGCTTGATTAAAGATGCAACCGGTCAAAGATGTGTTCAAGGTAAAAATGAAAGGAAAATTTTTTGCTCTAAATCTATTGGAGGAGGAGCAAACTTTCTCACTCAAAGAAGATATCACCGAAGTTTGGAACAAGAGGTTTGGGCATTATCATCACCAAGGGTTGTCGTAGTTGAGTCAAAAAAGGCTAACACTTGATGTTCCTGAGCTTGAGGATTGAATCTCAAACTGCAAAACTAGTCAATTTTGCAAGCAAAAAATAAAACCTTCCTCAAAGACAACATAAAGAGCATCAAGGAAGACGCAATTGATTCACAAAGATGTTGCTAGTCCAAAAAGAACACCTTTATTGAATGGTAATCTTTATTATATTCTTTTTATTGATGAATTTACCAAAATATGTTGGATCTTCTTCTTCAAGAACAAATTAGATAGTGACTGGGGTGGCTCAACTGATGATATGAGAAATACCTCAAGGGAGGTACAAAAAGATGGAGTTGTTGTTCTTGTTTATTGCAAAACTGAAGACCAGGTTGCATATTTGTTCACCAAATCATTGTCAGTTAGCAAGTTTGAGTTTCTAAGAAAGAAGATAAGACTTTGCATATCCGAAAGCAAGGAGGAGTGTTAAGAAAATTATTTTTGGATTGCACATATCATCTTTAATTTGTTTTACAGCTGTCAAATTTTTTATTATTATTTCAATTATTGAACTAGTTTTTCCTAGTCAAAATAATGGTTCCTAAACTTTAGGAGAAAGTATTTTCATTTCAAGTAGTAATGTAGTAGTTCAGACTTTAGGAACAAGTATCATTTAGTGGTGTTAGTGGTGTAGTGGTTCCTTGACTTTAGGAGCAAGTATTTAATTTTCTCTAAGTACAATCATTAAAATACTGTAATTGACAGCTGAATAAAATCAAGCATTCAACACAAATTGTCTCTTCCAAATTCATAAATTATCTCCTTCAAATATTTCATTACTTTATTTCTTTTTTATTCCTTAAAACCAACACTTCCCTCTTCTTTTTATTTTCTCTCCCTCTTCTTTCTCTCTCATAACAACCTCCTCCACCCCACCACCTCCATTAGCAGGTAATTTAATTTATATTATATGAAGTTAATTTAATTTATATTATATTTAGTTAATTTAATTTAATTTAATTTATAATCATTTTTAAGGTTCTAATTTGAGAGCAACAAACATTTGTTTAAATTGACTTTGATAGAAATAAAGAGAAATGAAATAGAATGGAGAATTCTTGAGTTGACGCAATAGTGTATCATGCATGAGTATAACTTAGTTTTATATTATAAATATATATATAAATTGATCAAACTGAGATAATGAGATGAAAATTATGTTTTGATTGTATTGGATTAGTTTTGATTCTATTTGTTTTTTTTGGGGAATATTCATATTTTAGGGGAGATTTTGCCCAATTTTTGTTAAAATTGATAATATAAAATTGTCATATAGGACGTACCTATATCGAGAGAGAAGAAAGATGGAACTTTGAGGAGAAGTGCAAAAAGAAGCACGAAGATTGTGAGGAGACAATTAAGGTGGAAATCGAATCGAGAAGAACGCAAGGCACATAAACCTTAGAGAAACTTTCAAGAGAAGCTAAAACGACACTCAACAAAACGATGACGTTCCTACGCTCTCGCCACTAAATGTAAAACGTTTCAAATAACAGAAATTCATCAAGGCATGTCATTACAAAGTAATGGGTAGTTACACCAATGATTATCCCATAAATACAAAGTTTTAATCAAACGATATAGTCATTACAAAACATACTTTACACCATTTGCAACACTTGAATACAAATGCAAAGGGCAAGTGTACACCGACAAACATCTAATAAAACATTGTTCATAAGCTCGACACTTTGATCTCTCAAGACTTCGTTTCCGAGCTTGGGGGGCTTGTGTAGTGTGCCGAGGTGACATGTACTTTTCACGTCACCTCAGGCCGACCTCTTGCCTTAAGTCACACGTCATGTCAGCACATAATTTGATGCTTATACCACCTACACACGCCAAGAAGGGGAAAATCTCTCTGGGGGAGTTCGGCTAGTAAGGGACTAACGTGTGGCCTTCGACTAATGTAGCCCAAAAACCCTTTCTTGTCATCATTATCTGTTGTTGCTGGATCCAGAAGTCAAAATAATTGCCTCTCACGCCCTCCGAGGGGAACCCCTAAGTATAAAAGGGAGACTCTCTCACAAGAAGTACGCTAGATCTTATTATTAGCCTTTACCCAGCGTTTACCCTCTTGTTCTTCCCCTACTAACTTAAACATCAGAGTGTCTTTGTAGGTACCTCCCTTTCTCGGTGAAGAGCGCAATATTGTGTATTTTATTAATTCACAGTCCCACATTGATATGTTTTAGAAAGAGAGAGGAGCAGAACACTTATATAACAAGAGTGATATGTTTTATTCACTCGCACCACACTTTAAATCTATAAAATGTTTGTATTTAGATTATAGGTAATGTGTGTCCAGCAATGTGTATTTTCACTATTGGGTCCCGAATATAGCGTTTTTGTGAGTTCTTTTGTAAAAGATTTTTTGTTGTACTCTTTGACTCATAGTGGATATTCTTCTAGACTAGGTTTCGTGGTTTTCGTCCCTCTCATTGGGGGGTTTCCACGTTAAAATTGTTTGTGTTCTTGTTCCTCCTTCTCTTACTTTGTTTTTTCCTTGTTCTCTTGGAATTATTTTATACTGTTGTATATTACATTTCTCTTATCTTACCTCAAGGGGAAAGGTTTTTATTTTTTCCACGCAGCTTGCAAGGTTTTGTGTGTAATTTTTCCGCTGCACACTCGTGCCTTTCCCAACAAGTGGTATCAAAGCCGATGGTTCGACTTAACGAACGGCTCAGACGAGTGATGCAATGATTGGAGTGGATCTAAGTGAGGTTAGGGAACCTACTTTTTTGGGGATCTCTTGTGTCGAAAGTCTTCCTAACAGTATAAAGGCTAGACAAGATATGTATGGTGGGTGTCTAGGTTGCGTGTCCCATTGATGTGAGCTATTTGTACGATGGTACAAGACTAGGGCATATCGACAACAATGTGAAACTCAAAAATTGTCGTAGCGATGGAAGCTCTAATGGTCATCCTTTGTTTAAGGGGAGGTCTGTTGGGATTCAAACAATGTCCCACTTTTTTGCAGAGTCTGAAGGAGAACCCAGAAGATTTTGCTGTTGTAGAAGAATTTGTAATAATGTTAGACTTTGAATTAAGGAATGATTTGTTGTGTATTTTATTAATTCAAAGTTCCACATCGCCAGATTTTAGAAAGAGAGAGGAGTTAAACACTTGTACAAAGAAAGGGTGATATGTTTTATTCACTCGCACCATACCTTAGCTCTATATAATGTTTGTATTTAGATTATGGGTAGTGTGTGACCACCAGTGTGTATTTTTACTATTGGGTCCCGAGTATAGCATTTTTGTGAGTTCTTTTGATATAGAAGTTTTTTGTTGTACTCTTTGACTCATAGTGGATATTTTTCTAGACTAGGACACATAGTTTTTGTCTCTCTAATTGGGGAATTCCACGTTAAAATTGTTTGCGTTCTTGTTGCTCATTCTCTTACTTTGTTTTTCCTTATTCTCTTCGAATTATTTTATACTGCTGTGTATTACATTTCTCTTATCTTTCCTTAAAGAGAAAATATTTTATTTTTACACGCAGACTTGTGTATAATTTTTCCGTTGCACATCTATACCTTTCTCAACACCGCAAGTCCACCTCGACCTCGCCTTGTTATAGCTCGGTCGGACCTCGTCCTAGCCACGTGAAATAGTTAGCATCGTCCAGGTCATCTTCCAGTAGTTACGGTAAAGACATAATCTAATTTGTTTCATCCCATATGCCCACACAATGTTCAATGAAGGAGGAGAAACAAGATCCAAAGATGTAAAATGGATTCAAATCGAGCTATAATAGAAGGCGAATTTATGCAACATATTGGTAACTATAATCATCCAAAGAAACTAGGAAACTATGTAGATTGTGGACCACACTGTTTAACTATAGTCCTCTGGGGCTTGAAAGTGCAGAATGATCTAAGTTGCGGAGGAGAAACGTAAGTAGGAACTAGAAGAAATGAACACAACACATGTTTCGGTCGATTTGTATTTTAATGGTGAAGAGTCAACAACGGTGTGCCACTGAAAATTAAGCTTATCAAGATAAAATGCTACCTAGAATGGATATATTTATGACACAAGGTTAACATTAATTAATGTCTGGAAAGTTTCAGGTCTATCTCAGTTTTTCGGGCCACAATTGATATACTTGTTGAACACCTCTTCACTAATTATTTAACGTGAAATCCAAACTTAATTAGAATAATCCATTTGTTTATTCAAATAAATTTGACCTGTTTTAGCACCACAACTTAATTCTGTAAGTGCAAATTTATTATTTGTTGAACATCTTCACTTGTCATCGGAAATGAAAGCTAATAATTAATATTTTTCTTTTACTCATTCATATGCTTTTATATATTTTTATTGTTTGAAAGGAAGAAACAGCTAGAGTACATGAAAGATATCTAAGGTTATCTGATTCTAAACTATTGAATAAAAATGTGATTAAATAATTTAAATTAAAAAAAGTCAGATTATGTTATTTATCTTAAATAAAAATAAAATTAAATAATTCAATTAAAAATAAATAATTTAATTTGTAATTATATTTGATTAAATTATTTTTATTTGAGATAAATTAGACCATGTTTTTCATCTAAATATTGCAGACTTTAAGTGTAGAAAATGGTTTGTGATTAATTTTTATTTTTCTCCCGCCAATAATTAATACAGTCTCTGTTTATTTCTTTTGTTGATAAATAAAAAATTGTGACGGGGAATATTGGTAGGTCTGGATTGAGGGAATGTTAGGAATTTTCGGTGCATTAATTAGAGTGAAAGAAAAAGCATACAATTTCCCTTTGTTTAAAGTTTGAATGAGACGTGAGAGTGGCTTAAAGAGGTGTGTTGTGAAGTAATGTTGTATTGCATCTTGTTAACTTGTTTTGCTTTGATATAAGAACAAACAAGTATGGGTGAGAGAGAGTGTGTGAAAGAAATGGGAAGGAAAGGGATAAATGAGACAGAGAGAAAAAAGGGGTTTTCTTTTATTTTGAATGATGAGTAACCTTTTAATTAGTTGCGTATGGGAATTTGATGAAATATTATAATTGATGATAATTAAAATTACTTTATGTTTTGGTAAACTAGTTAAAAATGATTGAAAGACAAATAATATTTTTTGGGCGTAAGAAAATCTGTTTTTATATAATAAAAAATTGTATAAAAATAGATGAAAAAAACTGCTAAAAATAATTTTAAATTTTTATATTAAAAAAGTCAACTTATTTTTGTAAGAAAAAATCTGTTTATAAATTTAAGCTTGCCAAATAAAACAGCTTACTTTCAATAACTTTTTTTATATATAAAAAGTTGAAATCTGAAAATATAATCATTGTCGGCCATGTTCTATAATGACTCAGGGTGTCAAGGAATGACTTTTTGACCAAAAAATAATTGTGTAGTTTTTGAAGTTCTACACAGATATAAAATTAATTAATCATATGTCGAATCCAGGCTAATTGACGTATTTTTTTAGCGAAACTAAATACAGTTTTAAATAATAGTAGTTATAAATATATCATGGAAGTAGTATATTTTTTAGAGTAGTAAATGAGCATGCGATTTTAAAATCGCGATCAATTCTTTTTTGCGCGAGCCGCTAAATATTGTGATCGCACGAGATTACTTGGCGCATTTGGCTAATTTGTTAAAATATAAAATAAATGAGCCTCATAAAATAAAATTATGAGGCTTCACCAAAATGCGATACGTGGTGATTTAGGACTGCATTAACATTCTTAGTTGGCATGGAGGGGAAGAGTCAGGGACACGTGGCGAAGTTGTAACTTTTATTGTGGCTTGCATTGCGCTTGCCACGTGTCGCGAGCTGGTTGGCCTAATTTTGTTGACTATATGTTGCCGCAAGATGACTTGCGGCTTCACTTTAGTCGCAGGAAATTTTGCGGCCCCTTTTCCCACCAATCATAGCATTTCGTGTGTGTATAGATTGCGGCTTCGAAAGTCTATATATATGTCCCCTCCTCTTCACTTCAAAACATCACACCGAAGTAGAATTACTGCAGGTAAGTTTATTTTTTATTTTGATTTGAAGGTGTTATGATTTAATTTATATATGTATATATATATATATATATATATATATATTTAATATTTGATTTTTGTTGGTTTATGTTAAACATTTATAATAATTTATTGATATTATTTTAGATATATTGGAAAGAGATGGCGTCCACAATTGTTATTCTTGTATACATGAATGGTAGAATGAATGAAGATGAAAAAGGAATAAAGTTCGAAAGATCTCTAAGGGTTATACAAATTGAAAGAAATACTAAAATCAACAATACGTCGTAAATTTAGTTAACAAACTTGGCCAACCACCTTGCGACACGTGGCAATCGCAGAGTGAGCCGCAACAGTAGCTATGGCTTCGCCACGTATCCCTGACTCTTCCCCTCCTTGCCGGCTAAGAGTGCCAACGCAGCCCTAAATTGTCACGTGTTGCATCCTGATGAAGCCTCAGAATTTTCTACCGCTTATCTATTTTACATTTTAACAAATCAGCCATATGTCATTTGTCACTTCCTCGTTCCTTTTCAATATTTATTGCGGCTCTCTAATCACATTATCTACTACTAAAATATTATTTAATTTCTCTACCAAAACTAAATACGTCAATTAGCCTCGAATCCACTGCATATGCATTTATATATGAATTATTTAAATTGGTGGTTAGCATCACAATAACCCAACAGTGTCTAACATAAATTTTTTCCACAAAAAGATATATATAAATTAAATAAAAGGATGGCACTAAGAACAACATGTAGCAAAAGGATCACTTTATTCTTAACATGAAATACATAACTCATAGTTTATGCAGAGAGTAACACTAACATACATCACAGATGTAGCTGCATGCAGTTCTAGACGCTTATTTATTACATATAGTAGTTTTTCTTTCTCCTTTTTATTTATAAAATGCGCATATGCATGCGTCTTCACGTAGGAGAGAATAATTCATTGATTAATTTAACAGTTTCTGGTGCACCAACAGCGAAAATCATCCCTGCACCTTCCACTGATCAAGTGTTCTTTATTCTTGCAGTGATCATCACAGCTACCAGTGGTGAAGCATGGACCCCTGTATGTATCAGCCAAGTTCTCGCAAGTTTTTGCTTCACTCTGCACCATAACTTCTTCTGCATGTTCCAATTCATTCATGTGTAAACATATATTCTTGAAGCTTATAAATTATTCAGTTGTAATGAAGATTCACATAACCCACTAAGTAGACAATATAGGAACAATATATATCTTCATCTAATTGTTTCTTGATAATTAAAGGGTGATTGTAAATATGTAAATGAAACGCACAAAGAAAAATCCAATATATATAATTGTTGTTTATATAAAACAAAACTCAGATAATATTTTATAGATATTAATTTCTTATGTTATTTTTCAATCAGAGTTTTTATTGAAGATTATCGCGGTACGTACATACAAATATTCTACTTTCAACATGATTTCTTCCAAATTTAAAGTTAAAGTTAAGACTCAAATTGAACAAGTTGGGATCACTAGTATTAGCACGTATGTAGTAATATAATACAGGAATTTATCCATAGTGTCTTGATTAAAGAATTAAATAGGAGAAAATATTTAATGTGTAAATTATAAATCTATAATAAATATTTTTTTTCTTTTAGATCGTTTAACCACGAGCAATTGTCTATAATATAATATATAATATTATGAATCCTAAGAACTGATAAATAAATTCTTGTATAGACATGCATGCAGTAGAATATATAACATTAAATAAGAGTAGAGGGTTACGAGCAATAAAGAGAACGAGGAAGAGGAAGCAAAATCCAGAGAGTGTTTTCTTCTCCATAGCTGTGTGAGTAATTAGTGATTAACTTATGTATATGCTAATGAGTGTGGTGGTGAATATGTGAGTGCATTAAGTGGTGTGTGTAAGCCATGTATTTATAGCCCTCAGGGGTTTGAATAGTACACAATGATCCAAGTTGCGGATGAGAAACGTAACTAGAACTAGAAGAAATTAATGCAAACAGGTTTCAGTCTACTTTATGTTCCTGCTGAGAAGACAACAACGTACAAGCCACCGTGTGTCACTGAAAATTACGTTTATCGACATAATAAGACACAATAATACATTAACGTATATTTATAGTTAATAATAGGTGAATAACTAGTATACGGGTTAATTAGTTATTTTTATTTTTCAACCTATATTTTGATTTTTTTTATTTTAAAAATTAAAAATGAATATATTTTACAAAATAATTACTGGTTTTACCCAATATTTCTTTATTAGAATTGTTAACCTAATATTATTCATTTCAAATCACCCATGACACAAATTGGGGCTACGAAGATGATAAAAGGTCTTCCTTTGCCTAACTTGAAGCCGATACTGACTCATTTAGGCTGTAGGCACGTAGCTAATATTTAGGCTGTAGGCACGTAGATAACGTTGGAATGCTTTCACGAATCATTTTATTTCGTAGTTTGGAATACGTAATTAATTAATAAATTTATTTATTAAATATATATATATATATATATTTTCTTTTATCACATTTTATAATTAGTTATTTAATGATCTGCGTATTATAATTGTCTACCAAATATTTATCAAAATTCTAAGCTAACACTATAAAAAAAATTAGAATCCACGATCATATAAAATGTTCTTCTTTATTATTTTTAAGTAAATTCGGAAAATATAACTACAAATATAAACAAAATATATTTCTTTTACCTATTCTCTCTTTTATATATATATATATATATATATATATATATATATAATACTTTTATTTTTCTATTTTTTTAATGTACATTTATTTTAAGCACTTCCTTTTACATTCAACTAAATTTATAAATTTATAAAAGAAAAATAATTTCATTTTGTTATCAGGTGTTTTTACCAAAATCGTGGATATGTGATGTTGACTTATTGGTAATTTGTCTTGCTACGAAATATCTTTGTAGAGGAAATGTTAGACTAATTTCTCGAGAGTGTGAGGGAAGAGATATCAGATATTTTGATAATCAAGTCAATATGTTACCGAATAAGATAATATATGAGAAATTAAGATAGTTATTATTTATCTTAGAGATACCCATGTGAGTATATATATATATATGGGATGACGTGATGTTAGTTCTCGTGATTGAGGGCGATAAATGTGATGTACCGTCAATCATAAATTGATGCTGATATAATCGGAAGGTGTGCTAACAAGGGAACATGGGCTTAACCTGACAAGGGGGCATGGACTTAGCCACACGTTCCACTCTTGATGACCAACTCAGAGGTGTGATGTGATTAAAGGAGGATGTTTCATCTAGATCATCTGTGGTGACTAAATAAGGATAATACAACATGTCTTTTTATAAAAAAATAAAAAATTTTATATAAATTATAATTTTTTATAAAAATTATTTAATTAATTTTTGATAGATACCAAATATCTTATACATGACAACAATAGAACAGGAATGAGTTTAAGTTTAAAAAGCTTGCACTAAGATGGTGTATATAAATTTCAGCCGAGTGGATCCTTGAGAAACTGATCCATTTAGCAGTTACCTTGAATCTTACAGGTCACAATAGGAAGTTGTTATGTACTGAGCCTTCGATCTAGCCCAATCTAATCAACAAGCCCATGCCAACCCAATAATTCATAATAGCAACGTTTCAATTAATTAAAGGATTAACAGTTGTTTAAACTTATCAATCAATTAATTATGTTTCCTTAATTTTAAAAGGCAAAATTTTAAACTCGATTGATTGATTTGATTCGAATTTCACTAAAAAATCGATTTTTTTATTTCTTAAAATAAAATCAAACCAAGTCGAAGACATGTAGCATATTGCAGAGTAGTGATCTATTCTAATCAATTATATTGTATATTATTATGTTTTTTTTTTATATTTATCAAACAAATGAAAACATCACATTACTAATATTGAAATTGTATATAATACCAAAAGTGTGTTATTACGTAATACATGTAACATATTCACTTGCCCACATTATCAAAATAATCACAAACCATTGCCCTGTACGTACTTGAAAGTTTGCAATTTTTAATATAAAAAATGAAGCAGCCATTGACTAATGAGCAAACACTTAGCAAAAGATTTTTCTGTATACTTCATTTTCGTGACAGAAAATCTATCCTAACAGTCTTCCTACTCCAACAATAAGGTCTATAAAACATGAATGGGTAAAATAAAATATTTGAGTATTACTGTTGTGTCATCTGTTATAGCCACTATTGGCTTTTCACCATGAAAGTGTCTAATTGACATATTCGTCACTTTTCTAGTTCCTACTAACTTGGATCACTGTGCACTTATCAAGTCCGTCAATGAGAACAAGGTGAAGCTATTATTATACTCTTTGCATTGCATGTCTACTTAAGTAGCTGCTAATCTATATATGTATTACAGCACTGTTATATTGTTGATTAAAACTATATGATTAATTATATATGTATTGTCTTAGATGGAAATTGAACTATTCTAAAAATAGTGTGTAAAGTTTTATCAGGAGGATCCTAGCTAATTTTAAATGGGTTTTGTTCTAAAACCAATTTTAAATTGATTTTATTCTAAATTTATTTACAAGAATCAAAATAGATCTTTTATCGTATAAAAAATAATATAAAAAGTTTATAACATTTAAATAATTATATATATATATATATATATATATATATATATATATATATATAATATTAAACTTAATCTTATCTTACATGTACTATTTCGGAAAATGTTTAAAATAAATAAATTTTTAAACACTCATGATTTTAGTTATTAATTTGTAAGTGTGAAAATTTAATAAATATATTTTAATTTTTTATTACAACAAACTATTAATTATTTCTTAAATAATAAATAAAATATATAATTTTAAATTTATTAAAAAATTATATTTCTAACAATATAGTGAAAAATACTTAAAACTAGTCCAAGCAATTTTGTACATGGTACATGATCATATAACAGGTAAAGTTCTTCTTTGTGTACATGTCACACCAGACAGAATGTAACGAGAAATACCATAGTTCGTGTATGCTTAGTATTAGTAATCTAATCTAATTTGTTTTATCCCCATACGCCCACACAATGTTCAGTGAAAGGAGAAGAAACAGGAACCAAAGATGTAAAATGGATTCAAATCGAGCTATAATAGATGGTGAATTTATGCAACATATTGGTAACTATAATCATCCAAAGAAAATAGACAACATAGTTGCATACATGTTAACTATACAGGACCATCAATGATTATTTATTTAAGAAGCATTTCATACAAACTTGAGATATTTGGCTTAAGTGAGAGGAAGCTAACGAGAAAAATAGCTTTACTTCCAGCTGAAGCCTTTGCCTACCCCCTCACAAGAATTTTTCTATGCTTGAAGTCAATGTTGTCTTGGGCACAGCTCCAATAACTGTATCTTTCTTCTCACCATTCTTGAAGATAATGACAGTTGGGATACTTCGAATCCCATACCGAGTAGCAGTTGAAGGGCTCTCATCAGTATTGAGTTTGTAGCACTTTAGCTTACCAGAGTATTCCTTAGCCAGCTCGTCAATTATCGGGTGGATCATTCGGCAAGGACCACACCATGGAGCCCAGAATTCAACCAATACAGGAGTCTCAGATTCAATTACAAGTGATTGCCAGTTTGCATCAGTAATCGGAGCCACTGCAATATCCAGTAATACAAAATGTTTCACTTCAGTAAGTATTTCTCTCAGACAATGCAACAATTCTTGAGAACCGTGTAGCAACATATAATTAGGAATTAGGATTCACGTGCTTCATTCACTTAGAGTGCAATGATGAGTAATGCTAAACTGTAAAACATGCACATACCAGGTAAATGAAGCATAAACAAGTGTTAGGAATGGTACTAATTCTGTTACAATGTATTAGTTTTCTGTTCAAGTGTATTTTTCTGTTAAAGCCTATGTTTATGAGGCTTTGTTTAGGTCCTATTGTTTGTAATTAGGACTGATTGTATTACCCAGGTATGTTTATAAATACCTGGGTCATTGCCTCCTTGGCAAAGCCTTTTTTAATTCATCTCTCTCTTTTCTCAGTTTTCTCTCTCTCTGCCTTTCATCTCTTTCTTTGTTGCTCTCTCTCTCTGGTTCTTTCTATCTAGCTGTTTCACCATCAAGAATCAGCTCTTCTGGTTATTGGTGAATTCTGGGTTAGGGGTTAACAACAAGCAACACTACTAAAATCTTAAACATACAAGTTTAGGTTGGATAATAAGGAAAAAGAAAAAGTGTAATATTTTCCTCGTTTTTGTTCTGAAGGGTGTCTAGATTTAACACTTCACAAAAACCTAAACTTCATAGGTAAGCTTGTTAAAACAAAGCAAGCAAAAACACACAAAGGTAGCAGTCAATGGCCTGTGAAATGTCACTGTGATCGCATCACACCAACAAAAGTACTACATTATTAGAGTTCTCTCTGTCCATAATCCTGAATGCTTAAAAAAGTTATTAGATTAGTGTGATCATAATTTGTTACAACTATAACAGTAGAAAACTTCGATCTCAAATCTAATAGGAATATCCATATATCTTTTTGAGTTTTGACTGGAAATGAAATCACTATTGATTAAAATTTCTATCCCTTACAATTTGGTCAATGATGGTGAAACCTAATACCATAGTTGTTGCTATAACAGGCAGATGATCAAAGTTCCTCTGAAGATTGGAATTAAACCATACATGGGATATTCAGTTTCTCCTCTGTTTCTGAGAGCTCTAACTCTAATATTCTAAAACAGCTTCTTTGTCTCTCTTCCAAATGAGGTCGGGATCTACCTCAAAGAAGTTCCATTTCATCAATTTGCCAATTTTGGCATAAATTTCATACATCCACAAAATTGCAGTCTACATAAACTTCTTCACTATTCCTATTGGCCAGTTACAATGTTTTTCCTCTCAAAGGACTTATAAGAGGAAAAAATAAGAAAAAAAATGAAATTTACTTCTTCAAAAGTTAAAATTAGCTTCTCACTAGCTAATATGCAGGAAGTTTCACGTCTTTTAGAAAAGTTAAAAGAATAAACTTTTACAAATTAGTCAATGAAAAACTAATTTTAACTTTTGAATAAGTAAATTTCTTTTTTATTTTTGGGTCTGTTTCTTCTAAAAAGATTTATAGGAGGAAAAAATAAGAAAAAAAAATGAAATATACTTCTCCAAAAGTTAAAATTAGCTTCACATTAGCTAATTTACAGGAAGTCCCATATCTTTTAAAAAAAGTTAAAAAAATGAACTTCTACAAATTAGTCAATGAAAAACTAAATTTAATTTATAGAGAAGTAAATTTCATTTTTTTTCTTCTTATTTTCTCCTCCTAGAAGTCCTTCTAGAGAAACTCATTCAAACAGGCCCTTCTTATTTTCTTCTCCTTGAAGTCCTTCTAGAGAAACTCATCCAAAATGGCCCTATATATCGCCCTTCACAGACCAATTTACTACACAGTGCAACATTATGCCCAGGCCAATATTATTTAAACTCAGACACTTCCTGGTTGTGAAGCATTCGAGCAACAAATTTAAAATTCATGCAGTTATTAAACCCTATACTTCGCTGCCACATTAGAAGCTATTGAACGAAGGGATCGATGCCAGAAGAAAACGAAACAAACTTCCAGAATGACTTCAAATGATGATTTCATTGGTTCAGTTTCTAATTATTTACAAAAATTATGACTAAAACTTACAAGCATGATACACTAACACTGTAAAATCAGTCCCATTGCCGATAGATATACAACTAGGTTTATACAACAATTATTTATATACAAACAAAACATGAGAAACTCTTCAAACAATTTCAGCTATTCCATTCTTTTCATCACAAAACAGATAATTAATGGAGAAATGAATCAAGCTATGCACAGTTGTAAGAAATAACCAAAGCACCACATATCTAGATCTACAACATAATAATCAGATTAAAAACGAAAAAAAAAAATATTTTCTCAGCTTCACTCATCAAAATGCTCAAACCTAAAAGCAATCACTCTAACATCTCCACAGAGCACAAGAATTCTCACAGAACATTAAGCATAACAAAACTCACAGAAAACCTAAGCAACGAAGTTCAACGACTCTTCGCAACGAAATCGAAACCTAACCATCAACGGCCGTATCACGCGCCTCGCACTTGACACGTCCGGCGCGAGGAGCGGTTCTGGATCCGCCACGTGTCACAAAACCGGTCTCAGCGGCGGGTCGGAGTCTGAGGCCGGAGTAACGAGGAAGCGCGGGGGAGCTCGAGAGGCCGGAGACGGCGATCGGAGGAGAGAAGGCGGCGGAGGGGAGTGCGGGGGAGCGAGTGAGAGTGAGGGTTTGGAGTTGCACGGTAGCCATGGATGCAGAGGATCGTAGCTCCACAAGAAGAGGAATTTTGCAAGTAAGAGTCTTGTGTTGCGTTGAACTAACAAACACAATTCAGGGAAATTGTTTTTTTTTTTTTTTTTTGAAAGATAATTAGTATTGTGTGGAAAATGTGTGGCTGAGGTGATGCTACACTAAACACTCACAAATGGTTGCAACTGGTTTTATTCAAATAAGGTATCAATTTTTTTTCTTCTCAATTATATCTAAAATGGTGAAATTATTTAATGTTTGAATATTAATAATCACTTTTGAGTCATTAATAAAATTTAAAAAATTTATTAAAAGTTCTTTATTTTTTTACTGTTTATCATACTTTTGAATAATTTTAATATATATTTTTTAATTTTTACTTTGATCACTTGAGAAATATGGTAGATAGTTTAGTGACTTTAGTCAATTTTATTCTTGCAACAAGAGTAAAATTGTTAGAGATTTAGGTAAACATTTAATACATATCATTACTTTAGTAAGAATTTCACTCTTTTTTTACTAGAGTGTCAAAATGTCTCTTGCCAATATTTATTTGTTTTCATGATTTCTTTACTACAATGAAGCATCCATTGACCTAATAAAAAAAATTAAACTTTGATTTATTATAATTTGAAATAGATCAGTTAATATTCCTTAACAAGTCACCTCGCTTCCTACATTAACTGTTCATTGTAGTCCACATTAAACACATTATCTACATTCATCTCAATCATATCAATTTGTTATTTTTATTTTATTTAGGTACATTTATTTAAGTGATATTATTATTTATATACATGTTATTTAAACTTTTCAAATACAAAAATACTAATCATGATTTAAATAAATTTTATAAAGGTAAACCATCATCATTATTATCATTATTTTCATTATTATACACAGGGCACTCACATTTGGAACATAACCTTATGGGTTTTCTTTACATACAAGGGTTTCTATGTGGTTTAGAAACATATCACATGACGAATTTCAATGTTTCATTAGTAATATGTTTGACCCTGATATTTTCATTTACCCAACATTGTCGGTGCATATTGTCTGTTAATGTCGGTTAACAAAAGTACAAAACAATAAGTAATTTTACATTTTCAAAAACTAAATTATATATTTTAAAATTAAAAAGGACGTAATTATAAATTTTTGAAGACCACATACATTCCGCAAGAAAAAATTATGTTACTTGTTGTAGCTTTCTTCACATCAACATCACTCATAGATAGTATTTGTATTTGTCCTGCTAGACAATGAACCTTGAAAAATTAGAATTTGTTTGAAGGAAATTCCACAAATTTGAATCAGCAAATAATATTAGAAAATTTGTGAAAGATAATTGAGTCTGCCATTTGAACAGAGAGACGTAACAAAGGAAAGAAAAAAGAGAGTTGCAGGCAAGGCAACTCAGTCGTATGGTCACTCACCTAACCCCCATTTGCTTCTGTCCTGTGTCAGTATTTCAAACCTAAACCTAACTATTCTTCAAATTCCACCTTCCCAAAAACTCATAATATTTCTTACCCAGTCATTTTTTTTTTTCTTGTTTAATTAAAAAAAATCATTTTATATATTATCACTCCAAAAATATTATACTATTAATCAACTAAAAAATGATTTTTTATGTGATCATCATATAATTAAACAAATTTGTTGACTAAGTTAAAAATTATTTTTATTTGGGGTAGCTATTGTTGTTGACTAAAAAAAATTTACATATAGAAAAAATTAAGAATTTAACTACTATGTATTTACAATTTAAACCCAATGATTCTAATACCAATTGCAAATAACACCTTGATAAAAAGTAATAATTTAGAGAGAGAAAACAAAAAGTGAAGAAGAGATAGGTGATTTTGCTTGTGGTACAACATGAAATTCTCATTGTCATGTCCTACACATGAGTCATCTAGTCAAAGTTCTTCAAAGTTGAAAACTCAGTGGTATATAGTACCAATACCATCATATATCAAGCACAAACACAACACACTATTTGTTCTCATTTTTGTCTTTGACTTGCTTCACCTACCCTACCCACCTCAAATGCAAGAAAAGTACCCTTCTTCTCAAATTCTTTCCATGAACATGGAAGAAAAACAAGAACAAAAGCTCATCAAGCATAGTTCCATAGAGAAGCAACATGACAAGGCCATGCACATGCACATGCACACTCCCAATCCCAATCCCAACCCTTCTCAAACAATCATGAGATTGGCCTCACTTGCCATCAGCTTCAACGTGCGGTTGAAATCATCTGACATGCCTGTCCACATGCAAGAACATGCTCTCCACCACACTAGATCACTCTTCCCCCTTCTTCATCCTTCTCCAAAGCCATCAAACACTCACATAGCTAGAGCTCTAAAAAAGGTACAGAAAACACTTATTCTGCACTTATACATAAGTATGTAACCTTCTTAATTATAATTTTCTATACCCCCATAACATTCACAAAAGTTTATATTATAAATGATTAAGTTGCTTATTTCGTCTATTTATTTTGGTTTTGTTTTGATTCAATTAGTATTCATAGACAATATAAATGAGTTTTACACAGTTATCTAATTAATGGTCATCGTTTATATATATATTTGTTAAAGTAGTCATACTAACCTTAATTTTGTGTAGAAGATTGTATGCTGACATTGTATAACAATTAGATTGGATTTTCATTTCCATCTAACTCATGTTATGTATGAATTTTCAGGAGTTTGACTTGAAGTATGGATTGGCGTGGCACTGTGTTATAGGGAAGAGTTTCGGGTCGTTTGTGAGTCACACGAGTGGAGGGTTCATCTACTTCTCAATTGACTCACTGTCGGTTCTTCTGTTCAAAACTGAGGTTCACTTGGTCACACAACCACCACCTCCTTAATTTTTATTTTAATTAATGCTCCTTAAAGGTATATACATAATTAACTAATTAATGTAGTACTCTTAATTCCAATGACAACTAATTAAGGTTGTGTTTGTCTTCCAAATATGTGTGAACTCGATGGTTGACTCTTTGACTTACCCGCTCTGAAGTTTCCTAGTAAATTGTTGCATTCACAGATGGTTCTGAAAAGGTGGTTATTAATAGCTTAGTATATGGAGTCCTGCTAACTAATGTCTTTAGAATTATGTTTAACAAAATATGCAAATTATAGTTGAGGACAAACAAATGTTAGACATTATTATTTTATTATCTCAATTAAAATATTTTTTCCTATTAAATCCGTAACCGATGTCCTGAGCACATGTTAGCATTTGCCTATAATAACATATTATCATGTTCTTCTAAAATGTTGCATGTGAAGAAGTTGTGCTCAAATTGGATAATGTAATTACAAGCAAGGCGAAAAATTGGTGGATGGGTAGTGTAGGGTGTGATTATAGATATTTGGTCATATTTTGTTTGTCTTGTTTTCATTGAGTGCTAGATTCCTACAAATGAACAGTGTTTTGTAATGCAGTCTATAGATGGTAGTAACAAAACACCAAACACCGACCATAAAGGTTCACTTATTGAGTTTACAATTTACCTTATTAGAATAATGTTCAACTTTAGCGAATTATTTTCATTTATTTGACTTGTTCCCTCCTCTACTTTCCCATTATTCATTCTTTGTTATGAATTCTGAATAGTGAGTTTTGGTTATGGGGTCCAGCATTTCTGACTTTTGCTTGCCTTTTATTCTGCTTGTTTCCCGATAAAGGAACTCCTGTATTAAACTACGCATGTTAGATAAAGTTGTTGAATTCAAATTGGCAATATCTTTTTAAATTTTAAAGAAATAAGAGAAATACCAATAAAGATGATTGTGGTATTTCTGAAAACGACTTCCAGATTAAGAACCAAATGCTCGATTTATATATTTCCTACTAAATCAGAGATTGTTCATCGCAGTTGAATAATTCACAACATTTTATGGTTTCGCTTTTACAATATGGCCAAACATTGAAAACCTTTTCTCCAAAAGAAACTTGTGTTCATTATGCTCAGCTAGCAATTACATAAAGAATTGTAACAAACAGGGTTACGGTCAATCTGATAGAGAAATGATGCATCCGTATCCCACAAAGGCTAATTATTTAACAATTGGGCAAAATTAATTTAAATCATTGAAAACAATTGCTGTGTAACAAATTTTGATCATAAATTTGACATTAAAATATTCTGTGACTAGAGGTACATACCTATTTCGAATGTTCTACATTGTAGTTTACATTGGTTTTTGGTCTCTAGAAACGGTACTTGGCTAATCTATCAAACTTGGTATAAATAAATTGAACAAATGTGTGTGATTCCGGATCTCCAAAACACTAAAGGCAAAGGCATGAAGCTCGCATATACCCAGGTTCATGTGACAACACTGAACTCAAATTTGCTTTTACGTTTTGCTGTGCCTTGCTTCCTTCACTTTCCAACCACAAATCAAACTACAATCCCCAAGCATTTTGTAAGAAACCTTAGTGCAGCTGGCCTAATTACTGCTGTCACCTTCGTGTACTTTTCTCTTTTTCTTCTTTTTAATACCGTTTTCTTTTTTCAAGTCTTTCTCCTTGCTCACGGAGAGATCTCCATTTTCCTTAAGCTTCTTACTGGATTTCTTTGAAGATTTTCTCTTTTTTGTTGGAGGTGTGCGAGGCTCTTCACCGGGGTCAACTCCCCTAGGTAGGGGTTCTTCTTCGTAATCCCAATTGCATAATATATCCTTCTCTCCAAACTGTTGTTGTAATGGCTCACCAGCACCAGGAAGCAAGCTATCAAAAGTCACGTCACCGTTCAACCCCCCTTTACGTTCCAGCAACACGGGATCGGGTCTAATTATAGTGCCCAAAATGCTCCTGTTTGGTCCTAAGCTCATGACAGTCTTCTGATTTACCAAAGTATTGTAAGCCATTGAAAAAGCTGACTTAATCTGCGGGAAAACAATTAAGAATTCAAGTTTAGCCACATATGGATTATAACTGTCTTCCACAAAATTGCAGCTTTAATAAATATGACATGCCTGAAAATTGACCATCATATCAAAGTTTTTCAAATTCCACAAAGGACAAACATGTATAACACCAGAAAACATTGAAAGTCAAATAGTAAAACAGGACGCAACGCATAGCACAATAACATCCTTGCATTGGTTTGTCAAAACTTTTTCAGACTTGAGAGAACATTATTCTAAAATTATAATCATAAATATCACTTATGAGAAAGAATAAACAAACCTGGAAATAATTAAATGAGTTCTTGCCAATGTCATTCTCTGGTGCCTGATTCAGCCAGGAAAAAAAGACTCTAGTCAATCAACTAGACCTTTGATAATAATTTGTCTAATATGCACAAAATAATTAGTGTCAATCAACTTTATATGACAAATTTGTATATCAGGAAATAAAAAACGTGGATTATGGCTTTGGAAATGGAAATAGTTACTCGAGATATTTATTGTTTTAAAAAATATTAGAAAAGCCAAGTAAAGAGAGACAAAGGCCATAAAAGAATTCAACCAAGAGAGCAAGTGTGACTAAAGGAAGATTATCAAATATCCTCCAGCACAGAGGAGAGAACCAAAAGAGATCCAAAGAGGCGGAGAATACAGTATAACTGTTTAATCTCCATCAGAAATCACGACCACTAAAACAAACTGACCACCACAACCATCAAACATCATTTTTTTTAAAAAAAACCGTCCCCGTTCCAGAAATTCAAATAATACCTTAACTGATAAAAGAAAACATAAGCAGGAGTCAAATCATGAAAATCCCATCATATACAGTCACTTTCTTGCATTATTTAATTGACAAAAAGGAAAATATTCACTTTACAAAAGCAAAAGGCAGTTTTTCAAATAAAACCTGTGGATCCTCAATGGCAATGAGATTTGGTCGTCCTTTGTTTAAAAACCTGAGAGATGATAACTGGAAAAGTTTAATAACCTTTAGGATCAATTATACAGCATAATTAAAAATAACATTGCTCACAAATATATCCAATTCCTTTATTACCCTTTCTTACTCTTCACGAAAAAGGTGCTTGCCCCATTACAAGACACGCCAACATCTGAGTTGTTCAATTTGCGTCCATAGAAATCGAAAAAACGCACCTAATTTCCAAAAAGGGTACTATCAAAATGGTAAATTGATATATTTCTTACTTAACATCCCATAAAGGAACCATTTATCCAAATAAAGGCATGCAGCATACAACTATTCTTTCTAAAAATATTAGAAATTGCATAAATAACTTGTCAATCATGGAAGAACCCATATAACTTCCTGGAACCAAAAGAATAAAATGCAAAAGCTATAGTTCAGATTCAGAAGATACGCACCAAAAGGACTCCCAGGTTATGCTCTCCAGAAGCTTGGCTCAGGTGAAGATTCTGAAGTGTATAACAATGAGCCATGTTATTGGAAAAAAGTACTTTGAGCTTTAAGCAGTGCTAAAAGATTAAAATGCATTAGAAAGAAAAAGGTGAGATTATTGATTTATTTATCAATGCAGAGGCGAACCATATGCTGATTTGGGAAGCCTTATAGTGAAGAGCGGTAAACAATACTAAACCTAGAAAGCATGTTCAAGAATTACTAACCCGCAACATTGCCATCAGCATGGCAAGAAGAGCATAAGAACCAACCCCACCAGAATATACCTGCATACTTTACATGAATCTCAATTAGAAAGACTGGAATCAGAACGTAAAAAGAAAGATGCATATTTAAGAGAACTCACCTCATTTAGTTCTCTTTGCTGCAAAAATACTTTCAAAATCAAACACAAGGGCCTTAGGGGAGGCCACTTAACCACTGCTTCCTACAAATTCAAATGTACAACCATGATGAACAAGTAAACACATAATGTCCCATCCAAGACATGACACTCAGGAGAGTATTATTCGTTTTCTGTTATTTTTTTTCTTGAATTTAAAAAAAAAAGGTAAAAATTGAGAGAAAAGAAAGCAAAAAGCTTTGATAGTGCAAGTGACATTCTGAAATGTCTTTGGGAAGGAGGGGGGCTATTTTTGCAAAGCTTTTCATTGGAATTTTACTTCCAAGGTATTATGGATATTTCAACAGTACACAGATATGTTGAGCACAAGGATCACATTCCATACTTGAATATCAATATAATACGATATTGAATCCAAAGACTTCCAAGTTAGAAGGCTCTGATCAAGGAAAACAACTTCATATACAATGTCAGTGTTATTACAATAAAAGAAGAAGATTTGTCAGTCAAGTACCACATACAAGTTAATAATTTGATCCGACGCCACTTGATATTCCTTACCTCTAGGCATAGCATTCACCAATTTCCATGAAATCCTTCTCCATAAACAGGAGAATGATCTAATAGTGGTTTTCTTTTTTGCTTCTAAGATATTGTATCTGTTTATTTATCAGACTATCTCATTTTCAGTTTGATTGATATAATAAGGTTCATATTATCACTTAAACCACATATCCATATAAGAATAATATATCATAAAATCATTTCCTTCCATGTCATATTGATAGAAGAATTTCACAAAAGCCAAATTTATGTTCAACTTTCCACTTATGTTCAACATTTTGCAATGATTCCACTTATGTATTGGTCAAATAATATATTCCACACTTCACACCAATTATAATTTTAAATAAAACAAAGAATCTAAAATCAAAACTAGAAAATGCATCGTGAAACCAATTGGTGGGAAATAATAAAACAAACCTGGATATAGTCTGCTGCTTTGGGTCCATTGTCTATGTCAAAACTGAAAGCATAATTGCTTGGTGGATCAGTGATATTAACAAAAACTAAGTACTAAAGTAAGTTTTAGTTCTTCTGCACACAATATTAACATGACAATCCAATATAACTAACTACGTGATAACCATACATCAGTCTATACTCAGAAATATATGGTTGTGACTCGTTACAATTAGTAGAAACTGGTAATAATGATGCTGTGTGCTACCTGCATCACATAGGTATTTAGCTATATCTTATTAAGAAAAATGAATGTACAAATAAAAACCAAAAGGGTCTTCTCATGGAAATACAAATAACAATGAATTGAGCAGAATCTTGATACACGAGGCAGTGATACATTAATCTAGCAGAAGCATGAAATGACTTCATTTGGTGAGAAGATATTATACCATGCAAAACAAAATACTCCTATTCCCCAATACCCAGACTAAGGAAATTAAACCATCATATCTTCACCAGTAGTTTTAATTAGTTATTTGATTGAAGTTCAACAATGGAAAATCATAATAAAATTTTAATAACACAACCTTTCATCCAACATCATAAACAATAAAGTGGGACTAGTAAACTAAAACATAATGCAGACACTTAAATATTATTGAATCATGTAAGCAAATAAAAATCAAGAAAAATAGGACAAATCTAATAATAGTCCAAAAAATATTTAAAGATCCAAAATTAGAGGGGAGAAAATGGAACCTTATATCAAATGCAACGCCACTCCTCTTCTCAACAAATTTAATAATTGGCACACGAGCCTTTCCAATAACCTGCGGAAGACTCAAGCAAAACATCAGACACTCAAAATTTTGACAACATCAATTATCTTTTCCTATCAATGAAAGATACAGATATTCAAGTAGCCCAAGCAGACCTGAATCTTTTTAGCCATGCCCTTTTGTGACAAAGCTTTAGAAATTGCATTCAAGCCCATCTGCGGATTGGGCAAACCTGATTTTAGAATCACAACCTGCATTCAAAAGATTTTGGTCATAATGCATCAACCAGCCAGATGCAATAGCTAATGAGCAAAATTCACGATCAGTAGAACAACAACACTTACATCAATATCACTCGTTGGAAGATACAGCCCTGTCCTGAAAGACCCAAACACCTCCACCTGAGAGCAGCAAAAAATAAGCACTCATTGAAACATAAAACTCTAGAAAAGGGTACAATACCCAGCAGTGTTGTTAAATAGCCACTATAATGGCACAATAGTGCTGTTGTGTTGCAAAATTACTTGGATCCACAATCTCAACTCCATCTGACATTGCAGCCACTAAGGTGGTTGTGGTTGCAGTATGCATCCCACATCCTCTTGCCAATGCCATCTAGACTCCAGCCAATGGAACTTTTGAGTTAATAATGTCAATTTTTATGCAATTCATTATTATTTGTAATTCAACTGTTATGAAACACATAACTTTTCTATTCGCACGTGATGCTAACCACTACACGACAACCATGTCAGGCGATCAACACTTGATAACACTGACAACTAAACAACATTTATACCTGGCAGTGCGGCCATATATGTTTTATAACTCCAAACACAGATTCTACAGCCAAGTCTCGTGCGGCTTTCTCTTCTGCAGTTGGTGACAAAAACTCACAAAAATCCACTATCTCTGCACACCAAACATCTCTATTCAGTATTTCACTAAACAAACCACAAAACCATCTACATAGCAATAAATTTCCACTCTACTTCACCCTAACCAGTTTCTACAAAAGAAAAAACTTAGATACAGTTACTTATGCCCTATTTGTACCATTCTCCAAATAAAATCAAAGTTAATTTCAGCAATCCACGCAATAAGGATATAACTAAATGATAACTTTACATGCAAGTTACCGAGGTAAAACTCAAATTCTAATTGAAAAAAACACACAGGCACCAAACAAAACGATATAATCAGTTGGATACCTTTGTGGAGCTGAAGCATGGGGCTTTTGAATTTGCAATTCCCGCGGAACCAACCGTTCTCGAGCTTCGGCTCGGGTGCAGGAGCCGGTGTGGTGGGTTCGGCAGGGGCGGCGAGTGGTTCAGGGACGGAATTGGGGGCGTCGGCGTCATCATCGGCGACGTCGAGGGAGAAGAAATCGACGGCGGTGCAGGGAAGCGAGTCGCATTGGGGAGTGTCGAGGGAAATCTCGTTCCGGAAAACGGAGCAGGTTTCGTTGTAGTTGTCGTGGTCGGAGAGTGGGGAATCGGCGCCAGAAAATGCGAGTGGACTGAGAGTGTCGTAGAAAAAGGTTTGTGGAATGTTGGGGTCTTGCTGTTCCTCCATTGAAGCACGATGAAGAAGGAGGGAATCGTTTGATAGAATTGAGGATTGAAATTAGGGTTTTGATTAGGGTTTATGTGTGAAGCCAAAAGAGGATCCTCGAAACTGTAGTGACAGTTTTTTTAGGGTAACAGAGATTTTTTTTTTAATTACTGTAACGATAAAATGAAATTAAAAGTATTATTACTATAAACATTAAAACAGATCACTTTTAAAATATAAGATTCAAAGATAATATTAATATTATCATTTCATCTTATCTTATATAATATATTTATCGATTTTTATGATAATAATCTTAAAAATTATTATTAATTAATAATAATATAAAATTATTTTACACAGTTAATAATATCTTATTTTACAACATGTAATTATTAAATTAAGTTTTATGGTTTGAGCAACTCCCACTAAGATATATGTTTTTAATTTTTCTCAATTTTTACAATATATTAGCTTTTGTTTACATAAGTTTTTTATTCTAGAAAATTCATTTTTTTTATAATTAGTTTATTAGTTTTTAAATTTATAAGAACAGTGTGTTTTTAATTCTTTATAAGGGACTGAAATTCCACGTTTTTATAAAATATAAAATAATAAAAATTAAATAAAGGCTGAAATTAAAATGACATGCTCTTTTTTTTCACATCAAAATAATATTTTTAATATTAATGGACTGTTTTGATGTTTGACAATTTTTCTAGGAAAAGATAATTGTTTGTTTCTAAAATTACATTTTTTACATCTCTAAAAAAAAACATTTTAAAAAGTTAATAAAAATAGATGATTATTTTTCTAAAGCAAGGTAAAAACTAAAAAGTCTCAACATTCCTTATTCCTCTTATACAGCGAAACTTTTCGATTTCTTTTCTTAATTTTCTTCCTGTTTACTGAGTTATTGTTTTTTATCTCTAATTCTCTATATGTTTATTTTATTTTATTTTTTTTGTGACATTTCTCTAGATTCTTTGGGGGAAAAAATGTACTTAACTGCAAATTACTAGTAACCAGCTATATGCATATGTCAATTAACAACATTTAGCAACTTAATTAGGTTTTAATGATAAGTATTATAATACGGGTTTTACCAAATTCGCTAACAATATTTTCCCTCAATAATAACATGTATGCATTTTGTTACCATCCATTGTTAATGATATAAACTATAAAACTAAATTATTAGCTTGGACAACTCATATATTCTATACACATAACAGTTTATTAATGCACCTATAATTGTCATTGTCACAGTTCAAGGTTTTATTAATTAATTATACACACAAAAGTTATATAGAAATTAAATTAAACACACACATGGCTGAGTTCAATGAAACGTTTCCAATGGGGCAACAAGTGGATGATTTGATGAACATTTATGTGTATGTCATCACATTTGATCTTCCAACTCTAACCATTGTTTTCTCAATACTCACATTGTTATTCTTCATCTTATATCAAATTCTCAATGGTTTGTTCTTTTGGTTCGTGGAAACAAGGCCTAATGAACATGATCTTGAAGAGGGTGTCACTGAATTAGAAGATTATGAAGGACAAAAACTTAGAGCTTCTAAGAAATTGCCACCTTTAGTGAATTATGGAATGCATGGTGTAGCAAAAAGTTGGGGCGATTGTGCCATTTGCTTGGAAGATTTTCAAGTTGGTCAATTCTGCCAAGTTTTCCCTTTGTGCACACACATGTTTCATTCGGATTGCATAGACCACTGGTTGCAGAAGAAATTAACATGTCCTATTTGTCGCAGTTGTATATAAATAATTTATAATTATGAAAGATGTGTATATAATTATTTATAACATGTATTTTGAATTGGACATTTATCACACTTATATATAAATAATTATGTAAAATGTGTATATAATTATTTATAAAATATATTTTAAATTAAATTATTTATTATTATCATTATTATATGATTTTGTTATCATAAATGTCATTACTGTTGTTAATAATATAATTGTGAACTTATTGTGATGATAGAAGTGACAGGTATAGCGGAGATAAGAGTAACGGCGACAACAATAATAATAAAAGTGGTAGACATAATAAAAACAAAAGTGATGATAACAGTAATACATGATAAGGAACATAATAATTGTGACATATAAAATAAAGACTAATTAAAATGAAAAAATTATATATCATTATATATTATAAAAAAATAAAATAAAATCTTACAAAATCGTAAGAGTCTTGATAGAATTATTAAATGATAAAATATTTATATTTTTTACTAAAAGTTTCACAAAATATATCATATTAAATAATTTTTTAAAATCTATATATTTTTTTAATATTGCAAGAGTTTTTTAAGTTGTAAAAAGTTTTAAACAAATATCATTAGATTTCAATATTTTTTAAAAAATATGATTGCTTTAATTAAATACCACGGTGTTTTAATAACTTTTTTTAAAAGATTAGAATCATCTTAATTCAATATCATAATTTTTTTATTACATTATATAAAAGTCTTGATTAATACCCATGCTTTCTACTAAAAAAATTGTTTTAAAATTATTTGAAATCCCAAATGAATACACCATCTAACCGAAAAAGATGTCCTCCATTTTTTTTTGTTTTGGAAAAAATTATTATATGAATCGGCTACCATGATATGTTCACATTACACATAATAACAAAGAATGTAACTTAATTGATAACATACATTAAACTTAAATTTGTGAGGAAAGAATGAACAGTCTTAAGTGTGACAAGTGTAACGCCCCTCCGTATTTCATTGCTAAAATATTTTTATTTGAAAATGTTTTCTTTCATTTAGATTTCTTTAAATAAAATCTTAAAATAATTTTCCTTGCTAAACAAAAACGTCATCATAAAAATAAAACACATCATATACATCACATCATAACCATACATCAAAAGTTATTTACAAAATGTCACCTAGGTATGTAATATTGTGACAATTACATTATTACATAAAATCCTCATCTTAGATAACATTCCTTGACATCTCCACACATGATTTCTGAATCTACCTGTCAATCTGCTCCCCCAATTAAAATTTAGGATCATCACAGGTGTCAAACCACAGACACAAACACGCAAGGGTAAGTTCCAATATCTTAATAAAAATACTTATCATGTAAAAATATCAATATAATACATATCATATAAAAATACCAATATGATACATATCATAATCAAATAAATAAAGAATGAATTATGACTTAAATAAATTTTCTATATGATGCATGCTCCAACCTCAACTCCAAAAATATGCAATGTGGTACCATCTCAGATAATACGACATCATCATCGTAAAACTTACCGACCAGTTGAGATTTCACAGTGGTGCACAGAATCTCATAAACAATCATGTGATCATCATGAATTAAATGAATTCTCACTATAAAAATCCCCCAAGTCTTGCATCCCACCTAAACGTGTAACGCCCCGCCGTATTTCATTGCTAAAATATTTTTATTTATTATTATTATTTGAAAATGTTTCCCTTCATTTAGATTTCTTTAAATAAAATCTTAAAATAATTTTCCTTGCTAACAAAAACGTCACCAAAATAAAACACATCACATAAATCACATCATAATCATACATCAAAAGTTATTTACAAAATGTCACATAGGTACGTAATATTGTGACAATTATAATATACACATTATTATTAAATCCTCATGCTAGATAACATTCCTTGACATCTTCCACACATGATTCTGAATCTACATCGTCAACCGCTTCCTCCGAATAAAATTCAGGATCATCACAGGTGTCAAACCACAGACACAAACACGCAAGTGTAAGTTCCAATATCTTAATAAAAATACTTATCATGTAAAAATATCAATATAATACATATCATATAAAAATACCAATATGATACATATCATAATCAAATAAATAAAGAATGAATTATGACTTAAATGAAATTTCTATATGATGCATGCTCCAACCTCAACTCCAAAAATATGTAATGTGGTACCATCTCAGATAATACGACATCATCATCGTAAAACTTACCGACCGGTTGGGATTTCACGGTGGTGCATTTAATCTCATAAACAATCATGTGATCATCATGAATTAAATGAATTCTCACTATAAAAATCTCCCAAGTCTGGCATCCCACCTAGACGCACAGATTAAGTTATTATCTGCACCTCTAACCGAGGCCACCTCTTTTGAGGCATGCATGAATGAATGAAATCTTATCTCCCTTTCTAAAATCTCATTTAAAACAGCACCAACTTGTTAATATTACAAGTCCACAAAGTGCATAACATATGTAATTAGTCACAGTCCCAATCATCATCGAAGTTTAAAGAAAAGATAAACAAACACAATCCAAGTTTATAATAAAGGTCATCTAAGTTCACAACAAAGGTTATTCAAGTTCATAACAAAGGTCATTCAAATTTAAAGCATAAGAAAATGAACCGTTATAAACTTAAATTTTAACGTTTTTATTATTGAATTGCTTTTTAATTATTTTTAGTTACTGACTCATTCATTTTAGTAATTATTAACCATTGGCTGAATGGTTTTAATGGTGAAATTAGCTTGAAATCATAATAATCATTCAAAATAAGTTTTCCAATTACTCTTTATAATTGTTAGAAATCTTTATAAAATTAAATATTATATAGATAACTTAAAGTTATGAAATCAGTAAAGGTGGCAGAGCCTCCTAGTTAGATCTCATAATTTTAAGATCTCAAATTATTATAAGTAGTATAAACAAATGAAAGCGGAAATATTTTCAGTATAAGTATATAAAGATGCGATATTATAGATTTTAAAGCTGGAATAGCTTAGTTGGTTAGAACATGATTGAAAACTTGAAGATTTTGGGTTCATATGAATAGTATTCGTCTGATGCACTGTTCATATGAATAGTATTCGTCTGATGCACTGTTCATATGAATAGTATTCGTCTGATGCACTGTTCATATGAATAGTATTCGTCTGATGCACTGTTCATATGAATAGTAAATTTATAAGTAATAAATTTATAAGTTTCAAGTAAGGTGGCAGAGCCTCCTAGTTAGAATCTTATAAATTTATTCAACAATAAGTTCTCATATAAAGAATTTGAAAACTTCCCTTACCTTAACTTATCTTGATCTTTCTTTGGAATGCTTTGGAAGATCTTTTAAAGGTTGAAAGAAGGTTGATTCTACTCCCCACACAAAGTTAAGTGAAGTGGTTTTGGTGAATTTAGAAATATTTGGAATTTTTGACACAATAAGCTTATGGTTTTGGTAGATTGAAAAACAAGAGAAATTTGGTATTTTGTGAGAATGAACTTCAACTGGAATGTGCATTTTCAGTGTTCTCAAATGTGCTATTTATAGACCAAAAAAATATTAAAATATTATTTGTAACCAATTTGTATAGTTACTTAAAAATTTTTAATGAATGTCATTAATAATTTTCTTTACTTTTGACTTTTATTTATTTGTTTCCAACCACCCCACTACTTGTTTCCAGCAGCCAACAGTCCCATTACGTGATTGGAAGGCCAATAATTGTCATTTGCTTTAAAATATTCACAAATGACCAAAACAATTATTAGTTTTCAAGTTTATCATTTTGATAAAAATTTCCTAAGTGATGTGGCTTTCTTCTAAGTCTTTCTTTGCATCTTTATTTCATCCTTTTTATGCTTAGTTATTTGTTTTATAATCAAAGATAGCAAATTGTTCAAAAATGTGAGATACTGTTCATATGAATAGTAAAATACTATTCATTTGATACTATTCATCTGATACTATGAATAGTAAAATACTATTCATCTGATACCATTCGTCTGATACCATTCGTCTGATACTATGAATAGTAAAATACTATTCGTCTGATACCATTCGTCTGATATCATTCGTCTGATATTATGAATAGTAAAATACTATTCGTCTGATACTATGAATAGTAAAACACTATTCGTCTGTTCATATAAACAGTAAACACTATTCGTCTGTTCATATGAACAATAAACACTATTCGTCTGTTCATATGAACAGTAAAATACTATTCGTCTGTTCATATGAACAGTAAAATACTATTCGTCTGTTCATATGAACAGTAAACAGTTAGAATTTGTATTAAATGTTTTAACTACGTTTTTAATATACATAATTATTTATGAAAATTAATTTTGAGGGTATTACAACTCTCTCCCCCTAAAAAGAAATTTCGTCCTCGAAATTTACCTTATTGAAATAATGTAGGATAGCTTTTCTGCATCTCACTTTCCAATTCCCATGTTGCATCATCCGTTCTCCGATAACCTTTACTAAAGGAATATTTTTCCCTTAAGGTTTTGATTCTTCTATCCTCAATTCTTATTGGTAATGCTTCATAGGTTAGATTATCCTTTATTTGTATATCATCTAACTCAATTACATGTGATGAATCAGGAATGTATTTACGAAGTTGTGAAACATGAAAGACATTATGAAGATTAGAAAGAATTGGGGGTAAAGCAATTTGGTAAGCCACAGGGCCTACTCTCTTTATTATTTGGAAGGGACCAATGAAACGCGGTGAAAGTTTTCGGGATTTTAAAACTCTTCCAATACCAGTCCATGGATTTACTCTTAAGAATACGTGATCACCAACATCAAATTCCAAATCTTTTCTTCTTTTGTCATGATAACTTTTCTGCCTACTTTGTGTCATTCTCATTTTTTCCTGAATTAACTTAATCTTTTCTGAGGTTTGTTGTACAATATCAGGTCCTAAAATTAAACTTTCTCCGATTCAAATCCAACACAAAGGGGTTCTACATTTTCTTCCATATAAAGCTTCAAAAGGTGTCATACCAATGGAAGAATGAAAACTATTATTGTAAGTAAATTCTATCAAAGGCAAAAAGTCTACCCAACAACCTTTATGTTCTAAAACACAAGCTCTCAATAGATCTTCTAAAGATTGGATTGTTCTTTCAGTTTGTCCATCAGTTTGGGGATGATAGGCTGAACTTAATTTTAATTTGGTGCCTAAAGCTTTATGTAAACTCTCCCAAAATCTTGAAGTAAATCTAGGGTCTCTCACGTCGATACAATACTAGATGGTACACCATGTAATCTTACAATCTCACCTATGTACAAATTAGTTAATTTCTCTAAAGAATACCTAATATTAATAGGAATAAAATGTGCAGACTTAGTTAAACGATCTACTATAACCCAAATTGAATCAAATCCTCTAGGGCTTCTTGGCAAAGCTACCACAAAATCCATAGATATGCTATCTCATTTCCATTGTGGTATTTCTAAAGGTTGCAATAAACCTGAGGGTTTCTGATGTTCAATTTTAGCCTTTTGACAAATTAAACAAGAATACACATATTCACAAATTTCTTTCTTCATTCGAGGCCACCAGAACATGGTTTTCAAATCTTTGTACATTTTAGTGGCACCAGGATGAATACTTAATTTGCTTTTATGTGCTTCCTCCAAAATTGTTTTTCTAACTTCTGTTATATTAGGAATACAAATTCTATCTTGAAACCTCAAAATACCATCCATTCCAATCTTAAACTCACTACTTTTTCCTTGATTCAAAATTTCCATTTGAGTTTTTTAAAAGGATCAAATTCTTGCTTCTGTCTAATTTCTTCCAAAAATGTGTTAGAAATTTCTAAAGCTCCTAATCTAATACTCGTATTAGTAGTTTCACACACTAAACTAAGATCTCGAAATTGTTCTAATAAATCCATTTCTCTAATCATCGAAAGACATAATCAAAGACTTCCTACTTAAAGCATCTGCTACCACATTAGCCTTTTCGGGATGGTAATTAAGTTCAAAATCATAATCCTTTAAAAATTTCATCCATCTTCTTTGTCTCATGTTTAATTCTTTTTGACTAAATAAATATTTGAGGCTTTTGTGATCGCTAAATACTTCAAATCTAGTTCCATACAAATAGTGTCTCCACATCTTAAGTGTGAATACTACAACCGCTAATTCTAGATCATGGGTTGGATAATTTTTCTCATGAATCTTAAGTTGTCTAGAAGCATATGCTACCACTTTACCATCTTGCATCAATACTCCTCCTAAACCCATTTTAGATGCATCACAATACACTACAAAAGGTTCTTTGGGATCGGGTAGAGTTAATACCGGAGCAAATGGTCAATCTTTCCTTTAGAGTTTGAAAACTATCCTCACATTGAGTTGTCCAAATAAATGCCTGATTCTTTTTAGTCAAGGTAGTCAAAGGCAAAGCTATTTTAGAAAAATCTTTAATAAATCTCCTATAATATCCTGTTAATCCTAGAAAACTCCTAATCTCTGTTATACTTTTAGGTCTCTCTCATTCCAAAACAGATTGCACCTTACATGGATCTACAGATATTCCTCCCTGACATATCACATGACCTAAAAGTTTCATTTTCTCCATCCAAAATTCACACTTAGATAATTTAGCAAAAAGTTTTCTGTCCTTTAAAATCTGTAATACTATATTTAAGTGTTTGGCATTATCCTCCCTAGTTTTACTATACACTAATATGTCATCAATGAATACAATTACAAAATGGTCAAGATAAGGGTGAAAAATTCGGTTCATGTAATCCATAAATACTGCTGGAGCATTAGTCACTCCAAAAGGCATAACTAAATACTCATAGTGCCCATAACGGTATCGAAAGCGCGATTTTGGAATATCCTCGGATTTTACCCTAATCCGATGATATCCCGATCTTAAATCAATCTTACTAAAAATACAGGTTCTTTTAATTGATCCATAAGATCATCAATCCTAGGCAAGTGGATATTTATTCTTAATGGTTACTCTATTCAATTGTCTATAATCTATGCACATTCTCATGGTTCCATCCTTTTTCTTAACTAACAAACCGGAGCTCCCCAGGGTGATACACTAGGTCTTACAAACTGTTTACTTAACAATTCTTCAATTTGTTTCTTGACTCGTTAATTCTACAGAGACATTCTATATGGTGCTATGGAAATTGGTCCTGTTTTCTCGAACTAAATCAATGGAAAACTCTATTTCTCTTTCGGAGGTAATTGATCCACTTCTTGAAATATCTCTGTAAAATCTTTTACTATTGGCACACTACTCACCTCATTTTCAGATTTAGTTTCATTAGCGGTGATCATGTATACTTGGGTATTGTTTTCCTTTAAAGATTTTAAGACTTTATTTATGGAAACAATTTCAATATCCCTACTCACCTCCGGGTCTCGAAAAATAATTGTTTTGTCAAAGCAATTCAACAAAACATGATTAGTGGACAACCAATCCATACCTAAAACAACTTCAATTTGTTGAAGGGGTAAACAAATCAAATTGACACAGAAAGTTTTATCACCAATTTTTATTTTACAGTCTAGACAGATATCTGAGGTTAAAACTGAAGTCCCAGTTAGAGTATTTACTTCTAATTTAAAGTTTAATGAAGACACAGGGAGTTTTAATTTTTGTACACAAGAATATGACACAAAAGAATGAGTAGCACCAGAGTCAAATAACACAGTTAAAGGAGTTTCATTTATGAAGCATTTACCTCGAATCAAAGGTTCTGAAGTCTCAGTTCCATTAAGAGAAAAAAATTCTTCCTTGAGCCTTCGATTTTTCAGACGGATTTTCGGACATGCTTCCTTTTCCTCGACAATCTTTTGCTAGATGTCCCTTTGTGTTACATTTGTAGCACCAGTTGCACGATGAGGCATAGTGTCCAAATTCTCCACACTTAAAACACTTGACATTAACAGGATTAGATTCACGATTTCCCATAGAAGCTTTAGAGAAATTTCCAAAAGGACGTTCTCTAACTCCTTGAGAAGCTTGGTATGGTTTTCCTTTATTTTGAAACCCAAATCTTTTATTTTTAATGGGTCCTCCAATATTTTTATTTTTATAATATACAGTTCTAGCACGAGAATCCTCATCATATATTCTACACATATTCACAAGTACTGGAAATTGGTGAATACCTTGATAATTTATGGCCTCGTTTTATTTCAGACGTAGGCCATTTAAGAATTTAACACATTTAGATCTTTCACCATCTTTTCCATGGTAGTGTGCGGAATATCTGACTAGATCCTCAAACCTGACCGCATATTCAGCAACTGTTAAGTTCCCTTGTTTTAATTCCAAAAACTCCATTTCTTTTTTATTCCTTATATCTTCAGGAAAATATTTTTCTAAAAATAATTCTTTAAATTCTTCCCATTTTATTGTTTCTCCTTCGGTTGCCATATATTGACAGGTATTTTCCCACCAATACTCTGCCTCTTCCACTAACATGTAAGTTGCGAAAATTACCTTTTTATCTTCGCAACATCCCATTACCCGAAAGATTTTCTCAATCTCCCTTAGCCATCGTTGAGCACCTTCAGGGTCATATCTACCTCCAAAAGTAGGCGGATTATTCCTCTGAAAACGCTCTAGGCCGCGATATTCAGTTTGCTCATTGTTGTTTCTACTTTGGTTTCCAATTGCTTGGGCAAGATTTTCAAGTGCCTCAGCAATTGCCTTATCATTTGTTCCAGCCATCTATTATTATTAGAGAAAAGAAAATCTCTAAGCACACCAACTAACAATCAAATAAATATATAGAGCACATAAACAAACAATCATTCACACAATCTTATTGATTCTAAGCTCACTACCAATTACTTAATCACAACAAAAACATGGTTAGCTCAAACTTCACAAGTCCAAGAAAACATACTGCTCTGTACCAACTTGTAACGCCTCGCCGTATTTCATTGCTAAAATATTTTTATTTATTATTATTATTTGAAAATGTTTTCCTTCATTTAGATTTCTTTAAATAAAATCTTAAAATAATTTTCCTTGCTAACAAAAACGTCACCAAAATAAAACACATCACATAAATCACATCATAATCATACATCAAAAGTTATTTACAAAATGTCACATAGGTACGTAATATTGTGACAATTATAATATACACATTATTATTAAATCCTCATGCTAGATAACATTCCTTGACATCTTCCACACATGATTACTGAATCTACCTGTCAATCTGCTCCTCCGAATAAAATTCAGGATCATCACAGGTGTCAAACCACAGACACAAACACGCAAGGGTAAGTTCCAATATCTTAATAAAAATATTTATCATGTAAAAATATCAATATAATACATATCATATAAAAATACCAATATGATACATATCATAATCAAATAAATAAAGAATGAATTATGACTTAAATGAAATTTCTATATGATGCATGCTCCAACCTCAACTCCAAAAATATGCAATGTGGTACCATCTCAGATAATACGACATCATCATCGTAAAACTTATCGACCGGTTGGGATTTCACGGTGGTGCATTTAATCTCATAAACAATCATGTGATCATCATGAATTAAATGAATTCTCACTATAAAAATCCCCAAGTCCGCATCCCACCTAGACGCACGGATTAAGTTATTATCTGCACCTCTAACCGAGGCCACCTCTTTTGAGGCATGCATGAATGAATGAAATCTTATCTCCCTTTCTAAAATCTCATTTAAAACAGCACCAACTTGTTAATATTACAAGTCCACAAAGTGCATAACATATGTAATTAGTCACGAGTCCAATCATCATCGAAGTTTAAAGAAAAGATAAACAAACACAATCCAAGTTTATAATAAAGGTCATCTAAGTTCACAACAAAGGTCATTCAAGTTCATAACAAAGGTCATTCAAATTTAAAGCATAAGAAAATGAACCGTTATAAACTTAAATTTTAACGTTTTTATTATTGAATTGCTTTTTAATTATTTTTAGTTACTGACCCATTCATTTTAGTAATTATTAACCATTGGCTGAATGGTTTTAATGGTGAAATTAACTTGAAATCATAATAATCATTCAAAATAAGTTTTCCAATTACTCTTTATAATTGTTAGAAATCTTTATAAAATTAAATATTATATAGATAACTTAAAGTTATGAAATCAGTAAAGGTGGCAGAGCCTCCTAGTTAGATCTCATAATTTTAAGATCTCAAATTATTATAAGTAGTATAAACAAATGAAAGCGGAAATATTTCAAAGATAAGTATATAAAGATGCGATATTATAGATTTAAAGCTGGAATAGCTTAGTTGGTTAGAACATGATTGAAAACTTGAAGATTTTGGGTTCATATGAATAGTATTCGTCTGATGCACTGTTCATATGAATAGTATTCGTCTGATGCACTGTTCATATGAATAGTAAATTTATAAGTAATAAATTTATAAGTTTCAAGTAAGGTGGCAGAACCTCCTAGTTAGAATCTTATAAATTTATTCAACAACAAGTTCTCATATAAAGAATTTGAAAACTTCCCTTACCTTAACTTATCTTGATCTTTCTTTGGAATGCTTTGGAAGATCTTTTAAAGGTTGAAGGAAAGTTGATTCTACTCCCCACACAAAGTTAAGTGAAGTGGTTTTGGTGAATTTAGAAATATTTGGAATTTTGACAAAATAAGCTTATGGTTTTGGTAGATTGAAAAACAAGAGAAATTTGATATTTTGTGAGAATGAACTTCAGCTGGAATGTGCATTTCCAGTGTACTCAAATGTGCTATTTATAGACCAAAAAAAATATTAAAATATTATTTGTAACCAATTTGTATAGTTACTTAAAATTTTTTTAATGAATGTCATTAATAATTTTCTTTACTTTTGACTTTTTTTTATTTGTTTCCAACCACCCCACTACTTGTTTCCAAAGACCAACAAATCCCATTACGTGATTGGAAGGCCAATAATTGTCATTTGCTTTAAAATATTCACAAATGACCAAAACAATTATTAGTTTTCAAGTTTATCATTTTGATAAAAATTTCCTAAGTGATGTGGCTTTCTTCTAAGTCTTTCTTTGTATCTTTATTTCATCCTTTTTATGCTTAGTTGTTTGTTTTATAATCAAAGATAGCAAATTGTTCAAAAATGTGAGATACTGTTCATATGAATAGTAAAATACTATTCATTTGATACTATTCATCTGATACTATGAATAGTAAAATACTATTCATCTGATACCATTCGTCTGATACCATTCGTCTGATACTATGAATAGTAAAATACTATTCGTCTGATACCATTCGTCTGATATCATTCGTCTGATATTATGAATAGTAAAATACTATTCGTCTGATACTATGAATAGTAAAACACTATTCGTCTGTTCATATAAACAAGAACACTATTCGTCTGTTCATATGAACAATAAACACTATTCGTCTGTTCATATGAACAGTAAAATACTATTCGTCTGTTCATATGAACAGTAAAATACTATTCGTCTGTTCATAAGAACAGTAAACAGTTAGAATTTGTATTAAATGTTTTAACTACGTTTTTAATATACATAATTATTTATGAAAATTAATTTTGAGGGTATTACAGCAAGTCTCAGATCGAATGATTAGAATATTGTTAATAATTTAAAAAAATATATAACAAGAGATATAGTTCAGTTAATTAGCTGTGTGAATTATTATAAATCTTCTTCCATTCATAAAAAAACATATAAACGAGATTTTTAATTTATGAAATTTGGTAAAGACTATGTTACTATTCGACTATAATAATTTCTCATTTTAGAACATGAGATTTCCTGCAGTATAGTATCTATGAATTGGGTTTCCACAAATAGGTACTATTCCACCATGCAATAATTTCTCATTTAGTATATGAGATTTCCTATGGCATAGTATTTGTGAATTGGGTTTCCACAATTACAATTATACAGTCAATACTATGTCAAATATTCTATGTGCAAAGTTGTCTCCAATTCAATTCAAGAGTATGACTAACTAAAAGTCTAAAATCTATTAAAAAAAATTTGCCAGTTATTCCAAATAATATTTTTCTAAAGATAAAGATTCCAGGATCTAGGCATCTATATTTGGTGTTTACAACAAATGCAATTGTGTCATGTTCAAATTACTCATTCTCTTTCCACAAAAAATTCAAGAGACTTAGACATTTAACCTTCTTCCATAACGAAGAGAAACAAAAATATAATAATAAAAAGTTAGCAAATGTAACCAATAGTTGGTTCTAAAATCATTGAACAATATGGTTGCTGCTTCTGAAGCATTTTCCCCTCAATCTGCTCCTGACCCTCTTACATTTTCATATTTCATTGACAATGCTTCGAATGTGATTCTAATATTGTTCTTATTTCTTTGTGTGGCAACCATATTTTCAACAATAATCCTTCTTCTTCTATTTAAAGTCTTTGAAATCATATCTGATATTCTTCTTGAAACACTTGAGGATGATGTTGAAGAAGGAAGAATAACAAGTTTGGTAGTTGAATCTATTTTGACTTACCAAGATGCTTTGAATCACATAAGTGATAGAAGGGAAATGTTACAATCATATATACAAGGTACTGAGATGAGACCAATTCATAAAAGGCCATCAATGGAACTGCCACAGCTTGTGATTTATGGACAAGATGAATTGGTACCATTTTATAGTAGTGATTGTGTCATATGTTTGGAAAGCTTCATCACAGGGGAATCATGCCAAGTTCTTACACCTTGTAATCACTTTTTTCATTCTTATTGCATAAAGCATTGGTTGAAGGACAATGTCACTTGCCCGGTTTGTCGAAATTCTCTATTAGATTTACAAACATGATGAGTTAGAGAGTTTATGATATAAGTTTGTAGAAAATTTGATCATATAAAATTGTTAATTTCTTTCCCTTTGTTGGGAGAATTTCGTCATTGTAATTAGTACTCTTCATTCACGTATATCCCATAATTCCCTAACTAGTGCCATTTTAAGGACTTTGATAACTAGGATAGTTTGGTTAAAATGAATTTTATAGAATATAATATAACATTAGAGACAACGAGAAATATATATTGATAAAGGTTTTAAGAATCATGCTTTTCATAATTTGAAAAACACAATTGTAGATTACTAAGCCTTAAAGAAATCAATATGAATAAAGTCTGAAAGTACTCGTTACTGAGCCTCTGTATTATTGGAGATTATTAATTTCTTAGCAGAAAAGGCTTCATTTTATCAGTCACATGTTACAGAGTCTTTTACAATAACAAAATTTATTTTGTGTACACTACATATATTGCAATAACACAAATTCATAGCTAAAACACATGAAATTAGATATGGCCATATTTTGGTCCACCGTGATCAGACCATTTGCACTTAGGGGTCAAAAAGTGCATTTTACAAGTTGGTGGTCTCTACTTCAGCATCTGATTCAGCAACCGTAGGCACCTTTTTATATACCTCAGACCCTTTGAATCTATTAGGCAGAATACAATGAGCACCAAGACGTTGCTGCAAGTAGATAATGATTGCAAATAGGATACCTCCCAATGGAATGACAATATCCCAAGCAGTGGAGTAAAAATCTGCGCTTGGATCTGCATACAAGTATGATCCACCATCTAGGCGTGCAAAGTTCTGAATCCGGTAAAGATCATAGGCATGGGGCAACAGTCTCACAAAAGTAGTTCCAAAGTAAAATGAACTTGAAAGAACATTGTCCTTCATGTTTAAGAACAGGTTTAGAATTATCTGTGGTAAGAGAAAGCCATCCAATATCAAACCACCATAAGATTTTAAATTCTCCCATGATGAACTATGTTGGTTCAATGAAGTAATCAAAGAAGCCTCATCTCCACTTTTCTTCAACTTCAACAGCAATGCAATCAATAAGCCAGCGGCATACAAAGGTAAAGTGACAAATGTAGCTTTCCACTCAGCAATCCAAATGCCTTTTCTGCTTTCATCACTCTTTCTTGAGGACCAAGTTAGTTGAAGGAGTCGAAATTGCAACAAGAAAGCCACCATGGTGATTAGCCTTATAGCTATTTCATTCACTTCAAGCCACCCAGAATTTCCGAGCACAAAGTTTTTGTTGTTAGGATTTTGAACAAGAAGTGCTTCAAAGTTCAAAACAAGGGGTATCATGTGACCCAAAGTAAGCATTATCATCATAACAAGTGAGAGCAAGGGAAGTACATTGGGGTGTCTCTTCACATGGAAGAGCTGCAAGGCCACAAAAACACATGCTAGAGTGGTAGATGTCAGAACCATGATGGTCTCCATATCCATTCTCCAAACTATTTTTTTAGCTTCTTCAGAGTAAAATGCAGATGAGGATAAAATCAAAGGTTTGAAGTAAAGAGGATCTGACTTTTTGCGTGTACTTTCAATGCTTCCCTTAATGAAGATTCCACTTTTTGAATCTAATGGTGGTAACTGAAACTTCACAACAATCTCACAATCCACAGAATGAGCTATTGGAATGAGAGAGTTTGAGTAGAGATTGCGGCAACCTACCATACACAAGTTTCCTGATCCAGCATCATAAATTCCTTCTGCAGAAATCCTCGCGTATGAAGAGGACAGATTAAACACAGAATTCCTGTCATTTAAGGTTGAATTATACGCCAGTAAGATTTTGTAGCTAATGTTAAATAAGCTACCATCATTGAGGACTACCATGGTGGCAGGAGCTTCACTGGAGTTTGAGATAGAAACAGAAACATCATTCTGCTCTAAGGTAGAGATATGATCACCAACAGACAAAGGAGATGAGTAACCCCAGCCTACTCTTTTGTTGGACTCTCTAACTGACATGTCAAATCTCATGTCATATGAATAGGCATCTGGATAACTATTCCTCTTGTTCTTGACAGGCTTGTGTGGTGGACATAACTTCTTAACTCTGTCTAGCTGGCTATACTCATACTTTGTAGCTTGAATTATCTCCCTGCGATCCCCTTCGTTTCTAAATGTTATCATCTTGAAGTAACTTGGATCATTAGTACTCTTGTTGGTCCAAATTTGGCCCACTATGCTACTAGTGCTGATGATTGACCAAGTTGAGGGGAATCTCAATCTTAGTCTTGTTGAGCAATCACCTATACGAGTGTCAGCCAAGGATGATGATGTATTGCCAATGATATGGCAAACCACTGCAAACAACATGTTTTTCTTCTCATCCCACCATCCCTCTCCAACCAACATAGTTTTGGGGTTGAAACTATGGCTAATCCAATAACTAATATTCGAAAACCTCACCAGAATCCTCAACTTACGCTTGTTGTTAGCAAAAGAACATTCAATGCCTTTCAAAGACACTAGAGATGGCAATTGACCAGAACTCTCACTAAAAGGAGTGCAATTCTTAGAAGAACTGCACTCAGGAGAGAACTCTAATTGGAGTTCCCTAATAGCCCTTGAGAGTGGACCTGAACAAAAGCTCAATGAATTCAATGGTAAATTACCCTTTGTAGCATCACTACTAGAACTTGAAGAGAACTCATTGACAACTTCCTTGGAATCTAAGGTATAACTGTAATTTGCTTTTGGAAACATCAACACAGAAACAGCAAAGTAGCTCTCATCTTTTTCAGAACTCAAACTCTTCAAACTTCCACTAACCAAGGTAGTGATGTTGCTATTTTTTAACACATTATCAAGCTTAAGTACAACATCCAGATTAAGATAATTACCTACCTTGGAATAACCTTTTCCTGTGCCTACCATGCAAACCTTCCCTGAAGACTCAGACCAGAAACCATCAAGCTTGAAGCTTACAAGGCTTCTTCGGTATCGACGTTGCCGCTCATACCTTGATCTGTCATAGCTGATGTTCCTTACACGGTAGTAAGATATGGTGGACATGAGTGATACAGTACCTTTAACACTGAACAAGCCAGAGGACTTGGTTTCACGTACATACGTAGGTCGGAAGTAAAACGAGTGTTGGTTCAAGGAAGTTTCAATATCAATGATGCTATCACCTCCTGTGAAGTAACCTGTGTTATGATCACCAAGAGGAAAAGAGTAGAAGGCTTGTTCATTGGGAGTTGACTCTGGAACTATGGAACCACAGTGGTCTGTGTATGAGGGTTGTGAAGCAAAGGAAGAGACATGGTTGAAGGAAGAGATAGTGAGAACAAAGAAGAGAGTGAAGAGAAGAGAATCCATTGCCATCATCATAGGTAATGGAACAAACCAAGAATTTAAGTCATAGATATTCCCTTTAGATACAACCTTACTTGAAGCACAATCGACATTAAATGTTTGACACACTTTTTTATTCTATTTTTTTATTCTATAGTTATGATACAACTATATTTATCAGATTAATATTAAAATATGATTCTATTCCTAATATTTAGCTTCCATAATTAGGAGACATAAAAGTAAAATATTTTTTGTTTAACATCCTGTACTGATGAAGAAGAATCTATTACTTAAGTAAAAACTAAATGACGTGGTATTTGGTAAGGATAATAGCTTAAACTCTTCGATTGGTCCATTTAGTGTTCTTGTTTTAAGTTTTAGTTTCCAGCATAAAAATTAAGATTTTGTCTTCATCACTGATATAGAACAATATTTGGCAGAATAAAACAGTAAAAAAATTTCTAGCTATTATAAATCGCTACAAGAAAATTATTTAGGGACTAAAACTTACAATTTTCTTATATAAGACTAAAATTTATGGTAGTAAATAAGATGAAAAGTTTAACCTATATAATTAATATCTCCATGCTTCTGCTGGGCTCCACTGAATGTGAATGGCAAATGAGACCACTATGCTAGAGTGAAGAACAATACAAGTTTTTTTAATTGACAAAAATTCTAGGAAGTTTCTGATAAATTTTCAAGGTTTAGACTTGGAAAATAACGCAATTGTTCATTATGGCTTGAATGGACCCAATTTACTAGTCTTATGTGTGACTTGGTGGGTATAGTAACATCCATGATTATGAATATATTAGATTATTTCTTCTAAGGGTAAGTTCCCACTCCTATGTATTTTTTATTCTTTTTGTTTTTGTAATATTATATTTGGTATTCTTCTATTTTTTTTAGTATTACTTGTACTATTTATATGTTTTTTAAAATTAAAATTGGTATAATATATAAAAGAGTGTCAATATAATATATTTTAAATAATTAACTAAATTTATATAAAAATAAAAGAAGTAAAAAAATATTTATAAAATCTCGAAAAAGAAAATTTTGGGTGGAATAATTTGTTTATGTGTATATGCTTAAGTTTTTGTCAAAAGATCAATTGATTAGTAATAGAAACTCTTAAAAACGTAAGTTTCATACAATTATTAACTTTTTTCATGGTGCCGCACCATTCCAATATGTGTTGTCTCTTTCTCTCATGCGTGCTAAAACATTGACATTTCTAACGTTCTCTAAAACGATTATTAAATGATTCACCCTTCTTTGTAAATTGGTCACACGTACTTTTCTCTCTGCCATTGTGTTTATCGATCATTTTATCTTATAAGAAAAAAAACTAATGTTAATATTTTTAAAATGATAGGTGATGAAATTTTACCATCCATATTTTTTTGGTACAACCTTGTTAATAAAGGTTGGTTCAACTTATACGAGTGAACAGTATGAGTATTGACAAAGGGATACAGAAACTTGGGAAGGTTTACTTGGATGTTTCTTGACTAACTATTATTCAAAGAGGACAAAAGTATTGCCGGCAATTCCATAGTTGCCGCCATATATATTGTATTTATGAATGTATAGATAAGATAAGGACGTGCACTTCTTCAACCCCACAAAGACTTGGAAGGTTTAGAACAAGTCATCGCTTACATATTGCCAAAAGTAAAGAGTTTAGTCAAGACCAATGAAGACGTCAGATAGTTATTTATTTAGTTTAATCCAAAATCCAAGCTTAATAGTGCTTTAACACGTTTTTTTTAGTGTTAACTTAATATTTATATGAAATAAAATACTAAAAAAAATATTATAGTACATATTTTGATTTTTATGGTTAAATTGGAATTGCTATAACAAAAAATTATTCCATATAATGACTTAAACATATTTTTTTTATTCTTGTAATTTAATTTCTTTTTCATTCTTTTATTCGCGTAAATATTATTTTTGGAATAGTCCCTAATATTTTCAAAAGTTTTGTGAAATTTATCTCATATTTTTTTTAAAAAAAAATAAATAAATTACCATTTTGGTGAATCAAAATAGGTTGAACAACAATCTAATTCTTTAAATATAAAAAAATAGTAAAATAATCTTATATAATATATCTATCATTTTAATTTCTGAAAATTTCTATCCTAAATTTAGTTCTTGAATTATTTTATTTATTATTATTTTAATTCCTCTGAGAATAAATAATTTAATTGATGAACTAAAATGACAACAAATAATATAATTTTAAAAAAATGACGATAAATGTGTTTTAAAGACTAAATAATAAATATATTACATTTTCAATAATTAAGATTAAATTGCCCAACGTATATAATTTCAAGAACCAAAATATAAGTTACTCTAATTTTCTACGTTTAACTAACAAAATTTACAATTATTCCCTGTCTTCCTCCATAGGAGTGGTTGATGATATGCACGTAAAAAGGCTGAAAACTCTTACAGAAATTATAAAATAAAAAGAGGGAGAAAGCTTTAAATTATGTTAAACCAAAAACGTATCATGAATTTATATAATTTACTTGTTTCATTTTAGTATCTTTTCCAATCATTCAAATAAGAAGAAAAAAAAAAAATTTTTTTCACTCATATATCTGCTCATTAAAACAACACTTCTTTATTTTATTTCTACCCTGTGTTTTAACTGTTTGTTTCTTTTCCCTAAATGAGAGAGAATTAGGAGATAGAATAAAAGGTGATTAGGATTTAGGTCCTCTTTAGCCATTTTCCTTGTGCTGATGGTTTAAGATAAGATGATATGGTAATCTGTTATTTGCTATGAAAGTTATCTTTAAGTTACATGATTCAGGGTTTTGAGATTTCTTCAAATTGTTGAAAGACTGCTTGCCCTATTACTTGTTTCTCCCTTCTATTGTCTTGGACCTATTTGCTTTACTTTGAAGATGAGCACACCCATAATTTGATCTTCAGCAATATTAGAATAATTATGATCAAGATTTTTATAATCTTTTTACTATTTTATTCTAAATTTTAGTGATAAGATTATTATATTAACCATTATTTAATATTTTTTTCAATTTAAATAATGAGAAATTAATTATATTTATAAGAACAGAGTGAAATAGAACAAGAAATCATAAGCTCTGAAATGAAGTCTTACTTTTACACAAAGTTTACATAATAATCACATGACTAATATTAAAATAAAAAGTTAAAAAAAGAAACATATTAGAAAGGCTATATTGCACAACACAATTTCACAGCTAAAATACATGAACATTAAAGAGAACTGCTTGAGACATGAGAGTGACCAGTTGTGTCACCCTGATCAGGCACTTTGCACTTGTGCATCATCATAACGAGCATTTTTTGTTGTCTCTGCTGCTGCTTCTAATTCAGTAACCACAGGCACCTTTTGATATACCTTAGACCCTTTGAATCTATGAGGCAGAATATAGTGAGCACCAAAACGTTGCTGCAAGTAGATTATCACAGCAAATAGGATACCCCCCAATGGAATGACAATATCCCAAGCAGTAGAGTAAAAATCTTCACTCGGATCACCATAGTAGTATATTTCATTATATTGAGGAGCATCACTATGAGTCCTGTAAAGATCATAGGCATGGGGCAACAATCTCACAAAAGTAGTTCCTATGTAAAAAGAACATGAAAGAACATTGTCCCTCATATTTGAAAACAGGTTTAGAATGATTTGTGGCAAGAGAAAACCATCCAAAACCAAACCACTATAAGATTTGATGTTCTGCCAATGTGAAGGCTGGTACCTAGGAACATACATAAGATCCTTAACTCCGTTATTTTTCTTCAACTTCAACAACAATGAAATCAATAAGCCTGCTGCATACAAGAGTAAAGTGACATAGGCACTGTTCCTCTCAGCAATCCATAGGCCTTTGTTGCTTTCATCATTCTTTCTTGCTGTCCAAGTTAGATATAATAGCCGGAATTGCAGCAAGAAAGCCACCATGGTGATCAGCCTCACACTTATTTCATTGAATTCAAGCCATCCATTATTTCTAGACATCCAGATTCTGTTGTTGGATTTTTGAGTGAGAAGAGCTTCCAAGTTAAGAACAAGAGGTACCATGTAACCCAGAGTAAGAATTGACATCATAATAAGTGACATGAAGGGGAGCACATTTGGTTCTTTTTTCACCTTGTAGAGTTGCAATACCACAAAAATACATGCTAGAGTTGTAGATATGAGAGCCATGATCACTTCCATATCCATTCTCCAAGCATTTCTGCTTGATGCTTCCCTATAATATGCAACCCCGGATAGGTCTAAACGCTTGAAGTAAAGAGAATCATGTTCTTCACGCGTGCTTTCAATGCTTCCCTTGATGTAGCTTCCATCATTTGAGTCCAATGATGGAAACTGAAACTTCAGTAGTATCTCACAGTCCACAGAATGAGCCACTGGTGGTGTCTCAGTGTTTGTATTTGAGATAAGGTCACGGCAACCTACCATACACAAGGTTCCTGCTCCAGCATCATAAACTCCTTCTGCTGAGATCTTCACACTCTGAGAGGACAAATTGAACAAAGAATTGCTGTCACCTAACTTTGGAAGAGACAACACTGAGAGGATAATCTTATAGCTCATGTTGAACAAACTACTGTTGTTGTTGTTGAGGGCTTCAGTAGGAACTTCATATGGGAAACTTGAGAATGAATCAGATGTATACATTATTCCCGACTCAGAGAATTCATCATCAACAGCTAAGGGTTTTGAATAACCCCAAGCTACTCTCTTCTTGAACTCCCTAACTGACATGTCAAATCTCATGTCAGAAGAGTAGGCATCAGGATATCTTTTCCCCTTGTCATTAGGCTTGTCTGTTTTTGAGCATGATTTGTTAACCTTTTCTAGCTGGCTATACTCATACTTTAAGCCCTGACCTCCTACCACACGATCCTCATCATTTCTAAATGTTACCATCTTGAAATATCCTTTATCACTAGTACTCTTATTGCTCCAAATTTGGCCCACTACGTTACTAGTGTTTTTTATTGACCAAATTGAGGGAAATCTCAATCTCAATCTTATGGAGCAATCACCTATATAAATGCCATCCAAGGGGGATGATGATGATGATGACTTGCCCATGATATGGCAAGCAACTACATACAACATGTTCTTGTTCCCATCCCACCACCCTTCCCCTACTAACATAGTTTTGGGATCAAAACTTTGGTTAATCCAATAATAACCAAATTCTGAAAATTCCAACAGAACCCTCAACCTATGTTTCGTAGCAGTAAAAGAACATCCAGTGCCTGTCAAAGACATTAGAGATGGAAGTTTACCAGAACTGCCACTTATAGAAGTGCAATTCTTAGAAGAATGGCACTCAACAGGGTACTCTAATTGGAGTCTGTTAATCCCCCAAGAGAGTGGAGATTTGCAAAAACTTAATGAATCTAAATTCAATGCTAGTCCTTCCTCAACATCACTCTCATGAGAAAACTCATTGACAACTTCTAAGGAATCCAGGGTATAACTGTAATTGGATTTTGGAAACATCAACAAAGAAATAGGTTCAAAGTAACTCTCATTATCCTTTTCAGAACTCAAGCTCTCTAAGCTTCCACTAACCAAGCTAGTGATATTGCTTGCATTGAACACATTATTAAGCTTAAACACAACATTCGCATCAAGAGAGTTACCTGTTTTGGAATGACCATTTCCCTTTCCAACCATGCAAACCTTCCCTGAAGATACATCCCAAAAACCTTCAAGCTTGAAGGTTAAGTAACCTCCACGTCTACGGTAACTGCGAAAGCCACCACCACCATCACTGAGGGTGTTGGTGCTTCTAAATGATATAGTGCTTTGGACTTTGAAAAGGTTTGAGGTTTGAGTTGCACGTGTGTTCCTTTGTGAGAGGTAAAAGGAGAAACGGTTCCATGAAGCAGTAACATCAATGATGCTATCACCTCCTGTGTAGTAACCAGTGAGATGATCACCAAGAGGAAAAGGGTTGAAGCTGAGTTTGGTGGTGGGAGTTGAGTATTGAACTATGGAAGCACAGTGACCATCATAAGAAGGTTGTGAGGCAGAGGAAACAGGGTTGAAGGTGAAGAAAGTGAAAAGAGAAAAGAGAATGAAGAGAGGAAAATTCATGAGCATGATGATCAAGAAGTTTCTTACAGGAAGTGTATAGAAAATAAGAAACTAAGCATCAACTCAATTCATTTATATATAATGTCTCTCTGAACCAATGCATGCCAAAGAAAGACCACAGGTTTCTTTTCAACCCAAGAAAAATGCAAAACTTATCCTATTATGTGAACCAAAAAATAGTTAAGAAATTTTTGAGACTGAGTGAAGGAAGAGTGAGATTATCGAAAGTAAAAAAGAAAATAGTAAATTACAGTCACTTTTCTTGAAATTTTAGGAAATTGAATGAACCCTTGTATTCAATCCTTGAATTGTTTGTTTAAAAAAGATTATGTTAAAATCTTTTTATATATTATAATATTATATCAACCCATCTTAATTTAAAAAAATATTATATTACTGTTATATCACAATTCCATTCCTCTGAGAAAAAAATATGAAAAATGAAAGGAAAATAGAATAAAATCTTGACAAAACATAGGAATTTTGATTGCAATTTACTCACAAGAAAAAAAAGAGGGTAATTAATTGTTAAATGTGTTCCCATATAGAAAGATAATGAGATGGGAAAAAAAATGTTGTAGAAATGTTGCAGGAGTGAAAATTTTGTGTAGATTTCAAAAGTTAGTACCATGTTGATATAATGGTTAAGGTTCATTCACTTACTAACATGTAGAAACAATTTATTTAGCTGGAATTTTATGGTCTATCTCTTCAAGGTGTAAAAACTTTTCAGGTAAGCAATGATAAAAGTGATATTGTGATAGATAATATTGCATGTAACATCTTTAATATAAGATATTTTTATTTCATTTACAATCATAAAAAAATCAATTAACTTAGTTACTATCATTTATTTGTTAATAATTATTTTTAATTGCCCTTATTTAAATCACTATGACTTATCATTTCATTCTTTTAACTTAGTTACTCTCCACACAAGTAACTAGTAACATGCTAATCTTGATAAGTTAATAGAGTAAAAGGTTTAAACATTTTATTGTTAAATATGTTCTTTAATTATCACACAAAATTATTTATATCTTTTTTTAATTATTATCTATAATATTTATTTACAATTTATTTATATTCATTTAATATATAGTTTACTTATTTTTTGTTTATATTAATTCAAATAATATACAATCTCCAAATTCTTATTCTTTTTATTCCAAGCCACAAACTAGTCAAAGCTAACAATTCCATTGACTTGGGTGGAACAGGTCATACATCAATGATCAACCACATATTCTTCAACATATATCCAGAGTCAAGACTTAAAGATCACGTGAATTGAAATTAATGAACATTTTCTTCATTTCATATCTGCAATGGAGACTTTTGTGTGCCATCTCAATTGGGGTAATAGATGGTGACAGTCAACGAAGACCCATGAAATGAAAATTTTTAAGACGTTAAAGAATTATTAAATATTCATTAGTAAATTTTATTATGAACAGTTAAATTAAAATATAGAAGTATATGTATAAAAAATTTACTTAATTTTTCTAAAATGCATGTAGTTTTAAGACACTTTTAATTTTGAAAATTTATGTATAATTATATGGTACAGATTTATCTTTCTTATTCTTATAAAAAAGAAAAGATTTTCGCATCACATACATTTCACACTCAACCACTTAAATATTAAAAACAATATTTTTTTTTCAAATATAATACAATTAAATAAGTATTTCTTTCAAGTAACTTAAAAGAAGCATTTACTGTTCTTGCTTTATTTGGAAAAACAATATTGATGAATACTGCATTAATTGTTAGGAGAGTAGTGTCGGTAGAATGGGTTAAGACTTATTCCTACTAATTAAATTTTTGATTAAGTCATTTATTTAAACTTGAATGTTACTTTATCTAGACCTTTTAATGTTTGAAACGAAATCAGCTCATTCTGATTTATGAACATGACATATTAAATTTAAGTTATGTATTTTTTAAATTATAACATTAAGTGAATACAAATTTCAACTAAAGTATACTTGTTACAAAGATATTTTTCTTTTAAAAAAATTATATGATATTAATTTTAACATATTATATATATATATATATATATTACTAAATTAAAAAATTAAATAATACTACTACAAATTACGATTGATGTAAACTTGTTAATGTTAAAGTAAATATTTAAAACTTAAAACTAAATGATTTATGTATTGCACCGGCAGCAAAAAAAAATATCATTTAGAACAGGACATGTTGACGTAGTGTGTAGTATAAGGACACCACATATTCCCACTTGATAAAAAAAAACAAAATATAAATATTTAATATTTAATATTTCATCAAAAAATATTTCTAAATTCTTAAAAAAAATTTACACTTATCTCAAACATTTTATTTAACCACATTACTAATTTAAACATCACATTATTAACTTAAACATCGCAGAATCTTTACAGATATCTTATTTTCCATTAAAAATTACTCAATAAATCGATCTATTTATCTGAGAGCCATACACCCAAATCAAAGACTACTTCTCACTTCTTTTTACCTTCAATTCCGAACCATAACAAGTTAATTAAGGTTTTTTTTTTATTCATCAACCAATTATTTTAAAGGATTGTTTTTCTTATACTTTCAAATTTGTCCGGTCAATTGCAGGATTAATCAACTCATTATATAAAACTAATATATAACCAATCACAATTACTTTAAATTCAAAAATAAAAATCTACTAAAAAATTTCGATCAACATGTCAAAAAAATGTCTTAATTAATATTGCCCAAGAAATGAATAGATAAACCAGAAACTTGCATGATCAATAATGACGAAAAAAATGCATTGACCGACCAAAGGTGTTCTAGTCAATGTTGGCTAGAAAATGCACCACATGACCAAGAATTGATTAAATTCAAAATTTTCTATCGTTTATTTTACGAAAAGTGAATCTAGATTCTTTTTCATAAATTCAACATTTTTACCAACTAAACTGCACTAATTACTTTATAATACATTTTGAAGCAAATATAAAGTTGTCCTATTTCCTTTCTTACCCTTCCAATCAAGCCATAGGCCAATTGATTGAACTGAATCTCAAATCTCAAATCCCATAACAATACCAATACTTATTATAGTTTAGTTTTGCAAAGCCAAATATTTGATTGGACCACTTTGGAGGAAAAAGACAGTGTGAGGCATTTTGAGTTCAAGTTTAATTCAAAACATTTTACTAATGTCTCCTTAACGTTTATTTTTCTTGCTTAATCTCCTTTTTACTTTAATTATTTTTTCGTTACCTTTTTTACCCTGTTAAAGGGCAACAAAAATTACATAACAATTCCTCCTTTTGGAATATACTCTTCACTTTTAATTATTTGAGTTTCACGTAAACGACAGATAAATATAATTATAAGATAAGTTTAGTGGTAGAAGAAAATATCGCTAATTCGAATACTTGACATTAATATTTGTCGATAAAAAAAAAAAAGTGATGGATTCATATTAAATAGATTAATAAATAATTTTATAAATTTAAGAGAATAAAATTATCTAATAAAAATAGAGAGAAGGAAAATTCTCTTTTAATAGTTATAGATATATCTACAATTATATTTACTAATATTGAAATTAGTGTGATGCATAGGTATATTATTGTTTTTTTTAATTTGAGTTATTATTAACTATGTTAACTATACACTATTTACGAATTATAAAACATAAATTTAGCATATTATACGTATAAATGAAATAAATAAACTTTTTTAAAATTAAAATTATGAAAATATATTATTACAATCAAGATTATGGTAAAATACTATGAATTTGGTAACTAAATTCATATCATGGCCGATTGGAATTATAATAATTTTAAATTTTATTCTTGTCAAAAAAGTAATTTTAATTTTAAAATTTACGTTTACTGTTATTGTGAGCAGAAATTGCATAAACTATTTGCGTATAAGATTCTTTACTTTTCTTATCAATTAGTTAATTAATTATAATAATTATTATAAAGATAGAGATATTGTATATGATAATTTATCGTTGATTTTCACATAAAAAACATTTAGTTTTTTAAAAATTAAAAAATAACAATTAAATGTTAGCAATTTTTAATTATATATATGTTATATAAATATACATTTTTTAAAATATAAACTATATTATAATTAAAAATTATTATGAATATTTTTTATTATAAAATTATGTATGTTCAACAAAATTATTATGAATATTTTTTATTATAAAAGTATTTAAGTTCAACAAAATTATCGTATATATAATGGACTGTCGTATAAAATATTTTATACTATTATTGCATAAATTTTTACTCTATTTTTAAACATAGAAATTATATTTAAAATACACTGTAAACTAATTTTGATAAATATGAACTACCATTTAAAAAAAAATTGAAATTTAATCTAAAATCAAAGAGCCAATGATAGATCGAAAGAGACAAAATTTTGAAAGAAGACACTTATTAAAGAAAAACTTCTTTCAAATTGATTTTTTTTTACAGCATAACCCTGTTTTAAAAAACTTCCATTCAAGATCATTTAGTCCTTACAAAAGATACTATTTATTTTTTTATCCTTCATAAATTTGAAATTTGATTTTAGTCCCTGCAAAACATATTGCTTTGTACCACATTGTTTTTTCATATAAATTGAATTAAGATCAGTTTCTATCTTTCTCATGTCACTTACAATTGAATTACACTGAACTGAGATTTTGTGTTTCAATACATAAACTCTAACTTTATCTAGAGAAATGGCTCATGACACCTAGGAGCTTGTAGATTTCAAAGAGAAACTAAAACTGTACACGTAGTATCCAAAAACCATATATTATAAATTTTTTCAAAAAAAGAATCTTAAATAAACACCCTGAACAAATTTAAAAGTATGTTTAAAAAAAACTATTTGAGGAGCATGTAAAAAAGATTAAACTAACGGCTTCTAAATAAAAATTTAAATAGAAATGTTGAGAAGTGATCAAAACCAAAACAAGACATAATAAGCAAACATGCAACTATATTTTATATTTTTATTTGCAACTATATACAGTTGGGAAGGCATTGTTCTGTATTTTCATCAAAACAAGATGGCAGATAGCAAGAAATAAACTATATAACATTAAAAAAGATTTTTTAAAAAAAACTCCAATTAGGTGAAATAAATATACTGTTGCTTTGGTGTATGTATCAAGCCTCAAAATTTGGTTTTCCAAGAGAATGTTGAGTTCAGGTTGCAGCCTCAGACAATTTGCATACCCTATGATGGCTTGTTCACTACTGGTTTTGCTGCTGGAGGCAGAAATTTGTCAAGGTCCTTTGCTCCAATTTGAGAAAATTCTTTGACAAGCTTGCCTATAAATCCAAATAAAGAGTCCTTAAACCGCTGAGAGCAGCTTTGGTCACCTTCATCAACGTCCTGAACTCCACCTTTGACCAAACACCCAACTTGAGCACCTTCCATGTATGCTTTACATGCCACCAGAATATCACTAGCTCGGCTACAGAAATGCCCCTTAACAAAGTCCTCAAAATGCTGAAACCAAAAATAGAATTAAACCGTCAAATTTTAAACAAATTGGTTTAGAATTAATATAGATTATTTGATCATATATTTAGATGGTAAACGTTAGAAAAAATGCACATGATTTTTTAAGTAATCATGTGACTAATAACTAACTTATAATCTTGACCATTATGTATGGTTGTATGATTCATTTTTATAGTATTCATCTCATAATAAGAAATGTTCTAATGCCCCACAGCCATTGCTTTCTACCTCCCCTGAGAAAATAATGCATAGACAAGGACAACAAGTGAACATGGCAAAGCAACCTTGGTAGAGGAGATAAAAAACTGAACCAAGACTAGAATCAAACCTTTGGAGGGTTTTGAATCTTATACATCATCGTCCTCAGTGACAGAAGAAATGTGTCCTCATTATATTGAAGGGACATCCTTTCACCATTTTCTGAACCACTCATGCCAGCAAATCCAGGTTCATTAAAGTAAGGCTTTGTATTCAGGATTAGACCTTGTATAGAGACCAGAACCTGTAGAACCGTTGAAACACCTGGGAGCCACTTCTCATTTTTGTTGCCAGACCAGGTGTTAAGAAGACTAAGGCACACTTTGCCACAACCATACAAATTTGGATTGAGCCGAAGACCCCCGGCGTGGTAGTGGACTTGCTGCGATGAAAAAAATGCACCCCATGTCAGAGTTGATTTAAGAAGAATGAACAATAAAATAAAGCCAGTCAGATACAGCATCTTCAACCACATACCGGAGGTACATTGGGATAGGCACTGGGAAAGAAAACATCAAAAAAGAAAAGGCCATCATGATAAGGAGTCCCTTCTGCTCCAATAATCACAGCCCTTAAAAGATCCATCCTTGATTCATAAACCCTTACAAATATTGTATCTGGAGGGGACAAAAGTAAGATTCAAAGAAACGGTAAGAGATCGAGCAAAATGTCAGAGGCAGGTGCATGATATGGTATTCAGAACACAATTTTATAGTTATTCTAATTTCAACTTCCAATTTTAGAACACGTATTTGGAATTTTGTAAGGAAAAAGTTAATAGGCACTATTCTATAAGGATAAATCATAAAATTAGCCAAGCAAAACTCACCTGGCAAATCCTTCTGCAAAATCTTCCACTCATCCTGGATTTTTTTAGCCCAAGTCTTGGGAGGCTGTTCAAGAAATAGCTTCATGGTCAACCCAAACAATCCAAGCAAAGAACTGAAATAAAGAGCATCTCAGAATTTACCTGCTTCACTGAAGAACTGTGACGAACAAAGTGATGGTCAGAAGTGTCTTCAACAACGTCAAATTGTTTAAAAATTTGGAATTTCCTCAGAATTTCATCTCTGGCTTCATCAGAGATTGTCACAATAGGGCCATCCACAGATGTTCCATCAGATCCATATTTGGCAGAATGGTGAACACATTTCTTAAGAAATGTGTGCTCAGGAAGGGGATGAAAAGGATCCAATGGATAATGAATATTATGATGAGTGGGTAATGCATTAAATTGAGGAACATTCTTCCACCAAGGGTTTCCTGATTCTATTACTGGAGGATGCAATAATCCATTGTGTCCAATGAAATTTGAATGGGAAGAATTGCTACTTCCAGCTGCCATAATAGTACTTCCAAATTTCCCCCAATATGTTAACTCACCTGCGTGTGGCAGCAGCTTCACAACTTCTGAATTGTCAATATGACAATGGTGTGTTGAAGCATGCTTCTTCTTACTATGACAAGGCTCTGAAAACCAGTGAGACTTAGATGACTCTACTTCCAATGAAGCATTCGAAGAAGTACGCCCTCTGAATTTTGGAGTAGCTGACTTGTGCCAATGAGGGGCAGATTGAGAAAATAATTGAGAAGACAACTCTGCACCAGAAGAGTGATCAACATTATCCATTTTGATTTCAATGTTAGAACTACCCACTGAAGATCCTTGAATTATAGGGTTAGTAGGCTTTAATGACAAAGATGGCTGAGAAGAGGGTATCATGGGACTTTTTTTAGCATTTGGATACAATGGACTATGTCCAGACTTCTTCAAACCCATGTCATAGCCTGGTGGAAACCAAGTAAAAGGTGTTTCAACTCCAGCAGGTATATCCGCATCATCAAAGTGTATCTGTAATAAAGCATAGTCATCTACATCCATATGATTTTCCGAGAACATATCAAGGGAGCCATTGTCATTGTATGATGGATCAGAACCATGACCATCAACATTGATTAAATTATTTGACACCGAAGAGAAACCATTAGAAGATGCAATCCCGCTAACTGATTCAAATTCCTGCACACCAGGCAGAGAGAAAGTATAATCAGGCTTTTCCTGAAAAGGATTTCAAGCAAAATGTTAGAGTCATTTTCCTGTTAGAAAAGATAGTATCAATCAGATTAAAGAAATAACAAAAAGCAAATCTTATACAAACCACATCTTGATGATCATCACAAACAGTATCAATTGTCTTCCCTTTGCTACAATTATTAACTTTTTCACCAATTATCACTACATCATCAGTGTCATCATCAATGTCAATCACATCATGCAAAATGACCTAGAAAAGTAAAATTCAATTATTACGTGAGTAAAAGATATGGTAGACCCATAGAAACATTCATAAAACAGACAAAAATAAGAGAGCCGAAATATATATCCAAGAAACAGCGGTGCTTGTACAATTTTCAAACTGAGCAAAAGCAAAAACGAACAATAGTAAAAACAATCTTTCCACATATTTTACTCTAACTATACATTGACAGCAGCAGTACCCCTTAACTTCTGAAGGTTTTGGTAGCTTCATAAACCAAAGAGTCAGCATGGAATCTCCTTAAACAAGTCTCCCCTACATTTTGAAAATCAATACAAACCTCCCCAAACTGAGTTTTTACCTTTGTAACCAACAGAAACATCCCTTGGTTTTTCTTCATTTGTTCACAAACTGATCATCCTACAATTTCCTAAGTGCAGGGGCTTGCACATAAATGACACAAAAGTATGCCCTGACAAGCTCATTTTATCTAATAGTAACAGATAACCAATCCTTTCACAAATCACAATAAGGGGATAAAAAACAATATATGTATGCTGGGAAAATAGTACAGAAATATCAAATTCGCCGCTGAAGGACAAACTACAGTACAACCACAGTGATGATATAAAAAAAAAAAAAAAACCCAATAAGACATGCATATGTAATCTCTACTGTCTAGATTTCAACTTCTAACAACAGGATATTACTATATTATTCGAAATTCCTTAACCAATGAAGATAGGTAATTTAATTTATAATTTTATATATTTAGTCACTCAATCAAATTTTCCTACTGTGATGATCAGGTGCAAACTAGACTAACACACCAGCATAAATAGTTTATACTCTCTCGGAGCTAGCCACATGAGAACAAATATCAATAAAATTACTTTATAATTTTTCTTTGGTTTGAGACAAGATATAGGAAAATGAATTCACTGAAGGCCCTAGGAAATAGCTCCAACCAAAAATAGCAATCCACTGGCAAGTTACCTACACAATACAGCTCACATAACCTTATTCTCCCTCTAAACCATACCAAAGAAATATATCACTGGCAATTCAACATGCAGAACAAACATTGCCATAAAAAAACAAACTGAGAAGAAACAACTATGCCATTTGGAAGTTTCTCAAACACATGAGTAATCTATTCCTAGGTACACTGACAAGTGACAACAGAAATTTATCATCCAAAACTATAAAGTTTTGAAACAGAAATCCTAAGAAATTTATTATCCAAAGAGGCAAAGACTATTTATAGCAAAGCCCCTTTTCCATTCCAAGGAATACAACAAAAACCCCAAACTCCATTCCCTTGTGGTAACTAACAACAACGTGATCATCAAATAAAAACCGAAAATGCAAAGAAGATAGACCCATAATCCAAAACACAAACAAAATTTACAATGTCAGAACGTACACGTCACACAAAACAAACCTCACATGCAACATCGAACACAAAAAGGTGGCCTCAACAACAGCAAAAGCAATAACTTTAAAACGAAAAAAAGGTAGAACCGTGCTAACTGAAAACAACACAAAACAACACGATCATGGCTGAAAAGAGAAAACCCAGACAAATTTTTTTCAAAAAAATCAAAACTTTGAAGGAATTGAAGACCCCCACGAGAGAAAACACGATCAAACAAACACCCCATGTATAAAAATCGAAACTTTGAACCGGTAACAAAAGCTTGCCTTGTTTTTGCCACGGAAATTTGAAGGGTGGTGAATTGGGGGAGGAATCTCGACGACGTCAGGTTCCATAATCCTTTGTTTCAGAACAAAAGAAGAAGAAATGAAGAGTTAGTGGGAGAAAGAGTGAACGTTCGTTCACGCAAGTGTAATAATAATATTTGTTATGAAGAAGAAGAAAAAACACAGAGAAAAGAGAGAAAGAAAGTGTGTGAAAGTTAAAAATAACGGAGAGAGAGAGAAAGACAAAGAGACACAGTCAGTGACTGACCTTAGCGTTGCTGAGTGCTTCTTCATTGATTTTTCATTCATTTTAGAGTGAAAACTCAAAATGAAATATTTCAAACACTTTTCCACTTTTAAAATACTAAAATTGTAATATGGGGTGTCAATTTAATAAGAAAAATATTCTAATATAATTTAGAAATCATTTTTTAGTTCAGTCCAAAAAAATTAATATTTTTCAGAGGTTTTAAGAAAAATATGGAAACTAAATTAAAGTTTTGTTTATAATTATTAATATCAAATTTTTTTAAAAGAAGCAACAAATCGTATGATAAGGTGTATGTTTTGATTTTAATTAGGTTTAGATTCTTTTCAAAATTTACAACCTGAGATTTATTTTTGTTTTCATTTTATTTCTAAAAATCAGTTTAAAGTTTTTTCTTTAATTTTTTTATTTTAAAAGAGACTAACTTTCAAAGTTTTCTACTTATACAGCAACAACAATCCCAATTGCATAGATAGCGTCATAAAGGTGATAGAAATCTTTACTTTTTCAAATGTTACAAAAGTATGTTTTTTTTTCTAAATCAAAAGCTAAATTCACAAATACTTTCAAATAAAATAATTCAGATTAGTTAAAACTCTATGTATTTTATGGCTTGTTTCCTTGAGTGGAAAGAAATTTTTTTATTAATAGTGAAAAAAAATTAAAACTATTAATTAATTATTATAATTGATTGATAATAATTGGCAATTGAGAAACAATGTGAAAGACAGATATCTTTTATATGACTTGGCGCGTAGACAATACCATAGGTTAAGTCGAAGATGATTTGTACGTTGCAGTTTAAAGAGACACGATATCTAATTTATTTACTAGTTTGCCATCGTGTCTTGGATTGTATTTTGGCTTTTACTGTCTTCCGTGAGGCTCAATCAACTGCTTTTGGTCACAAATCAAATCTGACTTGTATTCTAAGCTTGTTACGAGGATGGGTTGGCATGGAATTAGGGGTGGGAACACACTATCTAGCACAAGTGTTTGGCCTCTTTGTGTAAAAAATTATAATGGGTTAAATTAAAAAAATAATTATATATTTGGTTTGGTTTAAAATTTATTATGATCAAAACTCTTTAAAATTAAGGCGTCACATTAGCTGGCTTTAAAGGTATCACAACTCATAATATCTTTTCTAAAAAAGTTTATAAAGGTTATATATCATGTGATGTCTCTAGAAAGGCACGGATTTATAGGTTGAGTGGAGTCCATAAAGGTTATATATCATGTGATGTCTCTAGAAAGGTACTGATTTATGAGTTAAGTGGAGTGCACAAAGGTTATATATCATGTGATGTCTCTAGAACGGTACTGATTTGTGAGACTCACAGAAGTAAAACCACGTGTGACACCTTCATGTATGCGTTAAGTAGTGAGACCCACGTACTCCTATGGCGCCTCCATTGAAATCATAATTAATTGGGGACACCAACAATTTAACGAGAAGAGAGATGTATACAGTTTAGAAGAAGAATGCAATGGCCACTACGTTCCGAACTCAGTAGAGGTTATTTTTCCACCATCTAGCCGCTTTCGACACTTTCTATCAAGTCCTTCTATTTTCAACATTTTTCCATACCTCTTATTTTCACTTTTTTGCTTTTTATACTTATCTACATTTTGCATCATTATATCGTGGAAGGAGTTAATACATCGCAGTATGGTAAAGTTGAAATCCCTAACAGAGATGTGATTATATTTATGATTTATTTGAGTAAACTTTTCTAGAATTACAAAAATAATATTAGTGTCCCCACTAGTTAATCTTTAGAAGAGAAAGTTTCGACAATTAATTCTACCCAATTAAATTTTCAATTTTTTTTAGTATATATATATAAAACCTTTGTAGATTTTTTTTTTTCATTTTGTCTAAGTTGTATGAATGATTCGATTGATCATAATTCCTAATTATCAATTTTTTAAAAATAAAAATTATGAAAACGGAGTTAATGTATCCTTATTTTTACCCATTTAAAATTAAATTTCATGATTTTTTTTTTAATAAAAAAAATCAACTAAACATGTTTTCAGTTCTATTTCTTATATTTTTAATAAAAAATGTAAACAAAAAACACCACCCAGAGAATTTCATTTTAATATATTAAAATTTTTATATAATTAAATTTTGATTTATTAAATTTATAAATGCATACATAATAATATTATAAATTTTCAAGATTTATACTCAATTTACCTTATAAAAAATCAATTTACTACCTTATTAAATAATATTTTTCTAAGACTATAAATTAATTCAAAAATCAACCATAGACAACACATTTATTTGATTAAAAAACATATATACAAGAAAGGCATGCAATTTCATGAGAATATGTTTGAAGGTTATCCAACTGGCAATAACTAGAGAACATGTATTTGTGTAAATAATTCAATTAAAGCAATGACAAATAAGGAAATAATGGAGACAGCTGGAGATGGATATGTGGCTACCAATTTCTTGTAGCAGGAAAGGAGAAAAAGCTTAAGGTCTAAATTAACTAACACTAGGTTGAGTGGGTATAAATAGGGTAGTAAGTAGTATAAAAGCTTTCTGTCATAGGAGAGAGAGTGTGTGGAAGGATTGACTTTGTTCCCCTCTTCTCTATGGGATTATTCTCTACTCTAGGAATTTGCCTCTATTTCCTTATTTTCATCTTTTTTGTTTCTGTTGCTTGTTGTACTCTGTCATATGACAATAGTATTTCCTTCATTGTAAGGAAACATCGATGAAAAATTAATACAATTATAGAGTCAGCTCACTACTGTTTCATTTCTTTTCTTTCTTAAAATCCACACCCATTACAATTGGTGCTTTCATTGCTTCATGGCGAAAAATACACGCATAAAGGAAATCTCAGCTGATATCAAGCGGTTGCTGAACACTATTGAAAAGTGAGATAAGGAGTATGTTATTCGGTTTGAAACGGTTGAGACCATCATTGATGGGTTGCTCAAGCAAAATTCCAGTTCAGAGTTGAGCCTTATTACTGCCTCTACTCATCAACCATTTCAGGTAAGAAGTGTTAAGCTTGATTTTCCTCGGTTTGATGGATCAGATGTCCTTCAATGGATCTTTAAAGCTGAAGAATTGTTCAGCTATTACAATACACCGGATGAACATCGTTTAACTATTGTTGTTATTCATCTAGATAAAGATGTTGTTCCTTAGTATCAAATGTTAAATCGCACTAATCTTTTTCATTCATGGGTTGCTTTTACAAGAGCTCTTGAACTTGAATTCGAACCCTCTCCTTATGAATGTCCCAGAGCACAACTGTTTAAATTGACACAAGCCACTACTGTACATGATTATTATGTGCATTTTACTGCTCTTGCTAACAGGGTTCAGGGGATTACTCTAGAAGCAATGTTAGACTGCTTCATAGGTGGTCTCAAACCTGATATTTGTCGAGATGTCATTGCTCAAGCCCCAACCACCTTAATTCGATCTGTGTCCCTAGCCAAGTTATATTAAGAGAAGTATACTACTAAACCAAGATCTTACAATTCCAACCCTTGGCCTAAAACACAAATCACTCAAAATATCCTACCTATTAGCCAATCTATCAAATCAAACTCTCTACCCCCACTCCTCCCTTCATCAACCCAATCTTCCAATACTAATAACCTGGAAACTACAAATATAAAGAAAATGACTCCAGCAGAAATGCAGCTACGAAGGGAAAAAGGGTTGTGCTACACTTATGATGAAAAGTTTACACCAACCCACAGATGCCCAAACAAACAGTACCTTATTCTGCATATGAAAGAAGATGATTCAAGTGCTTTACAACCGGATCCTCCTGACAATAGTGAACATGTTGATAATCAAGACTCTTTGGATCACCATTTGTCTTATAATGCTCTCAAAGGATCCTGTGGGCTTGGTACCATGAAATTCCAAGGCACTATAAATGGAAGGCAGGTTCAAATCTTATTAGATAGTGGCAGTTCAGACAGTTTCTTACAGCCAAGGCTAGCACATTATTTAAAATTACTTGTTGAACCCATTTCTAACTTGCAAGTTTTGGTTGGAAATGGTAACTCCTTAGTGGCTGAAGGATTCGTGAAAGAATTGGAGGTTAAGATTCAAGGACATTCCTTGCAATTGCCTATGTATTTGTTGCATGTTACTGGGGCAGATTTGGTTTTGGGAGTTGCTTGGTTGGCTACCATAGCCCCCCACATTTCTGATTACAACAAATTGACCCTGAAGTTCTATTTGAACAACCAGTTTATAACATTACATGGTGAGAAACCCAAACTGCCAAGTCCAGCGTAGTTCACCCATTTAAAAAGAATGCACAATACTCATACTATAGATGAGTTAGTTACCTTACAAATTCTGGAATCAGATTTACCTCAAGACCATGGTTAGATCTTCCCACCAACATGGAACCTGAATTAGTCATTCTGTTGCACACTTTCAAATAAGTTTTCTCTATACCTTTTGGATTACCTCCTCCAAGAGCTCAAAATCATTAATTTCGTTGCTCCAAAATTCTGGTCCTGTTAAGGTCAAACCATACAGGAACCCTCATAGCCAGAAACTACAGATTGAGACCATGATACAAGACATGTTGCAAGAAGGGATTATAGTGCCTAGCACTAGTCCTTTTTCTTCTCCCATAGTTTTGGTGAAGAAAAAGGATGACATTTGGAGATTTTGTACAGATTATAGGGCTTTAAATGCCATTACAGTGAAAGATAGCTTTCATATTCCTACTATTGATGAGCTTATGGATGAGTTGCATAGAGCTCAGTATTTTTCCAAATTGGACCTACGGTCCAGGTACCATCAGATATTGGTGAAGGAAGAAGATAAGCATAAAACAACCTTTAAAACTCATCAAGGCCTTTATGAATGGCTAGTAATGCCATTTGGACTCTCTAATGCCTCAGCCACATTTCAGAGTCTAATGAATGAGGTATTCCAAGGTCTTTTAAGAAAATATGTCTTGGTGTTCTTTGATGACATATTGATACACAGTTCTTCTTGGTCATTACATCTACATGACTTGGAGGTGGTATTGAAATTACTGCTGCAACATAAGCTTTTTGCAAGGCTGTCAAAATGTTCCTTTGGGTTGCAACAAATAGATTATTTAGGTCACATTGTTTCTGGTCAAGGTGTGGCAATGCATAAAGAAAAAGTGAAGGCAGTGTTAGATTGGCCTATGCCTGCTAATTTGAAACAGTTGAGAGGATTCCTTGACCTCACTAGATACTATAGAAGATTCATCAAGGGTTATGCAATTATAGCTTCTCCTTTAACCAATTTACTGAAGAAGGATAATTTTTCTTGGAATGATTTAACTGCAGTAGCATTTGCAAGCCTCAAATCTGCTATTACTGAAGCCCCAATTCTCAGTCTCCCTATTTTTTCTCAGCTATTTATTCTTGAAATTGATGCTTCAGGTTTGGAAATTGGAGCAGTGTTGAGCCAAAACCACCATCCAATTGCATTCTTCTCAAAAAAGTTGACTCCTAGTATGCAAAAGCAATCAGCCTATGCAAGAGAATTCTATGCTATTATTGAGGCCATTGCCAAGTTTAGACACTATTTACTTGGCCATAAGTTCATCATTAGAATTGATCAAAAAAGCCTAAGGAGTTTAACCAATCAAGCTATTCAAACTCCTGAACAGTAGAAATGGTTGCATAAGCAGTTAGAATATGACTTCTCTATTGAATATAAGCCCGGGAAAGAAAACATAGCTGTTGACTCCCTATCAAGATTGTTCCTTATGGCCCGGTCTCAACTTAAGTTGTCTATTCTCTCTAATCTCAAAGAAGCTATAGTAGTAGATCCTAAGTTGAAAGTCATTGTTGACTTGTGCATTGCAAATCAGGCCCCTAATCATAACTATTCTGTTCATGATCAACTTCTATTTTGGAAAGGTAGACTGGTGATTCTGGCTGCAAGTGAGATAGTTCAAAAAGTTTTGCATGAATTTCATAGTTCGCTTGTGAGAGGTCATGCTAGAATTGCTAAAACCTTGGCTAGAATTTCTGCTCAGTTTTTTTTGGCATGGTATGAATCGAGATATTAAAGAATTTGTGCAGAATTGTAGGTGTTAAGTCAAAATGACTTAGCATATTAATTTTGATAATTACAAGACAGACGAAAACATCTATAGACGCAGAGGGAACAATGATCAGACGCATCATTATTTGCATAGACGAAAGATGCACCTCAAAACATTAGGAAGTTCCAGACGCAAAGTTCAAATCGTCATTTCTCAAAGTATTTTCATCAGACGAAGAACTTTCAAGATCAGACGGAGAGCGCGTCTCAACTTCAAGTCATAAGCTCAAATGTAAAGATTTGAAGTCTTAAGTTGAAGATGAAGATTGAAGACAGACGAATGAATTCAACACTAACTCATTATAATTATTCATTTGTCTACTCTTTATGAAGTTCAAGACTCTAAGTAACACGTGCACACATCTTTATTCAACCGTTACCCAGAATGTTCTAAAGGTGGAAAGGGATTTCAAATTAAACCTCTGCAACACGAAAAACAATTATACGTTTTAGTGAAATCTCTGAGCGAATCAAGTCAAAGACAGATCTCACGCTGACAACTGCTGAATTTTCATTAAATGTTCTGATTGCTCACTCTGTCAGATGCGAAAGTACCCAAGACAAGGACTAACGTTAACATCTACCGTCTAACGGTTACTTCACGCAAGCACCTATAAAAGAACCTCATCTCTGCGAGTTCAAGTTGGTGAACTACTCTGATTAAAATCATATACATACTCGCTCAAGCTCTCAAAAAACACAAGTTTGTTCGCCACAAACTTAGAATAGAAACTTCATTGTAAAATCCCTCTCTGCGTAGAGGATATTTTATATTTGAACTGATTGTAAGCCACTGTTGTGGTAATATTGTAGCCTGAGGAGGCTAAGTGTTTAAAGAATACCTTGCATCAAGCTTGCAGAGACTGATAGTCCAAAGAATACCTTGAGTCTAACCTGTGGAGGCTGAAGTCCAAATAATACATTCTATAGCCTGAGGAGGCTAAGTGTTGAAAGAATACATTGGTTAGTCTGTGGAGGCTGTGTTCAAAGAATACATGGGTTTAGCCTACGAATGCTGGGGTCAAAGAATACCGCTTTAGTCTGAGAAGACTGTGTTCAAAGAATATCTGTTTTGTTAGCTAAGAGTGGCTGGAATCAAAGAATACTGTTAGTGGAACCTCAGCAAATTGCTGGGTAACTAGACGTAACCAGTATAAAAATATTATTGCCTTGATTATTTTTATTTGCTTACTAACTAGTGTTAACAACTTAAACTGAATTCTTAATTAAAATCAACCTTTTAAAAGAAAAGTTTAAGTTTGTGTCTGATTCAAGTTTTTAACAAAGACGCAAATTGCATCGTCTGAAAAAGTTTTAATTGAAAAACACAATTCAACCCCCTTCTTGTTATTTATATTTTACAGTAGGATTTGTCAGCAAGCCAAGACAGAGACAACCCTTCCTTCAGGTTTACTTCAACTATTACCTATTCCAAATCAGATTTGGGAGGATCTAGCAATGGATTTTATAACAGGACTTCCTTCATCAGGTGGTTACATAGTTATACTTGTGGTAATTGATAGGTTGTCGAAATATGCTCATTTTTCCCCCTTGAAGGCAGATTATTCAAGCAAGGGTGTGACAGAGACTTTTTTGAAATTTGTGGTGAAATTACATGGTTTCCCTAAGACTATTGTTTCTGATAGAGACAAAGTCTTCACCAGTCAATTTTGGCAATATCTCTTTAGATTGAGTGGCACATCTCTTAATATGTCTACTGCATACCATCCTCAATCTGATGGGCAGTTTGAAGCCTTGAACAAATGCTTGGAAATGTATTTAAGATGTTTTACTTATGAAACCCCCAAGGAATGGGTTAAACTCTTACCTTAGGCTGAATATTGGTATAATACAACCTACCATATTAGTTTTGGCATGACACCATTCAAAGCTGTTTATGGTTGAGATCCCCTCACATTGGTGAAATATGTTCCTGCTAGTAATGATCTGGTCTCTGTTCAAGATTAACTACTGCAGAGAGATTATGTCATTGGTGAGTTAAAAAAGCTCAACAGTATATGAAAAAGTATGCTGATAAAAAAAGAAGGTTGGAAGAATGGAAGGTTGGAGACATGGTCCTAGTGAAGCTCCAACCTTATAGACAACATTTTGTTGTTTTAAGTAAGAATCAGAAACTAAGTTTAAGATATTTTGGTCCATTTCTAATTATAGAGAGAATTGGTCAAGTTGCTTATAAGCTGTCACTGCCATCTACTACAAAAATACATTCAGTCTTTCATGCATCCCAATTGAAACTTTTTTTAGAGGAGATAACGATCAACCATATATTCCATTACCAATTACAATTGATGAATCCTATCATATTGTACAACCTATTGCCATTTTGAAATCTAGAGTGGTTATTAAAGGTTCTCATCATGTTCATCAGCATTTGGTTCAATGAGAAGGCATGAATGTGTCTCAGTCCACTTGGGAAGATCACAGTACTCTGCAAGAGACTTATCCTCACTTCAACCTTGAGGACAAGGTTATTTTTAATGGGAAGGAATTGTAAGCAATTCAATTAAAGCAAGGGCAAATAAGGAAACAATGGAGACTGGAGATGGACATGTGACTACCAATTCCATACAACAGGAAAGGAGAAAAAGCTTAAGACCCAAATTAACTAATAGTAGGCTGAGTGGGTACAATTGGGGAAACAAGTAATATAAAAGTTTTTTGTTAGAAGATAGAGTGTAGAAAGATTGACTATGTTCCCCTCTTCTATGTGGGATTATTCTTTGTTCTAGGAATTTGCCTTTATTTTCCTATTTTCATTTTTTCTGTGGGATTATTCTCTGTTCTAGGAATTTGCCTTTATTTTTCTATTTTCATCTTTTTTGTATTTGCCTTTATTTTCCTATTTTCATCTTTTTTGTTTCTGATGCTTGCTAACAACAGTATTTCCTTCATTATAAGAAAACATCCATAAAAAATTAATAAAATTACAGAGTCAATTCACTACTATTTCTTTTCTTTTCTTTCTTAAAATCCACACCCGTTACAATTTGCTTCAATTATTATTTTACCAAACCTTTTATTTTGTACTATTTCAACAGAATTATAAATTTAAAATACTATAACTTAGGCCAACTTTCATATTAAATCCAGATTAAGTTCGTCAAACGAAATACCAAAAAGTGATTCAAGGCTTATAAACAGAGGTAACATTTTGAAAGATAAATAAACTCTGATCAAATTGGCTTTTCCCAAACCACAATGTAGTTCAACTTCTGTCACATTTAGGCATATAAAATCTGGAGCTCATCAGGGTTACAGAAAAATGCATAACTTCTGTTGGGTCAGGAATTCTTCATTACTTCCAGCTTGAGCATATTATAAATCATCATCCTTTCTTCAATTTGCTTGGCAAAGAAATTAAATTGTAATTGTAATACGTAGGGAAGAAACAATCAGAATCACACCCAAATGGGCTTTTTGGTGTTCAAAACAATATATCAGCAACATTTGTTCAAAGAAAAATACAAGTCATACTCTGACACACTCCTAGTTATTGGCTAAAATTTATTGCAAAACAGTTTGGAGTCTCACTTTATGTAAAAGTCTCATTCAGTGATTTTTTCGTTTTCAATAAATTTTAGCCAATAATAAAGATTAATATAAATATTGTGTACTGTATTAAAGTATGTATCGTTAACAATCCTCTTGTTCATATATGACATCTCTTTCAAGCTGTCTACCTTGGCCACAAGGTGGAGAGGGCCTTCCCCTTCTGGCATTCTGTGACACAATCAAGTGCAATCTCTTGCAACTGTTTCTCCACATCTTCTATGGTTTGGCAAGCATCAACAACCTGCATCAAGCCAGTGGAAAGAGTGAGAAAGAACAAAAAAAGGTTTAGCAAGTCCTCGTGTGTGGTTAATCCTTGCATGGAGTAAATTAGAAACAAAAATGAGGCATTGCCGCTTGTCTGGACCAACAGTGAAAACAAAGCTTTAGTACCAAAACTGATAATCTCAATAGGAAAGACCACCTAAGCAGTTAATTACCTTCCAGGAGACGTCATGAAGAACTTTGTAACAATCAGCAACTTTCTTCTGAAACTCCAGCTTTTCATATCTCTCACCTCCATACCCTCCTCTTTCTGCAGCTTTCTGATTAAAATGGCAGGGAATATAAATGTAAAAAAAAAAAACCATTATCAGTGAGAAAGATCAGAAATCCAGGAACATGGCCAATTAACAATGAGAAAGATCAGAAATCCAGGAGCATGGATCCTACAAACAAGATAGCACAACTTATCTATATATTAGAACCCCACCTCGGTAAAAGTAACAGATCAACATGGAATCTTGGAAAGGAAGCAGAGAAACACTTTTTTGAAAATAAGCCTTGATTTGCAGATTACAAACCTTATAGACAAAAGTTTGTTTCTAAAACTTAATTTCTGACCAACAAAACAGCTTTTAGACTGTCTTAAATCCTAACCCACAAAAGCACTATTTACTAGCCACAGCAAGACGTGTTGCACACCTCAGGAGATATGTCAAGGTATACTACCGCATCTGGTGCCAGCAACCCAATCTCTGGGGCCTGCAAAAAATAAACTGACTGTTTACTAATAACCTAATATAGAGAGAACATATGTATGTAACTCTAAACTGGAATGGAATGGAAGACCTCCAAGAAGTCCTCGTGTTGCACGCTTTTCTTGTGGCCAATAAAAGAAAAGAACCATGCTAAATCTTTTACCTTGCACCATTCAATGTCAAGTCCCTTGGCAGATGAGAAAGCCACCCCAGAATAAGAATACCGGTCAACAATGAGGGTTGTTCCAGTTTTCAGTTTTGTTTCCATCAATGACCTGCAAGGACAACACAACTTCATTGATGATTTTAAATGTAATCTTGAAGATCTATTTGTTATCAAAACCACTAGCAAAAATATTTAAATGGTTGGAGTGCAAATCTCCAAGCAACATCAGTTAATAAGTGGTGTTCAAGGATAAATGCATATATCACCAAAGAAGTCATAACTGCCATATTATGCAGTCATTGAAGCCACTTCACCACTAAGTATTTTTCCCAAAAGGCTAAAGCTCAGCTTTCTCGCATGAATATGTGCAACATCACACATTAAAAGAAGATAAGCTAGTAGTCAAACTTGAGATTCTACATGAGAAGGAAAATATCTATAGAATCGTAAACCATGACGTAACATAAGATGTAAGATTCTACTAGGTGTATAAATTGATAAATATTCACATAAATTCTTATATATGCATCCAGTATAATATAAATAAGAGAGAAATCAACATCATAACACAAATCAATTACTTAATTATAAGTAACCACAAGCTACAACTTCCCAGAAAACTATTGTTGAAATTCAGAATAATCATAGTTCACATAACATAAATTTCATTAACTCAAACCCAGAATGATGCACATTACTGATAATGAAGCAAAGGATTCAAACAATCTGAAAATAAAAATAGTAAAGTGCAGAAACCTTTTTTCCCAACGATTAGCGCTGAAGAGGAGATGAATAGTATGATCATCCAACTGAGATGTGTTGGTAAGATAGGCAGATATCATTTGCCCAACGTTAGTAGTTCTGTCAGGAAATCTCCATAATTCAGCAGAGATCCCCTTTCCCTCCAAGAAGGACACTAATCTGCCACACTGAGAAGACTTCCCAGAACGATCCAAGCCTTCTAGGACAACTAAAGCACCCCTAGACTCCTTTTTGTTGCCCACTGCGCTACCATTCAGATTACTCTCCATTCTTATTTTCCTAGAAGAACACTTGGAGGAAAAGTTTACTTGAGAACTCAACGGTTTCTGTAACAATAGCGCTCTAAAAATCCTGGCAAAAAAAAATGAAGTCCTCATAGGAGCACAAATAAAAGAATAATGTTATAGAAAAATAATAATAAACTAGTGCCCTCTATCCTATATTCAGCCACTCAGAAATCTCAGCACAACTATATCAACTTTACTTTGCAGTCAACTTCAATACACAGTCAACTCACTCACAAAACATACATGTATTTCTCTCTCTTCACATTTTATAACTAGTTATCTGGTTGTTCTACCAATTATTTTTCACAACTATAAACATTAAAACTAAAACTGAAAGCTTTCACATTTGCTTCCTTAAAAAATAAAAGATTTTCACCCATTCGACCAAACATTCTTCTAGGTCAAGTAAAATCCAAACATAGTATAAAAAAATTAAAAAGTGAGAAGCCTATAATTAATTCGTATATTACAACTATTGTATCAGCACAAATTTTGTTTTTATAACAGAACATCTTTAAAGTTAAACCAGAAGAAGCAAAGAATTCTTACAGTGACTTGGAAGCTATACAAGTGCCATAGATCATATCCTCACAAAGCCCTAAACTGAACCAAACCGAAAAAAACAAATGAAATTAAACAAATACCTATGACCAACGTAAGGACTGAGACCAAAACTTTGTGCTCAATCCTCAAAGGGCTAAAGCTATGATCACAAACGCGTCATTTCTTCGATCAAAAATCAATTTTTAGGCATAAGAATGAAATCAAAGGCAGTGGTAGTTATTGATTAAATTATTAGTACCATTCAGACAACGGGCACAAAACACAGGTCCAATCAAAATCATAGTTCACATTGTGGTTGCAAAATAGAAAAGAAAAAATAGAAGACAAATTAGAAACGAAACCAGAGAAGGAAACTTACCTTGTCTTGAGATTGTATGTGAGAGATATAGAAATTGACGGTTTAAATCAGGGTTTTAGGGTTCCAAGATTTTCACTTTCAAAGAAGAGGGAAATGGAATTAGAAATAAAGCGGGAAAAATGGATTTTTTGGAGTATATAACATCCTTCTTTTTCTTTTGTTTCCACTTTCTCATCAAATAAAATCATAAGGTTACACACACCACTGATTTTGCAAATGCTTGTTTTAAAAAGTAGGAATTTTTTATTGACAATTTTGGTTTTGAATCTTTCTTAAACCAGTAGAATATTTAGGGTTAGAATTTTGAATATTTTAAGGTTGTACTAATATCATACCTTGTAGTGTTATAAATACATTGTTAAATAATTTGGAAATTGAATTATACATCCTACGAAAGAAAATATAACAATAAATCAAAATTATAAACTTCTCTCTTCTTAAGATCATTGTTCATCAAGTTTACAAGTTATGGTAATTTCTTTTTAAGATTTTGACAAAAGAGTCGGTTTAAAAATATCAAAATCATTGACTTCTTGAGATGAAAAGTTCTTTAAATTGTCATATTTCAATTATATTATAAAAAATTATTTATTATAACTAAAATTTATTTATGTGTTTGCTATGGTACTGTTCTGCTTTCTTTGTTTATTGTTTATCAAATTCTAAATTTCTAAATCCCTACTTAATAATAAATAAAATTCTCTATGAAACAAAGTAAAAGCAATTAAAAATAAATCCATTCCGTATTGTATATTTATAGTGAAAAATGACAATTAAAAGTAAATAATAAGTAATTCAAATTCTGCAACACGTGTTTATGAATAATTATCCAAATTAAAAAGAAATTTGTTGTGGTTTTGCTAAATTATATCTATAATGTATAGGACAATAACTATAGTGTCTATCTTAATGTAAATAAAATCTTTATAAAATCCAATTAAAATAGTTATAAATTTGAAATAAAGGAATGATTTATATTAATAAAATTATTTTTAATTTTAATAAGGTATGGTTAGATAGATTTTTTTTATAAAGTTTTGTATGATAAATAATAGAAAGTATATATATATATATATATATATATATATATATATATATATATATATATATATATACACACACACATATATATAATCTTCTATGTAAATTATAATTAAACTGTACATAAGTTAACATGTATAAGCTCTATGATATTAGTTTTTCAAAATTAATTTTTAACTCATGCATAGTTAATTCTAGTTTATAGATAAGTTTATTCTATTTATTTTTTATTTTTTTACAAGTTTTTTTAAAAAAAAATCATAAACTGACTCTAAAAGAAAAATTAAATCATAAGATAATGAAATGAAACATGATCTAATATATTTTAATTTTATATAATAATAAATATTTTTGTAAATGAAATTTGTATCAGAAAATAAAAAAGAAAAAATTGAATCATGATATAAATAAAATTATTATGGTAGAATATTTGAAAGAAGAAAGACTCATGGAATTGAGCGATACTAAATGGTGCAACAAGAGCATTATAAACATTGCAATGCCAAGTCCTTATGAAAAGATATGGAAGGTTAATTATCTTTTACATTTCAACTTTACGTAAAATAACATGAGCACCGTATTGGGGTTGAAGAGTGACTACTGTAACAGGAGCATGAGCATATGTTGGAGAAAGTTCAAATGAAAAATGTTGTAACATCATTGACACAATCATCTTTGCTACCAACAATGAAAAGTTTTGTCCAAGGCATATCCTAGGACCCCATCCAAATGGAAAAAATGAAACTCTTCCATTTGTTGCTTTTGATACTCCTTCACTAAATCTCTCTGGTTTAAACTCTTTTGCATCATCACCCCATAGTTCACTGTCATGGTGAACCATAATTGTTGGCAATGAAACTTGCACTCCACCAGGTAATGATAGCTTTCCAAGTTTCATATCTCTTGGAACAATTCTATTAAACCCAATTCCTGGTGGGTATAATCTAAGAACCTCATACAAAATCATGCTGACCTGTTTCAACAAAGAATTTTCATGTAATTAGTAGTCTTGAGAGTATAAAGAGTTTTTACACTTCAACCAATAAGAAATTGAGGTAGGTAAGTCAATAAATTTATCACAAAGAATGATTTCTGATTGGATATTTATAAATAATGTTATGCACTCAATTTTAATATACAGTCAATCAGTCAATTAACTCATAAAACATATAAGTTTATGTATTTTTTTTTATTAATTTTTTCTGTTTCTTCATTTTTTTTCTTCGTATTCTATGAGTAATTGTCTCATTTATTGCGTATTAGAATTGTGTATCAAATATTTTTCAATTTATATTATAAGTATCATACATGACTATTTATGAGTGGATATTTATATTATCAAGAGTGCATGGACTATTTTCTCAAGTATCAAAGCCATACTTTTTGAAAATGATACATCACTTACAATCTTAAGGTGACTTAGCCCATCAAAACTTGGTGTTTGTTTGCCAAAGACTTGCAAAACTTCCTCCCTTGCACGTTCTTGCCAATCAAGATACCTACTTAACAACACAATTGTCCAAACAAGTAAACTTGAAGTGGTATCTTGCCCTGCAAAGTAAAATAACTTGCATTCACCGATTACATCATCAAGGTTCATTCCAGCATTCTTATTGTTTCCATGTTCTTGAATTTCCTTGTGATTTGACTCCAAAAGCATGCCTAATAAGTCATGATTAGTAGTTTCACCTTCCTTTAGTGCTTTCTCTCTTTTCTTAATAATATCTGTGAGTGAAGCTTTTATTTCTCTATCAATTTCCTTCATTCTCCTATGGGCAGCAGTAGGTAGAAATCTGCAAGTAAGAATAATCAGAACCACTCTTTCCAAAATTAACTAGGTCTAGCCTTGATTTTGCAACATTAAATACAGTTTGGTTCTCAACAGTTGAAATTTTTATAAAGTGAATTGTGATTGAGACATTACATGTAATATTCCAATCACAACAACTGATAAATGAATAAGCATTAAATAAAATGCATAGATTCTTAATGAAAAAAAGTTGCTAGCTAATAGTTTTATTTTGAATGAAGTTTTTTGCTATTTAAGCAGAAGTTCACACTGTTAACTGTGTAAAATATCTTATCAGATATTTTAACAAGGTTAGTTCACTTCAATATTAAACACTAAAATACATTTACTTGGTCTTACCTCCATCCAGGGATGTAAACTTTCATCATAACTTTCATTGTAAGTTCTGCTTGCTCTTGTTGAAGTTGAAATATTCGTCTTCCTTCTTCATAACTACTTCCAAATGTGGCTCGAGCCATAACATCACTAACTAAATTTTGAAGGAAAGGCCAAACATCCATTTCACAGTATTCGTGGCAAGACAACATTGCCTCCCACTTGATAATTAGATTATTGCAACTTTTGAAGAATATTGGTAACATATTCTGTGGTGTAACAATGAAAAAAAAAAGGATTTAAAATTCCAATGTCAAACTTAACACATAAACATTCAGGTTTCACATGGTGTTATTTATACAAACCAAACCAACTTTATTCTGCAACAAACTCCGATACGCAACCGATACGCAGCCAATTCCAATACGTAGCCAACTCACTGACAGTATTTCTCTTTTTTCATATTTTATAACTAATTGTCTAGTTATCTGCGTATTGCATTGCAGTTGTCTACTAAATATTTTTCCAAACCAAATTGATGTAATTTGCAGAATTGCACATTGCAGTCTAAACTAACTCATAATTTTGCAGTAGCAATTCAATTTCTTAAGTTATTGCATCTGTGGAGGAATAGGAATTCATTCTTCTAGAGCAAAATACACACTCAAAATCCAATTTCCAAATGTTTTTCTAATGTATTCAGAGACACACAAGTTGATATAAAAAATCTACATCTAGTAATGGGAAACTAACCTTTACTTTTTCTAAACTGAATGCTGGTCTAATTATTCTTCTATGCTTGTTCCACTTTTCTCCCACATGGTTTGCAAGACCACTAATAAGTAACTTGACAAGCACATTGGTTTCAGGCTTTGGGAAATCATTCATCTTGTTAAGCACATCTTTGATTAGCTCAGGATCTGTGAGGGTCACGCTTGGTTTTGGTCCAAACCAAATAAAAGAATTCTTACCTACACACATTAGCAACGTACTTTATAACAATGCTTAATTAGAGGGGCTGAAATGATTTCATTTTTCACAAAAATCTCTAACAACCAGAAATATGATCCAGAGCATATCTAATCCAGTGTAAGAAATTTTACATTAATAGATCATAGTAATTAAACTCAACATATGTTCTCAAATGCAAAATCTAAAAAAACATAATAACAAACTATATAAGGGATGCATCATGCATGCCAACTAAGGTGGAGGGACATATATTATCAAAAAAGATAGATTGAATATATAGTAACAAGATGTATAACACTAAAGAGGCAACTAGAAGAGAGTTGAAAATAAAAAAGTAGAGAAACATAAGCAAACCATGTTTGTTAACACTGTGATGGACATAGGAAAGTACACGTGGCACTATATCATTGGATAGATTCATAGGTTTGGATGTAACTTCCTTTTGGAGCTTGAGAATACCCTTTAAGTCCCCAACCAAAAGCTTATAGGGATTTCCTTGAAGGCCTTGTTCTCTTAGGAGTCTCTCTAGTTTCTTTGGCCTTAGCCATAACTTGTTGAGCATTCTCCATGCAAATGTTAGAGTAAGTATGAGTATCACAACTATGAATGATGCTTCCATTTCTTACTCTGCCTAAGCAAACAGAGAGAGTTGATGAAGGATGAAGTTTCATAGAGACTGTGGTTGCATGTCTTCATGTCACTCTATGTTTTCCACCTGTTATATATTCTATGACACACTAATATCTCTTATCTATTTTACTCTCTAAAACTTGTGATACTTTTTTTTTTTCAAAAAGAATACACTCTTTTATTTTCCTTCTTCTTTTTCACCAAGCTCAGTTTTTTGCCAGCTCAAGCCCAATAAGTCAATTGCCTTAGGCCCACTCGAGGTCCAAATTTTTTTATATATATTGTAAAAATATTTTTAATTTAAATGATTAAATAATAAATTCCATTATATTATTTATAGTTAATTTATTAGTACAAATTATGTTATTTATTGTTAAATCAAATATATATATATATATAATCGGTAAAATTAGTTAAAATGTTCACATTAATAACATGGTTGACCAAACAATTATTTGAAGATTATATTAAAATTAGTGAAAAAAAAATATCTTATTTGAAATATTGAGTATGTTTTTAGTGCATTCATGCAATATTCATAGAATATTAATATTTCCTATAACTATTATATTTGTTAAGAAAATATTTTTAAAACTAATGTTTTACATTCAATTTGAGATGAATTGTTATGAGTAATAAATGATTGAATAAATTACTATAGACTGAAATGTAAATTTTGTTTACCATTAAAGTTTAATTAACAAATAGCAATTCAAAATATTAACATAATAAAATGATAATTGATGGATTATTTTAAAATAGAACACAAATTAAAAAAGAAAACTTGTCTTTGGCCTCAAAACTTGTAGACACTGTCCTGATTCTCAAAATTTTATGGCATGTTTGAAAGGGAGGAAAAAGATAATCAAGAATATTGTATTTTATTATTTAATTAGAGAGAAAAAAATGAGAGAAAATTTAATTAAAAAATTAAGCTTTTTTTTCATTTTCTCTTTAATTTAAACAAATTCCTCCTCCTTTTGTTCAATCAAACAAGTTTGAATCAACATAATATGTGTTGTCTAATTAGGTTGTCATCTGCAAATGGTAGGTTGTCATCTGCAAATGGTCTTAACTTCATAGTGTCTTAAGTGAACTATTAGCTTTCTCCATCTATTAGATATCGGTTTTACTTTTTTTAAAAGAAAGAAATCTGTTACTTTGAGTATATGTGTAAGTTTATGCATGTAATCGTGTCTGCAAACTGCATGTCTGTATATTATTTCCATGAAATGGTAGTTGAATTGAATGTGTGATGTTATTTTAATGTTTGTTGAGATCTTAGTACTTATTTTGTCAAATAATTTCTTCAATTTGTAAAACCACTACCTGGGAAGTTCTTTTGTAGGATCGGTTTTGGTTCATAAGACATAGTTAGATGGTCCATTTGTATTTGAAAATAAGAGTGTATGGATTGTTATTTATCTATTTAATTACATGATCCATCCAATCTGATTCAATTTTTTTTAAGGGATAAATTTTCGAGATAAATTTTGAAGTATTTCTAATAACAGAAAATAGAAAATGAATAATTTAAAAATGAGGTATTAAATATAATTTTTTTAAAATTTAAATTGAACTAAAATTTTATGTAACTTTTTTTAGTTAACATCATTGTCACTTGTCACTCTTCAAACAAAATATGAGAATCAAGATCGTGTTTATATATATATAACAAGTAAAAAGCATTCATGTCACAACATAAGGAATAATATTGAATTAAAAACTTGTTATGCCATGGTGCAAATCAAGCAAAGAGCAGTTGCAACTATTTCAGTTTCAATACTTGAACAAGGGCCCAAACATTTTTTAACTTAAGATTTTCGGTTTATTCAAAATTCTTTCAATTCCTAAATTTCTACTTATCCAAATATTAAAAATAACAAAATTTTAATTTCTACCAAAACATTAAATTTCCCTGCACATATAATATTTTGTATATATAAGTGAAGAAAAAATTTTATATGTAATAAAATACACGGTTGTAAATTATATATTTACTGTTCCGCCGGATTCTGAGCTTGGCCGAGCTCCTGCATGGGAATGGGCGAGGTCTTCTTTTTCTGTAGCCAAGTCCGATCAGGTAGGACACATCTAAAAAGTGGGGGAAGGTACATGCAAAAGGTACTCCGATGCTAAAGTCAGTGTTTTGTGTGTTGAGTGGGAATAAGCTAAGAGTATAAAAGAATGAAAAGAAAAGAGTAGTTTTTGCAGCCAGAAAAACTTAGCCTTTTGACTTTTGGAAGGTCTTTTATACCCCATTTCCGGCGGTTAGTAGGTGAGGGGAAGGTCCTGAAATACCGGTTATGCTTGGCTCGAGGTACACATGTCGGTCCAGGGGTAATCTTACTAGTTCCAAAGTTCATCATTACATAAAGGGAAAATGTCACATCACCCCGTCACGTTACTGGTCACAATCAATTCTTGATAAGGCTATATCCCGGGCTCGGTTCCTTCCTTCAAGCTCAGCTGGGCTCGGCCCATAGATTTCTGCCGAGCTCGGATCATCTCGGTAGGTACATAAGTCCCCAGAATCCGAGGACGAGATATGTATTTTAGCTCGGAAGAGGGTTTTTCTACTAAAGGCTTCCTCAACACGCTGGGGTTTTTACCTGGATCGTCTTTGTCATCATTGAGTGGTTCTTCGCCTTTGGTGTTGTGGTTAACGAGGTGTTTTTGAATTTGTCTTTATTATTGGCGGGAGCGGTTTCTGTATTGGTGTGTAACGGTTGGCATTCCTTAGGGAACGGTTGATATTCTTTTATTTTGCCTTTAAGTTCCCATTTTGTAACTCCTTCGAGACTTTTCCTTTCTCTTACCTGAAAACCTCTCTCTTTCTTCCCCTCTCTGTTTTGCTCACCGGCGCATTCCCTCTCCATTTTCCTTCGTTCCTTTTGCTTTTGCTCACCAGTCGCTGTTCATCTTGTTCTAGGCTCAGTTTGTGGTGGTTTGAACCGATCCCTTTGCTTCAGCCTCCATTTTTTGCCGGAGAAAGCTTCATTTCTAGATACGCCACCATGTCTCTCCCTTCCTCTTCTGATTCTTCAAAGGTGAAACCTTTGCTTTCTAGGGAAGTGTCCCCTATTGGGGGGTCCTTATCTACGGAGAGGACTCCTAGCCCCTCCGCCGTACCCGCTAGTAGGTTTGGCGAGGGTTCATCCCGGGCGGCCACAACGGCCGCGGCGGCCGCCACTGTGGCCGCACCCTCAAAGAAGGGTAAAGCCCCCAGGCCTAAGAAGGTGTACCCTCCGGCTCCGGCGGAGTATTCTTGGGTCTCGGACGGACAAACTTCTATTCTTCCGATCTGACGTCAGATCAAGTGGGCGACCTAGTAAGGATAATTCCACCCGTTATCCCGAGCTTAGAGCGATCTGTGCGAGTAGAGCTTTGTTTTCCCACTAAGAGGATATTCATGAAGCCCCCTACTGACGGAGACGACTTCGTCTATGTGTATAAACACATGTTTCGTGACTTCGGGGTCACATTCCCCCTGAGTGATTTTGCATGTCAAATTCTGAGACTCTTAAATATAGTCCCTTCCCAACTCCACCCGAATAGTTGGGCCTTTCTAAGGGCTTTCGAAATTTTGAGTCTGTTCCTTGGTATAACCTGTTCGGCCAAGGTGTTCCTATATTTCCACCAGCTGAAGCTAGGTCGAAAAGTCGGCTGGTGTTCGCTTAATGGTGCCTAGTAGGGTCGGTCTTCACCTTGTATCACCAATCCTTCAAAAACTTTAAAAGCAAATTCTTTAAGTTGAAACTGATACCTCGTACCGAGGGTAGGCACATTCTCTTTGATAAGCGTGAGGTCCCCTTATATCCTCTCTATTGGAGTGAGCGTCCCATAAAGTTCACCTCTTGGAAAGATGGCGACCTCCTCCCCGAAGAGAAAGAAAGTGTTGATAAGCTCATGGCTCTTGACCGTCCTTTAGATGTCCGACTTGTCTTGAGATTGTTGGACGTTGAGGATCCCCAGGCTGACTTCTTAGGTATTTCTATTGTACACACGGTTTTGTCCTTGGTTTGTTACATATTTTTCTGACTAATTTTGGTGCATTATTTTCAGATCTAATGGCCGATCAAGGGAGGTCATCACGTGGGAAGTTGATTCAAGCCCCTCCTTCCCAAAACAAACCTCCAATCAAGCGACTGAAGAGGGCTTCACGCCCGAGTACCATTGTTCTTTCCGACTCCACCACCATCGGTGAGGTGGAGAAAGTTCAACCTGGTCCCTCCGGGGTTCCTCGAGCTCCTCCTCTGGTGGCAAAGGACCCTCCCAATCCCGCCAGGGGTATCCACCTCTCTTTTGGAGTCGTGCGGGCCCCCCCTATTACTGTGGTTCCTCCTACCGATGTCGAGGTGCCCCAGGCACAGCCGACTTTCACCTCCACTACTGGGGACTCTACTCCAGCCAATGACAACCCACCCCCCGAGAACTCAACGAGCATAGGTCGCTTGGCTCCCCAGGGGTTGATCTTCCATGGGTGTCCTTCCACCGCACCAAGGTTGGAGCATCTCTCTTGTCGCCAGCCCGGGCCTCCCTCCTTATGGGGTACAGAGGTACGTATGGGTGACGTGGCCATTGAGGGAGCTTTTCCCACTCGGTACGACGCAGAGCTCATACGCTATGTCGGCACCACCGAAGCGGTTGAGGGGGCCTACCTGATGATGCTGCGGAGTGTAGCCGTTTTTCATCATCTAAGGTGCGAATTCGCCATTTTCTGCTTCTTTACCTTTTAAAGTGTATTTTATGTTTGTGTCACTTAACTATCTTTTGGTTTCCAGGGAGGAGGTCGTTGGTGGGGTCGAAGCCCGTCGCCAACTTACCGAGCTTCAAGCCGTCAACCAGAGCCTCCATAATTCTCAACAAGAGCTCCTTAAGAGCAAAGTGGAATCTGACCAGCTTCTCCATGCTATGGGCATGGAGATCGAGCAGTCCCGAGCCTTGCTGAGAATGGCGAAAGAACAGAAAGATGCCACCGACGAGTTCGTTCGAGAGCTGTGCCAAAAATTTGATGAAGGCCAAGCAATTGTAACTTCTAGCCTGGCCAGGGAGGATGCCTTAAAGAAGCTGCTGGAAGCTTCTGAGGTCCAATGTTAAGGTCTTGATAAGATCATTCAAGATCGGGACGCTGAGATTTCTTTGCTCAAAGAGGAGTCAGCCAAGCTCCAAACTTCATTGGCCGAGGCAGAGGATTGTAATGAATCTTTGGCCGATCGTGCAGAGGAGGCGGAGGTTGAGGTCGAGAAACGTACCCAGATCGGCCTAGAGGCGTTCTCGGAGGGTTTTGTTCGCGCCATTGAGCAGATCAAACTCTCCTATCCTGACCTGGACACCTCTCAGCTTGACGAGAAGAAAATGGTGGTGGGTGGCAAACTAGTTGATGAGTAATTTTGGCGGTGCTTTTAAAGCGCTTGTAATTTTCCTGACATTGGGCTTTTCTTCTTTTCTGACATTACTTTAAAACTCTTATTTTATAATATTGTTTCGTTTTTGGTAACTTGCAATTTCTTTTGCTTTTTGGCTGCTTTATCGTAAATTGTAGTTTTGATGTGAGTTGTGCCTGTCCATATTTCGGGACTTGATGTTTGTCCACTAGCGCTTGTTTGTCTTGTTGGCTGCGTTCATTCGTTTAGCTTTTGTTTGCCTATAAATATCGTCTTGTTCCTTTTCCTCCAGCGTTAACACGATTTTTTCATCTGTGAACATTACCTGTGAATCATGACCCCTTTATTTAGGCGTGGGAAGGTTTTCTTCTTCCCATGTCTTGGTTCATGCCTGCCGATAAGCAATCTTAGTTGTTGGATGATGTTTGGGATGAGAAGTTCTGGTACCGTAGTTCCTTAAATGAGCTACGATCAGTCAAGGTATTTCCGAGGAGCGCTACTCTAAGAGTTCCAATCTTTTTTTTATCTTCTGTCTGTCACCTTCCCTTGACTATTTAGTTTCCTCGGAGTCGGATACGGAGGTCAGAGCTTCGCTACTTCCCCCAGCTTGTGGCTCAGTGTTCGGGATTTGCCTTCGCCTTACTGGCCTTCATGGTTACACCCTCTTTTTGTAGTTGCGTCGCTTTATTTGTACAACGCCGGAATATTCTTCAATCATATGTTTAATTTTTAACATTTTTCCGAGCTCATTTTGGAGCTTCTTTTGTATGGTGCCGGAATATTCTTCGGTCGTATGTTAATTTTTAACATTTTTCCGAGCTCATTTTGGAGCTTCTTTTGTATGGTGCCGGAATATTCTTCAGTCGTATGTTAATTTTTAACATTTTTCCGAGCTCATTTTGGAGCTTCTTTTGTATGGTGCCGGAATATTCTTCGGTCGTATGTTTTTTGTGTTTAATTTATAAGTAATAAGGCACATTTCGTGTTTAAAAATGAAAAGCATTTGATATATGGGTACGACACGCTTCTTAGCCTAGATAAAAATACTAAGACATAAAATATTAGGTGGCTTCCTGCCGTAGCACGCCACGCTTAATCTATCCAAGACACAAAGACGAAATCCTTCCCAGGCTTCACTACTTCGTACCATACTACTTCAAAAAGAAGATCAAATCATAGTCTTACCTTGACTAGCTGTAGTAAGCCTTCAGGTGGGTGACGTTCCATGTCCTGGGGACAAGTCTCCCTTCTAAGGTCTCTAGTCGATATGCTCTATTTTGCAATGCTTCGATTATCCGGAATGGTCCTTCCCAGTTGGGAGCGAACTTGCCTTCCTCTCTGTCCTTCCGAGCTACTCCGACCTTGCGCCAGACTAGGTCTCCCTGGCGCAATTGTCTCGGCCTTAGTCTGCTATTGTATCGTCGGGTTGCCCTGAGTTGTGCTGCTTCATTCTGAATCCTTGCCGTGTCTCTGACTTCTCCCACTAGGTCAAGTTCTGCCCTTATATCTTGTTCCTGGTTAACATCTGGGGCAAGTTTTCTTCTCAGAGATGGCTCGCCTATCTCAACTGGTATCATCGCATCGACCCCATAGGTCAAACGGTAGGGGGTTTCCTTGGTGGATGTTTGAGGGGTGCAATGGTATCCCCAAAGGATGTTGGGAAGCTCTTCCGCCCACCATCCCTTGGCCTCACCCAATCTCTTCCTTAGCTCTCGCAAGACCACTCAGTTTGCGGCCTCAGCTTGGCCATTGGTTTGAGGGTGTTCCACCGAAGTAACTTTGTGTTGGATGTCCAAATTCTCTAGGAAAGTCCTAAACCTGGCGTCGGTGAACTGACGACCATTATCAGTAACGACCGAGTAGGGGACTCCGTGGCGACATATAATGTTTTTCCAGTAGAATTTCTCAACTTGTTGAGCTGTTATTCTGGGCACGGGCTCTGCCTCAATCCACTTAGTAAAGTAATCTACTGCTACGATCAGAAATTTGACTTGTACTCTGCCTTGAGGAAAGGGTCCGAGAATATCGATTCCCCAACTCATGAAAGGCCACGGGGACGTCATAGTGTGAAGCTGTTCTTGAGGGATGTGAGGGATTGGCACATACTTTTGACATTGTTCACACTTTCGCACCGTATCCTCGGCATCTTTTTTCAAGGTCGGCCAAAAATATCCTGCTTGTAGGGCTCGGTGTGCTAGGGTTCGCCCCCCGATATGCATTCCGCATATCCCATGGTGCAACTCTCTTATGACATATTTGGCTTGTTGAGGGTCAAGACATTTGAGCAGCGGTGTTGAGAATCCTCTCTTAAATAATTCCCCATTGACCAGGGTGAAGGTGGCGGCTTACCGACGTACCTTCTTGGCCTGGGTGTCGTCTCCGGGCAGGTCTCCCTTTTCTAAATATGCCCTAACTTGATCGTACCACGGGGAGGGGATTTTTAGCTGAGAAGTTTGGGCCATGCACATAATTTCTCCTTCTATGGACGGTCTCGTCATCGTTTCTTGGATCAAGGTTCGGTATTGCCCGGTCTTCTTCGTACTAGCTAGCTTTTATAGCACATCGGCTCTCTCGTTTGCTGCTCTAGGGACGTGGATCATGCTAAATTGTGGAAACGAAACTATGCACTCTTTGACCAGCCCCAAGTATTGGGCGAGTATTGGTTCTTTTGCTTGGTAAGTTCCATTAACGTGGTCAGTGACAAGTTGGGAATCACTGTGACATCTTAACTTTTTTACGCCCATCTCTCGGGCCAATCGCAATCCTGCTAAAAGGGCCTCGTATTCTGCTTGGTTGTTCGAGGTCGAGAACTCGAACCTAACAGCTTGCTCCAAGATTAGATTCGAGAGTCCTTCTAGTATAACTCCTACCCCGCTCCCCTTTTTGTTGGAGGATCCATCTACACTGAGTGTCTAGAGTTGGTCACCTTCATTGCCATCATTGCTTGGAACTAGGGGGAGCTCGGTCAAGAAATCAGCTAAGAACTGAGCTTTCATGGGTCCCCTACTTTGGAAAGTTAAACCGAATTCTGACAATTCAATGGACCAAGCCGTCATCCGTCCTGCCAGGTCGGGTTTTTGAAGCACTTGCCTGAGTGGATAGTTTGTTTTGACGATGACCTTATGGCTTCTGAAGTAGTGTCTTAATCGTCGAGCCGAGAATATGAGTGCCAACACAAGTTTCTCCATAACTTGGTATCTTTCTTCCGCGGGCAACAAAGTTCGGCTGACGAAATAGAAAGGGTGTTGTTTTCCTTCAACTTCGGAGGCGAGGACTGAACTTATTGTCGAGTGTGCGGCTGATAGATATAAGCTCAATTCAGCGGTCTTACAGGTGTTTTTCAGAACTGGTACAGCTGCTATTGCTTCCTTCAGGTCTGCAAACGCCTTTTCACTTTCTTGGTTCCAATCAAACTTGGAAGCTTGTTTTAATAGCTTAAACAATGGCCTAGCTTTCTCAGCTAGTTTCGGCAGAAACCGAGATAAAGCAGCTAACCTCTCATTCAACCTTTGTAGCTCCTTCAAGGTCGCCGGGCTCTTCATACTCAGTATTGCTTTACACTTGTCAGGATTGGCCTCTATTCCTTTGGCCGTGATCAAGAATCCAAGGAACTTTCCGCCCTGAACTCCGAAAACACACTTTTCCGGGTTCAATCGCAAGTTATGTAATCTAACCTTGCTGAACAACCTTTGGAGGTTAGCTAGATGATCGGTAATTCCAGCCGACCTTACTACCATGTCATCTACATATACTTCCATTATCTCCCTATTTCTTCTTTGAAAACTTGGTCCATCAACCTTTGGTACGTGGCTCCAACATTTTTCAACCCAAATGGCATGACCTTGTAGCAATAGTTGTGCACATCGGACATAAATGCAGTCTTATCCTCATCGGGAGGTACATGGGGATATGGTTGTATCCCGAGTATGCATCAAGAAAACTCAGCATCCCACTGCCCGACGTGGCATCTACCAGGCGATCAATGCTTGGTAACGGGTAAGTGTCCTTTGGGCAAGCCTTATTCAAATCTGTGTAATCCGTACACATCCTCCACTTTCCACTTGTTTTCTTTACCATCACAACATTAGCCAACCAAGTAGTGTATTTGATCTCGCGGATGAAACCCGCTTGTAGGAGTTTGTTCACCTCTTGTCGGACTGCTATCAGTCTTTCTTCTCCTAGTTTCCTTTTTCTTTGGGCTACGGGGTGAGCACCAGGCATGATGGCCAGCCTGTGGCATAGGAAATCGGGATCGACTCTGGGCATATCAGCGGCACTCCACGCGAATAAATCTGCGTTTTCGAGCAATATCTTCTCCAAGCTCTGACGGGGATACCCCTTCATTGTTTCTCCGATCTGGACGTCCTGCCCTGTCTTACAACCTATCTGGAACGGAGTAGTCTTCTCGGCAGGTGACGGTCGGAGCTCTTCGAAGTCCGATCTTGGGTCTAGGTCCAAGGCTTCTGACTCTATGCTCAAACACTGGGGCAGGGTTTCCTTTGCCGTGCTCGTTTTCAATGTGTACGGCTGAATCTTCAAACTCTGAGCGTAGCATTGTCGAGCCATTTTGGGATCGGCCTTGATAGTGACAATCTTAGCCTCCACCGGGAACTTCATCACCAGATGGAGTGTTGAAACTATCGCCCCCAATTGGTTTAGCGTCCTCCTTCCGAGGATAACGTTATACGACGTTCGAGCTTCGACCAACAAATACCTGACCAAAATAGTCCTTCCCTCCTCCTCATTTCCAAAAGTAGTGAGGAGGTCAACGTACCCGCGTGTGTGGACTCGCTCCCCGGCAAATCCAAGGAGGGGCTCAGAGTGATCCCTTACTACACCTGGAGGTAGATCGAGCTTGAGGAAAGTTTCCCAATAAAGGATGTCTGCCGAGCTTCCTTGGTCGACCATTACCTTCTTTACTTTCCAGTTGGCAATAATGGCAGTGATGACCATAGGGTCATCATGGTCGGCGTTATTAGTGGAAAAATCCTCGGCGGTAAACATTATTGGCGGAAAGTTTCTTGAAGAAGGGTAGTTGGTCACCACGTTTACGCTTCACAAGTATCGCTTCCGAGCTCTAGATGTCACTCCACCGCCTCCAAATCCTCCGGCTATGGTGTTGATCGTTCCCCGTACCTCCTGTACTTTATTTTTCTAGGAGTTTTCCTTTTTATTTGAGCGAGACTTGTCATTGTTTATATATGAAGAATACCCCCCCTGTCTTCTCTGGCGCTCATCCGATTGGTCTCCTCCTCTTCCTCCTTCCTTCTTAACAAACTTCGAAAAAGCCCCAGATTGTATCAGCTCTTCGATGATGTCTTTTACTTTGTAGCATTCTTCCGTTGTATGACCATGATTCTGATGAAAACTGCAGTAGCGATTTATATCAGCATTGCGAGGGGTAAGGCAGGGTTTAGGTTGGCGAATTAAATCTGAGTTAAAGGTCTCCCTCAATACAACCTCCCTACTTGCACTTAAGGGGGTGTATCTACTATATTTTGACGATCCTCTCCCTTTGGGCTCATAATCTTTCTGTGCGGGCGGTGAATGGCGATCATATCGACTGCGTGGTTCCTTTCCCTTCCTCTGGGCTTCATCGTTCTCTTCCATGTTTATAAACTGGGCTGCTCGCTCCCTGAGCTCATCCATGTTGCGTGGCGGTTCAGAGAAAAGTGATCTGGAGAACGGTCCCAACCTCAATCCGGCTTTGATTGCATGCATGGCTACGGCCGGGTGGAGATCGGGAATTGTCATGCTCGCCTGTGCGAACTTCGTCATGTAACTTCTGAGTGACTTTCCCTGACCTTGCCGGACTCTTGTGAGGGAAGCGGAGTCCATCACTACGGGCTTGCAATCGGCAAATCTAGCCACAAACTTGGCACATAAAGATTCAAAGGAACATATGGATAGTGGTGGTAAAGCATAATACCAATCCAGTGCTACACCCTTTAGAGTGGTGGGAAAAAGGCGGCAATGCACACGTAAGTCATCAGACACAAGGCTGGCCTGGGTGAGGTAGGCCTTTACGTGCGAGGTTGGGTCAGTTCCCCCTTCGTACTTTTCTGTGGTTATTCCTTTGGTATTCTCAGGGAATTTGCACTTCATGATTTCTGGTGCAAAAGGGCGGAAAGTAGTCAATTTTTGCAGGTCCGGATTTTCCGGAATGCGTGTATCGTGGAAAGGCATCTCTTGTATGATTGGGGTGGAATTTTGCAGGTCTTTACCTCCCTTATTCTGTCCTTGGTTTTGCCCTTCCGCTTCACGATTGTCATCTTCTTTTCTCCCTTTTTTCTTGTGCTCTTCCTGCTCTGGTTTGCTACGAACTGATTCAACATGTTCCCCTTCAGCGTTACCCTCATGGGCTGTCTTTTGCTTTTTTAGAGCTGTTATTTCTTCCTTGTGCTGCTTCCGGATCTTACTCATCTCTTCTTCCTGTTTCTGCCTCCATTGTTACATATCTTCTTCCATTTGTTGCTTCAAAGCTGCCATGGAACTTTCCATTTGACTCTTCAAAATCTCTATTAATGCCGGATCCATTTGTATTCCTTCCGAAAGTGATTGCAATTGACTCCGCGTCTTTACCATGTACCTTGCGGTCTCGGGAAAATGATTTACCGGGGCCCCACGGTGGGCGCCAAAATGTTCCACCGGATTCTGGGCTTGGTCGAGCTCCTGCGTGGGAATGGGCGAGGTCTTCTTTTTCCGTAGCCAAGTCCGATCAGGTAGGACACATCCAAAAAGTGGGGGGAGGTACCTGCAAAAGGTACTCCGATGCTAAAGTCAGCGTTTTGTGTGTTGAGTGGGAATAAGCTAAGAGTATAAAAGAATGAAAAGAAAAGAGTAGTTTTTGCAGCCAGAAAAACTTAGCCTTTTGACTTTTGGGAGGTCTTTTATACCCCATTTCCGGCGGTTAGTAGGTGAGGGGAAGGTCCCGAAAATGTCACATCACCCCGTCGCGTTACTAGGGGTAATCTTACTAGTTCCAACGTTCATCATTACATAAAGGGAAAATGTCACATCACCCCGTCGCATTACTAGTCACAATCAATTCTTGATAAGGCTATATCCCAGACTTGGTTCCTTCCTTCAAGCTCAGCTGGGTTCGGCCCATAAATTTCTGCCAAACTCGGATCATCTCGGTAGATACATTTACAATTTAGGAATCGTTATTTATTATTTTGCTTTGCATATGTAAAATTGAAAAGTGTCATGACAGTAAGGGCTACTATTGTTCTTGTAAATTGTTTTTTTTTTTGGGGAATTGGAATAATACTCACATTGTGAAATTTAATGGATAGTTTTTGGTTTGAAAGTATGCGTCAGAGTTATCTTAATAGATTTTTGATCATTGTCAACGCACGGTGATACTTATTACTAGTACTTGTAATAACTTCTAATATTTAAATTAGCAAGTGAATTATCATAAAAAGTGTAAAAGTAATAAAAGATAAATAATTCTTAAAATATTTTTATAAGGATGATTACTTATTTATATGTTATTAAGTTAACTATTTGACGTGTTTAAAAAGTTTTAAAATAAATATTAGACTTTGATATATACAATTATGATTGGGGATATGAGGTACACTGATCAACTTAACTAACCTCGATAAATAATAATAATTTAAGAGAAATCGATAATATTGTAATATTGTAAGTTTAAAATACGTATTCAACATTAATATATTAAAAAAATTAGATAAATTATCACGTCACCTCAATAAAATATATACAACATTAAATATGAAGTAACCTAAATAATATATCACATCCACCATAATACATCCAATAACATGAGTAGAATGTTAGAACTAAAGAATGATATATTATAACAGCATTCGCCCGAAGAAAGATCATGGGCAAAATGTTGTAACATTATTGACAAATCCATCTTTGCTTCTAACAGGAAAAATTTTGTGGGAGACATATCTTGGACCCCATCCAAATGGAAAGAAATCAAACTCTACCATTTGTTACTTTTGAAACTCCTTCACAAGATTTCACAAGTTTAAACTATTTGGCATCATAATCCCCATAGTTCATAATCATGGTAAATCTTAATTGTTGGTAGGGAAACTTGGACTCCAGCAGGTAATAATAGGTTTCCCAATTCCCAGTCGATATAATCTAAGAACCTCGTACAAAATCATTGTAACCTGTAAAAAAGAAAAAAAAAATATATGCCAATAGTAAGTATTAAAGCCTTACTACTGAGTATCAAGATAAAATCAGTCTAGTTTAGATAAACTGCTTCTTAAGCATGTATAAATAAGAAAATAAAAAATAAAATGAGTTTCTTTTACAAGTTAAAATCAACTTATGTATTTAATTTTTATAAAAGTTTGTTTTGTTTAACTTCTCTTAAGTTAAGGTGCATAAAATGATTTTAGCTTATACAGGGAGAAGCTCAATTTATTTTACGAGTAATAGTTATTTTACTCCAACAAATTAAGTAGATATTTTTACATTAGTTTCTAAAAGGGAAAAAGTTTCAAATTTTAAAAATCACGTTAATCCTTCTGTGTATCAATTTAGATAACGTGACACTTATTTATATCCCATGTATTTAATTATGTATTGATTTATTTTTTAAAAAATCTTAATTTATACTTTTTTTTCATTAATTTGATCTTATTTTATATAAAAATTAAAAACATTAATAGGTAAAATTAAACACATTCACCTCGACTAACATATTGCATGTGTTTTTGACCAGGGTACCTACTTAACAACACAATTGTCCAAACAAGAAAAACTGAAGTGGTGCAAAGTAGAATAACTTGCATTCATCAATAATCACTGAGACTTATTCCAACATTCTTATTGATTCCGTGTTTTTGAATTTCCTTATGATTTGACTGCAAAATTATGCCTAACAAGTCTCTCTTGGTAGCTTTACCTCCCATTAGTGCTTTGTGTATCTTCTTAATCATTTCTGTAAGTGAAGCTTTCATCAATTTCCTTCATTCTCCTATAAGATGCAGTAGGTAAAAATCTGCAACTGAGCAGAATCAGTCTCATTAATCTTTCCAAAATCAACTAGCGTTCTGGTGCTGATTTTATAGTGGTAATCACTATTTACTTTTTAAAATATATAGTAAGACTAGAATAAAACTTATTTGTTAAGGGGATCTAGTTAATAAGTCAAACATGATTTGTGAGTAATTGTAAATCCTTTAATATCTACATTCAACTCCTACAAATGCAAAAAAAAAAAAAAAAAAAAAAAAAAAAAAAAAAAAAAAAAAAAAACTCATTTAACATGATTGATATCTTTGAGAGAAGTTTGAATGTTTTTCTTGTAACTTAATTTAAAGAGAAAAATAAGAAAAAAATAAAATTTACTTATCTAAAAATTTGTGTATAAACTAGATCCATCACTTGTTTAGCCTCACCTTTATCAGCATGGACTAGTAGCCCATTCTTGCAAATGCAAACATACTCTTAAAAACAATTTTTTTGCTTAATGCAATTTAAAGTGAGGTAAGAAGTAACAAATATTGTCAAATTCTATTGGAAAATGTTTGTACAATTTTAGAACCCATGCATGGTTGTAGATGTAAATGGGGCAAAAGGATTAAATTGGGTCCATTTTTAAAAAAAAATACAAAAACAGGGTTCACTTCAAATTTATTATAGTAATGAAATTATTTTGTTAGGAGACATCATAACAGCTAACAATGCTTCTTTAAACCAGCGCAATAATTTACGGAGTCTATTTAATGTCAGCTAATCATGACATATAGATTAATGAAAATGGAGGCGTCACGATCAATTGCGTCTTCTGAAAGTGAGGCGCCACTGTCAACATTACCTTTCAAAAGTTAATATTTTTTAATTTGGATTTTATTTCTTTTTGAAAATAAATTTTATGAATGCAGAAATTATTTTTTGTTAGTTGTTATTTTTTTAGTTTTAATTAATGTAATTATAGTATTTATAATTGTGAATTTTTTAGTTAATCTTGGAATAGTTTGTGTAGTGGTAATAATTGTATTTTAGATTTTTTTAATGTAGAAATAAAAAGTTTTACCAATTGAAATTTATGTACGTTTTTATTTTATTATTTTAATTGGTAAATTTTTTTTATGAAATGATACACAAATTTTATGAAATGGTGAAAATTTTTATTCCTACATTAAAAAAAAATCCAAAATATAATTATTATCACTACACATACTATTCTAAAATTAAATAAAAAATTCACAATTACAAATACTATAATTACATTGATTAAAACTAAAAAAATAGTAACTAACAAAAAATTAATTTCCACGTTAATAAAAGTTATTTCCAAAACACAATAAAATCCAAATTAAAAAAAATGTTAACTTTTCATAGAGTGGTGTTGACCGTGGCGCCTCCACTTTGTTGACTTTTCAGAATGCGCAGTTGATCGTGACGCTTCCGTTTTCACTGGTTCACGTTAAAAAAAGTACTAAGGCGCTATAACATGTGAGACCTTCGTTTTTATTGATCTACGTGTTCTACATATATGAAACCGTGTTATAGAGTATTGTGTCTCTACTCAGCTACAACTATATGGAAGGCGCCATGAGTCGTGACACCTCCTACAAAATCATATTTGTAAATTATTTCAAACTGGATCCATTTTTGTAAATTTTTAACAAAATAGACCCAATTTGATTTTTTTTGTCGAACATGATAATACCTTGTACTTGATTTTGGCAAAACAAGTCAAATATATGCAAAATGAATAACTCTGATAAGTAATTCAACGTTTAAAAATAATTGTCAGGAGAAATACTTGTCTTTTTGATAAATACATTAAATTTTGTTATGTTTCGTCTGATATATTCATTAGTCTGTTTCATAAATTATTTATTGATGCATCTGACATTTCTATGTTTATTAAATTAAACTTCAATTTTATACATATATAAAAATAATTATTTATAAAATATTTATAAAATAAATTATAATTATTAAAATTAAGATTCTTAATTTACCTCTAATTATTTTAGACTTAACATCTAAAACACTCGGACAATCACTTACATTTTGCTTTCTCCGGCGAGATGATGCTTCATTCTTGCAAGTTTACCCTAACAAATATGAGAACAAAACTTACATTAGTTGACGTACTGTCATGAGATATCAACAACCTTTCTTTTTTGCTTGACTCATTCTTGAGTGGTATACACCAACCAACAACAATCAAACAAGCACCAAACCGCAAACCAAAAATAGAGGAGGAGACAAATCAACAGCAAAATAAGGGAAAGGAACCAGCCGCCAACAACAAACAAAAAGAGGTAAAAAAATAGGATCAAAGTGTCAAAACAAAATAAAGGAGATGAGTATGAGCTTAATACTCAAACATTTGAAGCTAAATACTATTTCAATTCATGGGACAACTTGGGTCCCTTTTGGTGTGATAATCTCGATTATTTCCCTTTAAAAAAGACTAAAAGTGATACACCATATAATTTGTAGGATCAAATTCGTGAAAAAGTAGAAAAAAAAATCAAATATTAATTATATTTAGGGTTTAGACTAACCTAATTATAAACTTTTAACTAAAGAGTAAATCTTCCATATTATAAAACAAAAATTTGCATTTAAGTTTTAATAAAAAGACCAGAAAAACATAAATCTAGCATGGGAAAGTAAAAATCCTCTTACACATGCAAGAGTATATGCTTATCATTAGATTTTATGAACTTTTATGCAATGGAATAAACATGACGTGTTTACATAGTTGGACTGATATTTTTATAATAAAGATATGTACGTGGAAAACAAATAATCCACCTAGAAGGTAAGACATGTATCTAGAAACAGTTGTTCTCGTCTCATCGTTTTCTTTTATACGAGTGGTCTATGAATAACACAGAACGAATTAAGACTTCCACGCCTTCAACCACTTGTAATATATTAGAGGCATCTTGGGGCAGACGCAATGTGATCGTGTCACGTGTTGTTTTGTTTTGAATACGTCTTCCTGTCGGTGTCTTTTAACTTAGGAGACATCCTGTGCGCAACAATTTCCACTGCATCAAACAATGTCAAATCCAAAACCATTGCCGACAACTGAATGTTCATTTCGTTTTGACAGATCTTATTACACTAGAAGAATATGTTTTATTTGGAGATTATTTTCTAAATTTATTCTAAACTAAAACCCAAAATCCAGTGGAAATCTTCTATTTCAAAATATTTTGAAGTAAAACGTCCAATTTAGTCTCTCTAAAATTTTATTCGAAAATTGCATAACAATTGTGATTTCGAGAATGAGAGTTTGCCACTTGGGAGGCCCAATAATTTGGATTCCTTTGTAAAACCATGATAATTCTCTAAAACCATGATAATTCTCTAAAACCATGTGCTTTTTCGATGTCTCGTAGGTCCAGAGCAAGAATCAAGCACACAACTACTCATGTTCTTTCATCCATTAATCTCATCAACTTTATTTGTATAGAATCTAAACATTATACTTCGTAGCTTAGATCTTTCCGGTAAGAAAAATATTTAGAAAATAACTATTATACAGACATATAATCAGACAAATGTGATGTGAAGACAAATGTGACATGAAGAGAGAAAAATACGAAGAAAGGAAAATACGAAAAAAAAAAAAAAAAATATATATATATATATATATATATATATATATATATATATATATATTATGTAAGTTAACTACATAAATGTAAGAAAAAGAGATAGAAGAAAGAAAAATACAAAAAATACATTTGTATATATTTTATATGAGTGAGTTAGCTAATTAATTGTGTATTATTATTAACTAATTGTAAAATAAAGTTATTTCAATAAAATTAGAATTATAGCTAACTTGATTCTTTTACAAAGGTAATCTTAATACATAAGAGTAAATTTACATTGAAAATTCTACACATAAATTCAATTTGGCCGTATATTACAGTTGACAGACTAAAGATTAAAATTATTTCAGTAAAATTAGAATTATAGCGAACTGATTTTTTATAAAGGTGATCTTAATACACTATAAAGGTAATCTTAATACATATGAGTAAATTTACATTGAAAACTCTACACATGAATTCAGCAAGAACACGGCCCAAGATTTTCCAGGGATGTAAGCCTCCGACATGAACACTTTACAAGAAAAACTAACTAATCATACTTCTCCCTCCACATGTACATAAGAAAGAAGAGCCATGAAGTGGCCAATGCAATGTCCCCAACAGCATGTCTAGGCCAGTCATGTGCAAGATCTTCAATCTTTCTCCCAAAGTAGAATCTCCATACTGCCATAGAAATGTGAAGAAAAACACACCCTTTGGCAAAGAAACTCTGAAACTCCCAGTCTTTAACACAAGCAACCATAAACACAAGGAAACCAATTGTGAACAACAGCAAGCCAGAGAATGAATCTGAGGTTTGAATCAATAGCTGATCATGTGGTGTTGACCCTTGAAGTTTGCTTGCTGTGTTTGGTCCATGCCCCAACACACATATCTCTTTAGAATAAAACACCATAAATGCTCCACAAGTCAAAGCTATTGCAGAATGCAGAACACAAATTATAAAAAAGCAAGAAGAACCAGTCATTGCTCTAAAACCACTATGAAAGTCTTTATTTCTTACCTTTTCAACACTATATTAAGCTTCTTCACCAGTAAAGGGAATTGAAATTTCAAGCTTTTTTTTTATAAAAGGGATCACCAGGTCAGACCTCAAGGCTTAAAGAGTGTTTACAAAGATACTTACAGATTATTCATTCACAAGATTCTCACATCGACAGAGGGATCTAACTCACCTCTTTTTGAGATTTGATTTTGCTTCTAACCAACTTATGTTGACTGAAAGTTCAAGCTTTGGTTACTTACTTACCAATAGTATATAAAGAACAAGAGAAACCAAATCTGTGGCATGACCAATCCTGATTCTAGTTTGAAGCATGATAACATTTTTATCATCACCCTTTAAAAAACCAGAAGCTTCCATAGATCATGGCTTAGTCTACTCAACTTTTCGAACATGGTAGCAAAAGGATGCACAAGTGTCACACCATGATCATAACTTGTTGAAAAGTTTCAACAAACCAATTTCAATTTGGTGTATAAAGTAGGTTCAGGTTCAGTGTCAGGGCTAAGAGAGCTTACTTACATAGGGAGAGGATTAAGTATTGTGATTGAATTGGCATAGACTTTGATGAACCAGAGTTGATTGCTATGTTACCATAACATATGGTTCATAAATTTCCTCCATACTAGATACAGAAATCGCCATGCTTTTTTGGTGGCTTCTTTTCTTGTTCCACTAAGGAATTGAAAGCAAGGTAGGTCATGGAAATGGGTCTACATAATATTATTCAGAAAATTTTGTCGTTATATTTTGTTTTTTCAAAGTTGTGGGTCCAATTTGGAGTTATTCATCTTAAACTTGATTGGTCCACTTTGTAATATTTTCAAAATGATAATGGCACTTTCAAGTCTAGATACATATCATAATTTTGTACATATTTTATCTTATGGATAAGTGTGGCAGAAATCTATGTTCCACCACCCGAATTCTAAATATCTTCTTTGTTTTTTGTGCGCGTTAGAAATTTATTCCTAGACATGCTTTTTATATAAAAGAAAATTACAAATAGAAGTAAATATGATGGGAAAAGACTATGAAATATAATGAGTAATATGATGGAGAAAAATAAATAGAAAAATAAATAGAAAAAGAAATTATAAAAAATTATATAAAATATTAAACTATAAGCGTGAGAAATTCACTTATATTGTTCACAAACTATATTCTTGAGAAATCATCACATATTCTTAGAGCAGTTGTCAATGTATATCTAAAAAGATCTTCATCATAAACTTAAAGGCGTTTGTCTTTGATTCAAGTTTAATTAAAGTGATGTTCAACCATTCAAATCCAATTGAGTTAACAGAATTAAATATTGATTTTGAAAAAGAATAGTAAACACTAACCAAGCCAAACTAACCTTATTATATCTCAAGTATCTTATCTTCATGTACTTTTGTGTTGTGGATCTTTTAAAGGACTACTACTCTGTTCTCCAATTGAATATAAACCAATTTTTTTTTTTATATTTAATATAAGTCTTAATTATTTTTAACTATTTTAATATTACTATATACAAAATATCATTCATTTAATTGAAAACTTAAAGAGTAATTTTGAAAAAAATAATTAATTTTAATTATAATTAATTCAATCGAATGATTTCAACTAACTTTTTTTATTAACATAAATAATTTTTTTCTCATATCGGAAGTACAAAATAATATTGTATTATTAAGAATGAACAATTAAAATAAAAGAACCAAAACTGTAAGTAAATGAAAAATACAATTAAACATAATCTTTTTTCTTTGTAAGTCAATATAAAAAATGCTAAATAATAATTATCGGTCTCAGTGCCATTAATAATTAGATGGAATTTAAGTCCAAAGGCCTAATTTTTAGCATCAGGAAATGTACAAAAAAATAAATGCTCAACAATTACAGTTTTTTAGGTCAACATTATACTCGAATTAAACCAAATATGCACTGAATTAATTGTTTTTCTTAACACCATAGCAGTTGTTATTTTTTAAATTACTTTTGAAGCATGATTACTAACAGCCAACAGAAGCACAATTCAAAAGAAGCACAACTATTTTTCTGCATCAGAAAAACAGAAGCACAGTTTAACAGTAGCCAAACACGTTCTACAAACAAGGTAACACTATGCTGAAGGAAGAAAAGTCAATAATTCATGTGTGCAAAATGCACTACTGAGAACCCCTTTTGTTTTCTTTCCCTTTTGGAAAAAACGTGGTAAGGATCTTATCAGTTATCTCAATATTTACAATTCATTTAGCAACAATTTCAAAATTGTTGGGAGCTCTTTGAAGTATAAATTTCCAAGAATGCATGCATTTACACTTAATTAAAAGAGACCAAAAAACTCTAGCAATATGACACTAAATCAAAATGTGGTTGATGAAAACATTGTCTGCTATTCTATGATGATGCTTTGAACCTGACCTCTTGTCTACTCTCCCACGCCTAAAACGATACTTCAACTGAGGCTTGTTATAATAAGAAACTGGTGTACTGGGACGCTGTCTTACAGCAACTGGAGGAGGCATGTGCTCCAATATGTCTCTATGGTAAGCCTGACATTATTTATCGAAAGCACCGACATAAAAATGCAAACAATTTAAGACAAAATAAAATACATATAAGCTTCATTTTTTAACTAGAAATAAAATGCAGAGGGAACTTTCAAAAGGTTGCACTAGATTTGAGTTGAGGCATAAACCAATCTAACTGGTTGACACTAGTAGTAATGTCTTGTCTCCCTTAACCAAGTGGTCTTGGGGATCGAATCATAGTTTTGAGTATGGAATAGACTGTGTTAGGAGGGGAAATACCCACCTTGTGTGCTTTCTTGGTTCCTGACAAAGTTTAGGGTAGACATTTGTATCAATACCATGATTACAAAAAGTCATCTACCGTACAATATAATTGTGCTCAGTTTCCAAATTATCTTTGTCCATTAAATAACTTGTTCATTTTATAACTAATATATAACTAGGGTGTGTACCAATGTTAAAAAGGGTTAAAAGAAAAATCAGAGGTCAATTTAACAAACATTTCAAGATAAAGGACAAACATTTGGAAATTCGTGTTGAATGCAAAAGCTAGTAGCTTTTCTAACAACTAAACACAACACACAAGACACAGGCACTAACCTGTATCACAAAGTTACGTCTTTCACAATCCAGAAACATGTTAATACTCCAATCAGTTTTTGCCATTATTTTGTCTCTTACTGTGGAAAAGCTTAACTGATCCCTGGAAGTAAAGCGATCAACTTCATTGAACCATAAGCAAGTAAAGAGATTCGTAATTGGAATGTGTTCTCTTATGATTACGCAACCTTCAGGAACATCTGCATAAACTCAGCCATAAGCAATACTTCAGATTTAAAAGATGGAAGCAGCAAGTATATGTAAGCACAGGCACATATCTCCAAACATAATCCATTTTACATAGGCAGGCTTGAATATATCAAAATTGTTCCTACCACTAGTAATAGGAAGCTTAGCCCTGGAATAATGTGTTAAACCGTCATGGTTTCGATAAAATTGAATTTGGTGATCAATGGAAGCATTTTCGTATTTCCCTGCAGCTTTATTAGCCTCAGCTTCAACAAATACATCAAAGCGTCTATAGTGTCTTGAAATTGCAAAAGTAGCATTTGTGCGCCACAAGAACCTGGATGATATGAAAGGCAGTGACAATGAAGATGATAGAAGTATACAATTACAAATTATTATTGACATATATCCTCTTCATATACATAAAACAACATTGTTCAAAAAGTGGAAAACCCTAGCTCATGAAATAAAAATTCAAAAACATAGGCAAGTTTTGTAAAGCTAGAAGCGCATAAGTCAAAGAATCATATACAAACATCAATTTAAAGAGTGAAGATAGTGAAGATGTGTGGCAAGGACAGAGCAAGGGTTGTCCACTTCTCATAAAAATTCATATGCGATGAACTTTTGTAAAAGGCACAAGTTATTCAAGAACAATTATATGAAAAATTCTTGAACATTGTTAATAGCCCCTTACTTCATCATGAAAACTCATTAAAAAGTATTTACTATTCTTTCTTTTTTTGGAATAATATCCTATTTTCAATTTATCAATACTGTTTAATGAATAAACACTTCCAATTACTGAAAGGAATAGAATTCACTTTTCATTTAATGCCATCTGTTTTAATTCCTTATCCGTTGTCCTATAAGGAAAGTTGTTAATGATGCTCATGTTATTATTGTCACATTATGAAAGTCTTCTACGTTAAAAATGAAGCAGTTACCTGTAGTGCACCAAAAGTAAAGGGAAAAAGTTTCATTTGATAAATCATAACTTAAGTATAAACAGAGACCTGAGTCCGAGTCATGAAATAAGAAGATCTGATTTAGAAAGTTGGATAAGTGAATTGATAATAGTTATCAGATTTAACAAAATATTCAATTCTTCTTAGAAAATGCCAAGGAATGAGAACTATTTGAAATTTCCCTTTACTACATTATAGATGATGTCAATAACTTGTTACTTGTGGCTGCACCCCATCAAATTGTAAAATATATGCACAAGTATCAAATTGCACAAGTCTCCAATTGTAAAAGATGCACTGATCAATAAAATTAACAATCATGTATAAGTTTGTGCTGAAAATCATTTAGCCAATAATAGAAGTAAACCTTTTAAATATATACTTGTTATTAAAATACCCAAAACTTGCCAGATAAAAGCCAATAAAGAACTACATGAAACAAAATCATATAATTTCATCAGATATAACTTGGAATCAAACAATATCATTGTTTATTCTCAAGTCTGAATGATGGTAAATAGAAACTTGTTGATAAACAATGGTAAATGGAAATTTATCCCATACCACATAAAAAAGAAATAAAAGCCAAAACAATGTTTAATAGAAAAAGAGATGGCTTTTACCTTTCGAGAACTTGATATGGGTCCATAACAAGCTCAAGCTTCCCATCAATCCATATCGAATATCGGACATTGGGGAAGATCCTGTGTAAAAGAAGCTTTGGAACCTGCAATAAGTTTAAAGGCAACATGAGACCATATATATTAAGTTTCAAACATGAAACTGTAGTTGCACTGATATTAGAAATAGGGGGCATGTAACAAAAGATCTTATTCAACTTCAAAGATTAGAGATCTGATTCATTTACTTGAAAAGCAAATTGTTAATACCTCATAAAAACAATTCAAGACTTCTACAACCAATTCATTTCTCTCCCTTTTCAGCTTTCCTAACAAGCTTCGATTAGAATTAATATTTAATACCAATATTTACTTCAGTACAAAATAGTTACCCATACATTATCAAATACTACATTATATTTAAATATAAAAGAAAAAAATCAATTCCTTGAGCTTCTTTGGGCAAGGAAGCCTCAGCTCTTTTCACTGGTTTAATGAAGATCTGTACAATTTACTTCCTTCTGCACAGAAAACAAACAGCCCTTGAACAAAACCTTCTTCTACTACATACAGACTGAAGTAGGCAACACCAAAAACCAAACTCACTAATTAAATTTGGACTTTGGAGTAGGATTGTCACAAGCTCAAGTTTCTAAGAGAATGAAAACAAACAAAAAGAAGTGCTGAGGATTGGTCAGAAAATCAGAAGTTTCAATTAAAAAGGGGATTGTGTTTAGAAATTACATTATATATGCTGAAAATAGTACAAATTTCAAGAAATGTTAATGATATGTTTTAAAAAAATAACTAAATGAGAAGCAAAAAAGTAAGCAGACAACCTTTCCATTACGCCTAGAATCAGCATAAGGCACATTATAGACAACAATGATTCTCCATAATCCAACTCTCCTGCTGCTATTCAAAATACCGGCTTTTTTCATATACATTTCCGTTTTTTCATCAATGAACATATAGAAAGGGATGTTTTTCTTTGCTTCTGAACTAATGTTCCTGGGTTGCTGTATAACATCATAGTTTCCTGGCATAGATGGAAGGGAACTATGAGAAGCAGAAAACAAACAATGAAAGGTATGTGCACAATATATCAGTCATAAGCCAAACCAAATATGGCAGATGCAACAATGACATCATGGTACTGATCCAACTCTAAGAGATCTGCCTCATCAAAATCAAATCCAGTCTTGCGACCCGGTCTGCTTCCTTTGACAAATCTGATAAAAAGTTTACAGCAAGAAAGGGAAAAGGGGTAAAAATACATTCAGTAAAAGAACACTAACATTATTATGAGTGATTTTTAAAATTCTTTCAGGAAAATTAATTTTCAAAAGTGTTCAAGACAAGGTAAAAAGAAAGAGAGTGGTTTAAGGCCCTACATGGGTGCAATGTTACTGCATTTGTGCAAGGTATAGATGCTACAAAATGAGACAAAGAAAGCTGTAATCACGATCCAAAGCTTTTGAAGAGTTTTTCCAAACATCTCAGGACAAGGAATAGAAAGTGTAACAATATATGCGCTTACCAAAAACATAGAAAGGAAAATAAGATACTTGGATCATGTATGATGTATTACGAATAAAGAAGAGAAAGTTTTGATGATGAATAAGGATCTACTTGTAATATGGAGAGACTAGAAATCCAAAAGGACATATAAAATTTGTCTTACTATCATAGAATTCAGGTTGGAGAGGTAAAAGAAGCCTCTAAGAGAATGGAATAGATGATGGTAAAGTTGCTGGTCCATATGCTACTCCTTTTGAAGTTTGGAAGTGTGCAGGAGAAGAAGGTATCATATGACTCACTAAGTTATTTAATAACATTTTGAGTTCTAAGAAAATGTCAGATGAGTGGAGGAGGAACACTTGGGTTCTTATATTTAAGAACAAGGGAATTCAAAATTGTGTAAACTACAAAGATATTAAACTTATGAGCCACACTATGTATGAGATTATGAGAAGAAGTGATTGAACATAGATTAAGAGAGAGAAGGATTGCAAAGAATCAAATATTTTTTTGGTCAAAAAGGTCTAATATAGAAGCAAGCCATTTATCCATTATGACAGTTGATGGGAAGTTATTAAAGCAAAGAAAAAGACTTAAATATTATTTTTATTGATTTGGAAAAGACATGTGATTGTGTGCTAAAGGAAGTGTTGTAGAGGACTTAAGGAGAAAGAAGGCCTTTGCTGACTTATATTTGGGCTATACAAATACATGCATGAGGTAACTACAAATGCGAGAATTCTAGGAGGCAAGACTATAGTCTTCCTACTGGGATAGAATTACAACAAGACTTGGTCTTACGTCTTGTATAAGCAAGTATAGGATGTGCTTACCAACACAAAAAACTATCCCTAATTGCATGAGTTTTACATATCGTATAGTATTTATTGGGAAATCAAAAGGAAGTAGTTAACTCAAAACTTAAAGTTTGGAACAAACTTTGGAAATAAAGAATTTTCACACAAGTAGGACTAAGACAGTATATGCCCTGTAACTTTAGCAAGAGACAAGGAAAATTGCTTGAAAGTTACAGTTGCCGTGTTTGTCATGCCACAGGTTTCTGAATTTAAATATCTAAGATCAGTATTACAAAATGGTGCATTATTTAATGAAGATGTCACACACAGAATATAAGCAGGATGACTAAAATGGAGAAAGACATTGGAAGTTATTTGTTATCACAAAGTAGTGAAACGATCTACCAAGATTCAAGGAAAGTTTAGTTATATTAACTATACCCTTGAATATACTCTGATAGTGAATGTGACAAGAGAAAAAGGCAGGAGAAGCATAAATGAGAATATTAAGATGGATGTGTGGCGACACAAGAAAGGACAACACACAAAATGACTGTATATGAAGAGATGTTGATGAAGGTGGATCGGGCATGTACAAAGAAGAATACTAAATGCATAGTTTGGAGAATACATAGCAGAGTATATAGTCCTGTGAAAAGGAGGACAGCAATATAGACATTGAAGAAAGTTCTTAAGAGGAATCTAATGGTGAACAGTATTTATGTAGATTTTTTCTTCAATTAACTGAATTAAGCCTAATGGCATTGTGTAATCCATGTACCTGACCTCATCTAGCGAATAAGGCTTTTTGTTGTTAAAAAAATAATCCACAAATTGTGAGAAAATTAAAAACAAATAACAAAATGAACTAACCCACAATGCACTGTCATGGTCTCTTTTATATCAAAAGCAGCATCCCTTTCTTCCGTAGAAGGGTAGCCACCAAAATCAGAACCACCATGCAGTTCACTTGCAATTGGATTTTCATCATGCACATATGTCAAAGAGTGAAGTACAGGAGATTTTGATGGGGAACTTGGCATACTAGCTATAGCTTGCTCCACTGGAATATAACACACAGGGCATGCTGAAAGAGAGGAGGCAAGAACCTGATTAACAGAATTCTACAATGACAATGGCTGAATATGCACTGTGCATGTAACGTATCTCATAATATTACCCAGATTCAAGATAGTTATAATGTTTGTGAATTAAAAACTGAAAACAAGGCCAAATGAAAAAACATGTCTTACGGCGTGGCCCAGTTCGTCTTCTATCAGCTGGTGGTGGAGGAGGAAATGCAAAATGGTCACATCGATGTCCAGAAGTAGGAAAATATCCCTTTTTGCCTTTAGACTTGGACGAGGACTGTGAACGAGGAGCAGGAGGAGGCCTAGCAGTACTTCTATACCTACTTGTCAATGAGGTTGCTCTAGAAGAATTACTATTCTGTAACATATCTTCTACTACTCCACGAGGTCTTAAAATTTCATACCTAGTAATGGCATAAGATCGCGTATCTTCAATTTTTCCACCTAGGGCATCATGATACCAAAAGCACACCATAAAACAGACAGATTTTAAGCTGCAGATACTCAAAAGCTAATGAAGGTAAAACTGCAGATACTCATAAGAACCGGTGGAAGTCCCAAACCAAAACATGAGATCTCAAATGATGCCTTAACTCTTCAGCAATATGACTTCAACTTTAAAAAGAAAAACAAAATAGTTGAACAAACAAGACATGAACTAACAGCACCAGAAAAACTAAAACACATTATGCTACAGCTAACTAATCTCAAGAACACAAATTCATAGAATTTATAAGATGCATGGGATCATTGAGGTGATAACAAACCAAACTCTAAGGTACATTATATCCTTATAGGCACGCAGAAATAAAATAAAACATATCATAAAGTGTGTATTTTTTAAGGTTTAAAAAATTTGATCACAGGAATAATAACTTGAGAATGAAAATATTCTCATGAGTGTTATGAGTTTAAAAATTGTGTTCTCAAGTATTATCCAAGCCAACAATGCCTCAGTTAGCTTCATTTTTGTGCCCATGGTGAGGGTCGAGAAAGTTATATTCCCGTGAGAATTTATTTCCTAATCCAATTACAATATCCATTCAGTCTTATTATTTATTTTAACCACTTTGAATTTTAAAGAAATATTCATAGGAATATTAAAATATAACAGACATACTAGGAATGTAACATTATATCTTGGAAGGTGAAACAAACATTTCTTAAGTATTGTTCTTATGCAAGACTCTGAGCATGTTTGGAATACAGTTGAAAATGCTGTGCACACATTCAAATGCAAATCCAACAGATAAAAAACAAAATGAACGCAAAAGCAAAGACCCTGATCCATTGGCAATGCACCCTTTAAGTAATTAAGATAAAAGTGAAACTTTTTAAACTGTAAGATTCTGTGACTTGTTAAAAACACCAATCAAAGTATACCAATTAAATCATTAAAACAAATTTCACTGGACCTAACAACTCAACAAGGTGAATGAATGAATGAATGTATGTATCACAAACACTAGTAAAATCCTAAGTAAAGAAGCAAGCAAAATATTTTTGAGGTGTGATGAGTAAGTAAGTAACTAACCTCTGTAAACAGTAAAACAACCAAAAAGGAAAAGACAAAGGGCAAAGGCAAGCATGAGAAGCATTGCAACCTTGCCTCGTCCAAGGAGCCTGGAAATGAAAAAGAAACTCCTCTCTTTGTCTCTAGGGTTATAGAGAAGCGTCTTTGAAGGTCTACGCGGAAGCTTCGGTGAAACACTGCCAGCGTTTTGCAGCGACCCATAGCTCCCTGTGCGTACACCCAATGACACTCCAGTCATCGTTCTCCTTTCAATTTCATACCCACAATCTTCAATGTAAATCCCTAATACCCCTAAAAGTCTAATTCTTTGATAATATAATAACTTAATAATCAAACAAAAAAATTGTAATAACCTCTTCAAAATTCAAATCCACTCTGAATTTTACATCACTTTGGTATCTATAGCTGCATTTGTTTTGGGGGGTTGGGGAGTGAAACCCACGATTCATTTGGGGCGAGGAGGGAGTGGGAGGCATCAAAATGGGAGCTTGATCGGAGTGGGGAATGTGGGTGGTGGCGATGGGGGGATGTGTGCGACGGAAAATGGTGGTCGACACGACGGCGCCCTCGACGGCGGCATCGACGTTGTCGCGGCTGCGTTATGAATCGGAGATTGGAAGTGAGTGAGGATTGTGAAATGTGAAATGTGATTTGGAAGAGAAGATTGAAGATTGGTTGAGGCGTGTAGCGTGAATGGAGGGAAGAGACAATGCTGACTTTTTACGAGACTCAGATGCACACACATTTTTAATGGGCCTCAAGGCCCAATTTTATTTCTCTCCAAAAACGCTACAAATATTTTTTGAATCTCGTCAACAATGGCCCAACAAGGCTACATTATGATGGAAAACCAATAATGCTTGGTTTCTTTAAACTTATTTATAAAAAATATTATTTAAATAAAAAATAATCATAAATTCTTAATTTTTATGGTTTTTCTAAAATTTATTATTTTTAAAAAAATTATATATTTATTTTTTAAAAATAACTAAATCCTGTTTATTTCTCAAATAATCACTTATTTAATTAAATTAAGCATTTTTTAAACAAAATAGGTTTAAATAAAAAGATGCAATATCTAGGTCAGGTGATAAATAGATGAATTGTTTTAAAGTGATCGACCACTTAATACGCAAGAAAATTTCCAATTTCTCAGGAATTTTAAATAGAAAAAAATATTAGTTTTTCATGTATGATTTTTACTTTAAAATAAAAATATTTTAAGAAGATATCATTTTCTGATAATCATATTTATTTCACTTTTTTATGAAAATAGTCTCACAATGGAAGTTGAGAATCTAACCTTTCCTGAGATAAATTTTTTTACTAATATAAAAATATCATTTTTTATTCTTATTAACTCATTGTACGTGGCAAATATCTAAAGTTACGAAAACAAATATAGTAAAACTATATGTAAAAAATTTGATTCTAGATTATATTTTGAGCAACCAAATAATTTTGTGATGAAAAAAATTTCTGTGTACCAAACACTCCGTAGTTAGCTCTATTATATATATTCCAATATTTAAAATTACAAAAACATAACATTTAAATATATCAAAATAATAATCTAAAAAAATTAGTTATTTCATTAAAATCATAGATAGACTACATTTGATAAGGGAAGAAAATGTATATTTTAATCTAAAAATATACTTTTGTTAGGAATAATACTAGAAGGATATTTTTATAATATTGTTTTAGATAAAAGTTTAATTAAAAATAAAATAAATAAAATATCTTATACTAAAATCTATATGACAAGGAAATATATATTTTAATATTGTAAAAAGAAGAGAATATGTACATAACTCAGGTGAGTATAATTTCCTTAGAATAGTGTAGACTTTTTTGGACATAGGATTAAAAAAGGTGCTTTGAAGTTTACCAAATGTGAATATAAAGTTAAGTGTTAGCAACCATAGTAGTTACCAGATACCTCAATAAAGCCTTTGTCGTTTTTCAAAAGGTAAACCTAATAAATTATTGTTGCAACTTGCAACTTGCAACTTGCTAGTAAGTACTTCAACTTTGTTTATTACAGCCTTAAACATGTATAAAGTACTCTCAGATTCAAACACTACAGAAAAAATTGTAATCTAACACGTTAAAGTAATTGCAAGTAGAAGTTTTCTACCCAAAAGATTATGAGCAAGGAAAAGTTTATACAACTTTGAATCTAGACCAAGAAAGATAACTTTTTGATTCACTTAATAAAAATCTTCAAAGTTGGTGCAAGTGATTTGGGCATGACTAGTGGTAAAATGATTAGACAATTTTTTTTTAATGCAAGGACTAAAGCAATGTCAAGTGAAAAATCAACATTAATTGACATGAATGGTAATCATCGAATCTTGATTAATTTAAATGTAAAATACATTAAAAAAATGTTCATATTTTATATGTTTAAGAATGGGAAGTGAAAAGATCACTTAGCTGAATTGGTAATCATAAGCTTAGTTGAAAACATGGTTACCCAATTCTAATGGTTACCCAATTCTAATGGTTACCCACCCTTTCCCATTCCCAACGATAAATGCCAAATAATATTCATATCAAGATCATAATTTTTGGGGAGAAGAATCTCTACCCAACTATTAGTCTTTGAAGCTAATGATGATCTTTTAAGACCCACCTAATTGAAATTCCTTTTTATAATTGCACTTTATGGGTGTAAGTATAAATGCGTCAATTAGTGCAATTAGAGTAGTTGCAAATTGATGTGGAAAACATGGTCTTTTGATCATTTTATTGGTTTGTTTTAAATAAAATGTTTTTTTTTCTAGGTTAATAGTACTATTAACGTATGACCTTTCATTAAATATGTAAATAGTTAACCCAGACAAGACTAAAAGTATTGGATTTAGATCTTAGAGAAATGAAAGTAAAAAATACATATTCAAGCAGAAACTATAAATTACTCATTTTTTAAGACAAAAAAAATATTTATTTTTTTCTTTATTCCTTCCCAATATCCCCTAATGGAAGTAATATATAAACGAAAATAATAGAAATTTTTTTAGCATGAATTTTTTTGGACAAGTTTTAGCATGAATATAAAAGCAATTAAGTCCCTGATAATTTTTGTATTTATATGAAGTAAATATAAATATCAAATAGTTTAGAATATTTACGTATTCTACTTAATTATTTGAGCCAGACTTTTAATATCGGTTGATAGTTAACATTTAACATGAAAAGAGGCTAGATTTTAGAAATATATGTAACATCTAAATCCCTGTTGATAAATTGAGATATAACTTTTGAACCATAATTAGTAAATACAAAAGTTTTAACAGTTAAATAAATAAAAAGTTTAAAAGGAGTAATTTTTTATGAAAATCTCAAAATTCAATGTCTTAAAAAAATATCCACAGGGTAAGTCTATTATTTTTTAAGGCACATGTACTTCTGGTGGACATGGTTATTGCATATTATAAAAATTTTCATTGGGTAAACAGAAATTAACAATGTAACATTGGAAGGTTTGTGTAAAGGGTTTGTGATATATATTGTACCCATGATCAATAATATATTATTTTGTTGAGGAAAAAAGGTCTTAAAAAATTATCAAAGTTCAGTATTTTTATTTTTATTTTTGGAAAGGAAGTACAAATCAAGAGGGAGTACAAAAGTTCTCTTAATGTCATTACATTTACTTTGTATGAAGGTGGAAAAGAGAAACAAAAACAGAAGAGTGATAAAGACAATGAGATAGACACACTTTAGTGTCTTGAAAGTTTGTCCCAATATGCCATTCTGGCCGTAACTATTTGACTTTGTGTAGCCATTATTAAAATAAAATTGGGATTGTCCATTAGGTAATAAACAAACCATGAAGTTTATGATTATTAAATAGCTTCTTTTTTAATTATAATATATGTATGTATAAAATAATGACTAATTCTACAATCATTTTTAGTTCCTGATTTGGATAGATTTTTTCATTTTTATTTTTGGAACAAATAAAGTTAAAAAAATCTCATTTATTTTGTTATTTCATAAATATTTAATATCTAGTAGTGTCAACCTGAATAACCTAATATATTAATTGATATCTTAAATACTCAATCATATATTGATTTATGTTTTTAATCTTATTTATACATTTTTAATAATTTGATTTATTTTATTTATTATTATAGTTAATTAAGTATAAAATAAGATTAAACTAACAGAAAAAATAAATTAAATAAGATTAAAAAAATTAACCAATACATAATATGACAATCAATATGTTATATTATTCAGATTAACAATGTTAGATAAAAAATATTTATAGAAGAATTAAAATAAATATCAAAATATTAATTTAAATACTTTTTAAAGCTATATTTTTTGGTTGATCAAAATAAAAAATCTACCTAAATAAATAACTAAAATAATTAGTTATTAAACTCTTTCTAATACAACCTCCACTAAAGTTAATCAATACTTAATTCCTTAATCACCTAGAAATCAGAAACAGTCATAATAAACTCTCTGGTGTCACAAAAGTTTGATCCTATGTTAGACACAAAAGATAGAGAAAGCCAGGAAAGTGGGTCCAATAGTAAGGATGGGCATGACTTAAAAAATGAGGCCAGAAACTGGTTAGATGTCTCAATGGCAGAAGGCAGAGACATAAATTTGAGGCATGAATGATTATTTTAGAAAACTGTTTGATTATTAAATGGGGTCACAGACAGGTGTGAGGTGGGGTCATACCAAAGCCAACTTCATTTTGATCTCATTTTCTTTTATTGGTTTTGGTTGGTTTTGGTTTGGTTCACATCTTCACTCTCCTTCTATTTGGACTTCATATTGTTTAGTCACTTCTTTCTGATTTTGTTGTCTAGTCACTCTTATATTCCTACCCATTCAACATCAACTTTATTCCATTTTCAGACCCTGTGATTTGCCAAATATCAAATCCCTAACATACTTTAGACAACAACAAAAAAAAACTCTAACATTTTAATTTTCATTTTAATAATCATATATAAAATTAAGAAAAACAATATATTATTGTTATAAAATATTTTACATATCAACCAATTACAAATTATTGAAATACATAAATCATGCAAGATTTATCCAAAAGAGAAGCTTAAAAAATTGGGAGAGAGAGAGGTAGCTAGTTGAAACTTTAGAGAATTAATATTTATATATATATATAATATATATATATATACATATATATTATTAAATACGAGTGGTGAAGTCTAATTTAATCTTATAAAATTGGCTTGTACGATAAGAACTGTTTCTCATTGACTCTAAGGCGATGTGGAAAGAAGGTAAAAGAATTCGACTAAGGTAAGCAATGTGGGAAGAAGGAAAAAGAATTTCGACTAAGGTAGGCGATGTGGGAAGAAGGAAAAATAATATCGACTAAGGTGTACAGAAAGAAGAGTCTCTGACAATGGAATACAAAAATCCTAGGATAAACTCTAATATCATGTTAAATATGAGTCATGAAGTCTAACTTAACCCTACAATAATGACTTATACCACTATTCCTCGTTCATATACATCTAAAATGCTATATCTCTAAAGGCGATGTGTGAGAATTCTAATATTTTTAAAAATATATATATATATATATATATATATATATATATATATATATATATATATAATATTCTTAAATTTAATTGGCATGGATTTGACATTTAAGTTATAAAGTAGTTTTACATTTTAAATTCCATTTCCTCATTTGCAGGGTAATTGAATGATTTATATGATGTATGTTAAGTTATAGTACGAATAGGTGAGATGCAAGGTGTTGGAACTTGGATATTCTAAAGACCTGCTGAATTGTACAAAAAGGAATTAGTAATGGACAATTTCATCATTTGATGCCTTTTTAAAACTTTTGGAGTAAAGAAAGGAAGTACATGAGGGGCTATTCTTAGCTTATTGTCCACACCAGTTATGTAGGATAAAGGCTACTCAATCAACTAAACAACAACATGGAAACAACTATCACCTACGAGGGTACACCTCATTCTTGCATAACTATCATAATTTTCAACATTTTCTACTTCTTACAATCTTCCTTCTTCTTTTTTCTTTAATCATAATTCATTTGATAGTATGATATTTAATTTTACATTTACATTCTCATTTTTCTAAATTCTAAGAAGATTACAAAGATGCTGTAATTTTATCATTATTTGCAATAAATTCATTTATAAAGCATATTAGTATCATATGTGTTTTCTCTAATTCCAATTTGGTGTTTATGTAGAATGAAATTTTTAAACTTTTTAAGTATTTATATTTACTTTTCTAGTTTTTACCTCTTTTATGTTCTATAATCTATAAATTTTTTTTTCTTTCATTTTCATCTTCTTTCTCTGTCTTTGTTAAGTCAAAATGATTTAGCATCTTAGTTTTGATAATTACAGAATAGTCTGTTGTGCTTGTAGACGGAAGAATGATCAGACTGAAGTATCAGACGGAAGGAACTGAAGAAGCATCAGACTGAAGAACATCAGACGGAAGGAACAGACTAAAGCATCAGACGGAAGAAACAGATGCATCAGACGGAATGATCAGACTAAAGGCATCGATCAAGAAGTATCGATCAAGAGGCATCGATCGAAAAAGACATCGATGCAAACAGAAGTAGATCAACAGCTTGAAATCAAGAGTCATCAGATGCAAACAGAAGAATGATAAGACGAATCATTAATAAGTATAGTCAAGATGCACCCTCAAGTACAGACGCACAAGATAAAGTGTTCAAGTCATCAAGCCTCAAAGCCACATCAGACGAAGAACATTCATTGTTCAAGACAGAGAGCTCATCTCAACTTCAAGTCAAGTGCTCAAGAAGGAAGACTTTGAAGAGTGAAGTTGAAGACGAAGGAAGGAGATAGACGAATGAATTCAACACACATCTCATTTATTTATTCATTTGTCTACCTCGTTTAATGAAGTTCAGACGGAATAACTCGCGCCCCAATTCAAATCTAACTGTTACCTTCCAAAGACAGAATAGAGATCTGTGCAAAGCAACACAAAAAGCAATCATGCTTTTTGTTGATATCTCTGATCAAGTCAGAAAAAGCCTGTGCAAACATTAATTATTTTGATTGATCTCTGTCACACGTTTGAAGACCCCAAGACAGAGGACTGATTAACGTTTAAATCTTCAGTCTAACGGATACTTCAAGAAGCTCTCTCTATAAAAGGACTTCATTACTTCCAGAGAAGGCTGACGAACTGCATAACAAAGAAATTATATCCAAGCTTCAAGCTCTCAAGTAAAGTTCACTCGCCCTGAACTTAGAATAGATCTCATTGTAAAACCTCTCTCTGCGTAGAGGATAAACTTATTCTTTCATCTTCCTAAATCTACTGTTGTGGTGCTCTTAGCCTGAGGAGACTGTGTTTCAAAGAATACCTTTGTATTAGCATGTGGAGACTGTGTTCAAAGAATACCCTATTTAGCCTGTAGAGGCTGGGTTCAAAGAATACCTGTTTAACCTGAGAAGGCTGGGCCAAAATAATATTTGTATTTAGCCCGGAGTGACTGGGTTCAAAGAATATTCATAGTGGAACCTTAACGTGTTGCTGGGGAACTGGATGTAGTCTTGATCGACGGAACCAGTATAAAAATATTGTTGTCTTCTCTATTGATTTATCTGTTAACTAACAGGGGATAATAACTTGAACAGTTTGATAATAAAATCTGTTAAATCAAGGATGATTAATGTCTCAAGATTTTGATTAATTACAAGACAGACGAAACCAAGCTACCCAAGACTTGCTAAGACGAAACCAGCACAGACGGAACGAGACCCTTCAAAGATGAAATTTTGCGTCTGTCCAAAAGCCAAGTCATCAGACGATACATGCACAGACGGAAGAGGACTTCTCAAAGCTTAAGTCCTTCGTCTGTCTCAAGAGTGAAGTCTTAAGACGATAGGATAAGACGAAACAACAACTGAAGAAACATATCGTCTATTCAAAAGCTGAAGTCAAGTTGAGTCATTCGCGCCAAGATTTCAAATCTGAAGAAGTACTCATGAGAAGCATCCAAGATCAGTATAGGGATTCGAGCTTACACACTAAAGTCAAAAAGGTCTTCACCTTTTGTCACATGTACAAGTCAGAAATAGTACTGCGCACAACCTAGTCCGCTATATCCGCTGCGACTTTGCATCAATCAATCAAGTACAACTGACAACCTTTTTGGAAAGCTCTCTAGAAGATTTCTCAACGACTCTCAACGGCATTCAAATGAGTCTAACGGCTATTTGAAGAAGATGCCTATAAAAGGACTTCACAACATCAAGAATCAGTTGGGTTGGCGAATACGCTTATCTCTTCAATCGTCTGAGAATTCGCTCAATTCAACTAAGAACTATATTGTAAAAAAAAACCCTCTCTGCGAAGAGGAAGAACTTTGTTTCTCAAACATCTTTTCAAATCCACTTGTGTGGTACTTTAGCCTGAGGAGGCTGTGTTTCAAAGAATACCTTTTGTTTTAGCCTGTGGAGGCTGGGTTCAAAGAATACCATGGTGGTTTAGCCTGAGAAGGCTGGGAGCAAAGAATATCCTGTAATAGCCAGAAGTGGTTGGGTTCAAACAATACTTGTAAACCTTTTCACGGTTTGTAGTGAAAACTCAGTGGTTGCTGGGTAACTGGACGTAGTCTTGAATAGACGAACTAGTATAAAAATACTCGTGTTTATTTGTTTCGTCTGTTTAACTAACGGGGGATAATCATACTCTAACGTTTGCATATTAAAATCAATCTTTCAATACAAACGTTGTTTCGTCTGAACCCTTTGGAAACCCACAGACGAAAGGGATAAAATTTTATAATTAACACAATTCAACCCCCCTTCTTGTGTTTATCTTTTACAGTTTGGTATCAGAGCTCAGCCTCTAAGGGTTAAGCGCTTAACAGCTGCTAGAGGAAAAGATCCAACATCGACTCACAAAGGCCATCGTTTCTATCCGGAGGAGCTTCTATGAACAAACCTCCAGCTTTCTCTGGAGATGATTATCCATACTGGGCTGACAGGATGGAGATGTACATCAAGTCAACCCAATATAGATTATGGAACATAATCACTACAGGAGATATCCCCATTGCAAGGCCTGAAGGAGAATGGGGAAATGAAGAATACTCTATGATGGAGCTGAACAACAAAGCAAGATATGCTCTTATGTGTGCTCTCTCCATAACTGAGTACAACAGATTCTGTGCCTACAAAACCGCTAAAGAACTATGGGATGCTCTCAAAATCTCATATGAAGGCACTGAAGATGTCAGAATGAGGAAGACAGCTACTCTTCAAAGAGAATATGAAATGTTCTCTACGAAGAAAGGAGAGTCAATCGATATGATGTTTGGAAGATTCCAAACAATATTGAATGGACTCACGGCTCTGGGAATCACCTTCACAAAGGCCCAGAACAACATGAAGATCTTGGACAGTCTCCCACCTCCTTGGGAAGCCATGCCCACAGCCATCTCTGTTGGAAGAGATATGAAGACATTAACTCTAGACGAGTTAATTGGAGCTCTAAGGGTACATGAGGTACTCTTATGTAAAAGGGAGAAGATCAAGGTTCAAGAACCTATAGCTCTTCCATCAGTTAATAACATCCCTAAAGAAGATTCTGTGAAGAAGGATAGTAAAAAGAAAACAAAGACTTTGAAGGTTGATTCAACCGAATCAGAATCGTCTGATGGTTCGTCTGAAGACGAAGTCTCTCTCATGGCAAGACAATTCAAAAGGATGATGATGAAGAAAGGCAGAGCCAACGCTTCTTCAGGAAAAAGGAGAAGAAGCTCCCTGAGAAGTCATTAACCAAAGAAGAAAGCACAGAGGTTGTGTGCTATGAATGCAGGAAACCGGGACATATGAGGTCAGAATATCCCAGACTGAAAAATAGGTGGAGCTCTAGAAAAGACAAAGGAAAGAAGAGCTTACTGACTTGGGAAGACCTTGACAGTGAAAGCTCAGAGGAATCCTCTGAAGGAGAAGAAACAGCAAACATCTGCCTCATGGCTGGAGACCATGTCTCAACAGAGGTAAATTACAATGAAACTTCTTCATCCTATTCTTCTGAGTCTGAGTCAGAATAAGAAGAAATATCATATGATACTCTTCTAGCTCACTCCCACTTTATTGCTCAGCAATACAAAACTTGCAAAACCAAGCTGAGACAAGCCTTGGAAGAAAATGCAGTTTTGAAATCTGAAATTGAGTTACTAGACAAGAAAGTATCAAATGATGTTTCGTCTGAGTCTGAAAAGGACATTTTCATTCTTGAAATCGAAAGATTAAAGAAAGAAAATGAGTCCTTACTCAATGACTTAACCAAGTTTACAAAGGGACCCTCCATTCTTGAAAATATTTTAAAATATAAGAGATCACCTAATGATAAAAGTGGACTTGGTTATGTTAAGGAGATAGACGAAAAGAAAAACAAACCTGTTTCGTCTGATCAAAAGAAGAGGAATCACAACAAGGTTCCAAATAACTACAAAAAGGCTAAAAACAAAAAGAAGCCTTTTGTAACTAACAAGAAAGAACCCAAAAAGATTTGGGTACCAAAGTCACTTATTGTTCTGTTGCGAGATATCCTTAATGGGAAGAGACAAGACTTGGTGGTACCTGGGACGGTGGTTGTTCACGACACATGACGGGAGACCTGTCTATGTTCCAAGACCTCAGACCAAGTAAAGGGTCTGTCTCCTACAGTTCTGGAAAAGGTAAAATTCTTAGCATTGGGACTGTTGGTAAGACACCCAATACATTTATCCAGAACGTATCATATGTTAAAGGCCTTAACTTCAATCTATTTAGCATAAGTCAATTTTGTGATAGTGGATATGAAGTAGCTTTTAACTCTGATGAATGTATAGTCAAAAACAAAGATAAATCCATTTTTTTTATTGGGAAAAGAAAGAATAACCTTTATGAGGTTTGTCTTTCTGACCTAAGTGATCAGAATGTAACATGTTTGATTTCAGCAGACGATGAATGAGATATTTGGCACAAAAAGCTTGGACATTTAAGTCTCAAGTATATTTCAAAAATTTTTAAAAAGGATCTCGTAAAAGGTTTGCCAAAAATATCTTGGAAAACCAATCGTCTGTGTGAATCTTGTCAGCATGGGAAACAACTCAAAGCTTCTTTCAAATCAAAAAATGTTGTTTCCACGACAAGACCGCTAGAACTGTTACACATTGATCTCTTTGGACCCACTCAGACTGAAAGTCTTGGAGGGAAGAGATATGGATTTGTCATTGTAGATGATTATACTAGATTTACATAGGTATACTTCCTAGCCCATAAACATGAGTCATTCAAGGTTTTTGAAATATTCTGCAAATGTGTTCAAAAAGAAAAAGGAATATGTATTGCGTCTGTAAGGAGTGATCATGGAACAGAATTTGAAAATTCTGAGTTCAAAGCCTTTTGTTTTGAAAATGGTATATTTCACAATTTTTCATCTCCAAGAACTCCCCAACAAAATGGAGTTGTGGAAAGGAAAAATCGTACTTTACAAGAAATGGCGAGAACTATGTTGCATGAAAGCTCTCTCCCTAAATATTATTGGCGCGTAAAGCAGTTAATACTTCCTGTTATATTCAAAACAGAATATTGATAAGACCAATATTAAATAAGACTCCATATGAACTATGGAAAGGAAGAAGACCCAACATTTCTTATTTCCATCCTTTTGGATGTGAATGCTTTATCTTAAACACCAAAGATCAACTTGGCAAGTTTGATTCAAAGGTGGTAAAAGGAATCTTTCTTGGATATTCCAACACATCTAAGGCCTATAGAGTTTTTAACTCTAAGATGCAAGTTGTAGAGGAATCAATTCATGTAAAGTTCCAAGATAACTCAAAGGTGATAAAGAAATATCGACCTAGAAAACTTGTTTGATAATTTGCGATTAACCCTTCCGGTCAACATGATAAACAAGGGTCGACGAAACAAAGAGCGAGACGATAGAGCATGCATTTAACCCTCTTCGCCGTACGATACTCATCAACAAAGAGATCAAGCACATGCAAGATCATGGAAGTTTGCATCTAACCACTCTAAAGATCTTATCATTGGAGATGGGAATCAAGGTGTTCTAACTAGATCGAAGCTAAAGGAATCGTCTGGATATGCTCTTGTATCAAACATAGAGCCAAAGAATGTTGAAGATGCTCTTCAAGATAACGATTGGATCTTGGCTATGGAAGAAGAACTTAATCAGTTCACAAGGAATGATGTATAGACCCTAGTTGAAAGACCAAAGAACAAAAGCATCATTGGAACGGATGGGTGTTGAAACAAGCTTGATGAAGTTTGGAAAAGTGGTAAGAAACAAAGCAAGGTTAGTAGCACAAGGGTATAATCAACAAGAAGGTATTGATTTTACAGAAACTTTTGCACCTGTAGCTAGATTAGAAGCAATCAGAATATTACTTGCTTTTGCTGCTCACAAGAATATCGTCCTATATCAAATGGATGTAAAAAGTGCTTTTCTAAACGGTTTCATTGAAGAAGAAGTTTATGTAAAACAACCTCCTGGTTTTGAAAGTTCATCTCAACCTGATCATGTTTTCAAACTTAAGAAAGCACTGTATGGTCTTAAACAAGCTCCCAGAGCTTGGTATGATAGACTCAGTACTTTTCTTCTTAAAAATGGTTTTTCAAGAGGAAAGGTTGATACAACTCTCTTCAAGAAAATCGTTTCAAAAGACTTTATTATAGTCCAAATTTATGTAGACGATATAGTCTTTGGGGCTACTAATGATTCTCTGTGCAAGGATTTTTCAAAGATAATGCAGGATGAGTTTGAAATGAGCATGATGGGAGAATTGAAGTTCTTTCTAGAACTTCAAATCAAGCGATTTAAAGAAGGAATCTACATTCATCAACAAAAATACACAAAGGAACTTATTAAGAAGTTCAAGATGGAGAATGCCAAGCCTATGAAGACCCCAATGCATTCGTCTGGAGCAAATCTTAACAAGGATGAGTCAGGTAAGTCTGTTGATCAGACGGTATATAGAGGTATGATTGGCTCACTCCTTTATTTAACTGCGAGCAGACCGGACATTATGTTTAGTGTCTGTCTATGTGCTAGATTTCAATCTGACCTTAAAGAATCTCACTTACAAGCTGTAAAGAGAATTCTTAGATATCTTATTGGAACAACTGATCTCTCTTTGTTTTATAAGAAAAATAATGATTTTAGTTTGAGAGGCTTTTGTGATGCGGATTATGCTGGAGACAAAGTGGAGAGAAAAAGCACAAGTGGTGGATGTCAATTTCTTGGATCATCATTAATATCTTGGTCAAGCAAGAAACAAAACTCCATTGCACTCTCAACAACTGAAGCAGAGTATATTGTTGCGGTTGTTGCTCACAATTACTGTGGATAAAACATCAACTTGAAGATTACTCCAGGTTTGAAAATCATATACCAGTATTTTGTGATAACACTAGTGCAATCAATCTTAGCAAAAATCCTATTCAGCATTCAAAAGCTAAACATATTGAAATTCGTTTTCATTTTATAAGAGACTATGTACAAAAAGGTATTTTCAATATACAGTTTGTGAAAACAGATTTTCAATGGGCAGATATATTTACTAAAGCATTAGACAAAACACGTTTCAATTTCATTAAGGAAAATCTTGGAATTATTTCTTTAAATGATTGAAAATTGTTTCGTCTGAGCGTTTTGTTAAATTTGTTCCGTCTGTACATTATTTCGTGTTAAGACGAAACATTGCGCCTGATCAAGTTGAATAGTTACCGTGGTAAAATTCAACGAGACGAATCAGTATCGTTTAACAAGTTTATCTCAAGTGTGCAGGGACAAATTAAAAGAAGCAATAAATGTGTCTGTCATTTATTGCACTATTCTAGGACATTGATAGGCACGCGCCGTGAATTGCAGAGGTCATATCAATCATTGAAAAGGCAATGATGTGGACACATCAAATCAGGGGCGGTTTTCGAAATCTCTTTCGTCTGAAGAATCACAACTGTTTTTATCTTTGCCTATAAATACTCTTGAAAGTTCACTCTTTTACTCTTTACCACAATTTGCAATCTTTTGAACTTTCCAAACCTAAAATACTCACTAAGCTTTTACTCTCTTTTTCAAAAATCAACAATGGCTGCCAAGAACATCAAAGCTACCAAAACTGCTGAAGACACCTTCTTCGCTCAAGACTTGTTCTTACCGAGCAAGTGGATTTCAAGAGAAACAATACAGAACGTCTCTGAAAGAGTTGCCAAAATTCTCGACCACACCGGATGGATGGGTTTTGCTGAGATGAGAAGCCCATGGCTGATGGAGGCCTATGCCGAATTCTGGAGCGACGCCAAAGAATTCAAAGATGGTATTGTTGGTACCATAGACAACAAAGAGTACATCATCACGGTGGACTCCATTGCTGAGGCCGGCAACTGCAAGGCCGAAGGGCGTTTCTATAGCCCTGACTGGATGAAGAATGAGTCTGAGGAGCACGTAGACAAGTTGATCTATGTAAAGAAACGCGACACTGAAGACTCCAAGTTTTTCAGGTCAGGGAACCTCTGTCCAACTGCCAGAGTTATCCACAACCTGCTCTACAACATCTTCACTCCTCGTACAGGTTCTCGCGACAACGTGAGTTCTCGAGACAAATTTTGTATCTTTTACTGTCTGAGGAAAGTTAAGATGAGCCTCCCGCACATTATCCTTGACCACTGGATAAGTGCGTTGAAGAACCGCAACATCCGTAGGAAGAGCAGCATTCCCTACGCCACCCTCTTCACAAAGATTATCATCAACCAAGGGTTTGATACGACTGGAGTAGTCTATCACCCAGAAGGAAAGGAAGGGAGAGCAAGCACCTTTGCGAAGATGCATCTGACGCCAGGCTATCTCCTTCATTCACAACAAGAGGATGTACCTCTCTCACCCATCACCAAAGACCCTCCACACAAAGCTCGCATCAAGCGTGCTAAGCCACAAACATAAGCCCAAACACCGTCCGAAACACAAGCCGAAACACCATCCCAAACAGAACCCCAAACACAAGCCCAAACACTAAACCAACCTCAACCTCCTCCTCCAGTGATCATCTCTGAGGTTCCTTTTGAGGACGTTCTTGAAGAACCCCTCAAGAAAAAGAAAAGGACCATCAGAATCAAGCACATTGGTGCTAAGTCAAAAGGACAGACGATATCCCCTAGTGAAGATGAAGAGGTCAACATATCGTCTGGACCTGTTCCGTCTGTGAAGATACTTACAGACGAAGAAAAGCAGAGGATAGCAGCAGAAGAAAAGGCAAGAGTTAGAAAGCTTGCGCTTGAAAAGGCTGCTAAAGGCAAGGAGAAGATGAAGCAAAAACTTGCGTCTGTCGTAGTTGGTGAGACAGACGAAGAAAGAATGCTGAAAGAGGCCAAGAGAGTCTCAATTTTGCTTCAAGTTGAGAGAGAAAGAATCTTTCTCGATAGCGTTCGCGACATTGGATCGTCTGAGGCTGCATCTGCTCCAGCAACCTTAGAGGGCATGAACAGTGAAGAAACTGCCCAGATCCAGAAAGACAATGCCCAGCTTGCGGAGGAGTTGGAAACAATGCTAAGTGAGGAAGTTTCCACAATGGAAGTCTCTCCATCAATATCACTTCAAGACGAACATAGGGTTACCCCTATTGTTGCGTCTCCGCTGAACACATCCCTTGCACAGATGTTACCTGCTGCGTCTGAGGAAGCATCCCACCAACAGACGAAGGAGATTCCGTCTGACGACTTTGTGCTGATTGAAGAAGTAGATTTTTCGTCTGATGAAGAACATTTTGAAGTTATAAAGGTGGATGCTACATGGGGGAGATCACATGACGAGGTGATTAATCCAGAAGATTTACCCCCAAAGCACAAGGTGGACTATTCGTTTCTAAACGAATTAGTCATGAGGAACTTTGCTGAGAACACATGTGCTGAGAGACCAATCAAACCAGATTGGATTATTGGAGAGAAAAATGATGAATTCTCCACTGATGGTGAACCATCTGAGCCTGCTCAAAATGGTGAACCATCTGAGCCTGCTCAAAATGGTGACTTGGCAGACGATGAAGACCGTTATATCAAGGACACTCCTTATATTGAATTGAAGAACCCATACGAGTACAGAGGCAAGAAGGGTTTTCAATTAGGGAGATTCGTCAATCACATCATCTACAACAAACCCTTGAAGCCAGTGAACTTCAATGAAGACTCTATCTACACCCTAGAGGAGCAACGCGATTGGCTGAAGCGTCTGCCCTGGGACACACTGGCCAACCTAGACATCAAGGGATTAGAAGATATTCAAGCATACAAGGATCATATTGCTGCGTCGGTGATTGAAGGACCAACACTTGGCTATGAACCTCACATCCCACAAAGAAAAGACATAAAGTGGAAGGTTCGGTATGAGGTTAATGCGCCTGTATTCCATCACTGTAGATATGGAGACGCAAACTCTACCATCTATAAGCCGAGAGAGTGCACACACTGGCATCTTGATGCCATAGATCACCATGATCCAATGCCCTTCACAATTCCACTCAACAAAACAGAGTATGTCGGTCTAGGACACTCTCTGGGAATTGTACTCCCTTGGACGAGACCCCACTGCTCCGGGATCAACCCTCGTTACTCCATCCTCCTCAACGAATATGAAGACCCTGAAGAGTTTGCTCACGACCTACCGGAAGACTACAACTTGACCTTCAAGTTGTTAGTTGGTGCCTATAGAAGGGAAGCCAAGGAAAAAGAGGTTTCCTTCTATCATATTGATCGTCAAGCAAAGAAGGATAAGAGATACTGCCCCTTCATGGTGGGATCACAGTTCTCTTCGCTGGTGTCAGACGAAACAAAGTACACAATCGTCTTAGACCGAAAACGACCATGCTTGGTCAAGTTTTTGGCTAAGGGCAAAGAGAAGAAAGTATCGTCTGTACCCAGAACCTTCAAATATGCAAGGCACATCTCCAAACTCCTTCCGTCTGCTGCCTATGCGCACCTCAAAGCAATCCAAGCTCAAACCTCAAGCCCTATCAATCCAAAGATACAACGAATGATAGAAGATCATGAAGCCACTTCACAGTTTTGCTCTGGAACCTCATTTGATGAGGATTCTACCGTCTGTGGCAGGGTGTTTCCTGGTGAAGCTTATGCATACACTCACCCATCTCAGGAGCATCCGGATTTGGAAGTCTCTGTTCCAACAAAGCATTACACATGGCAATGGGAACAGAACTTCACGGCTTACCTCACTCTTCCACATTTCACATTGCGTCTGAAGAAGACTCCAACAGTGCTCATCATTGATGACACTACTCCTATCGTGGAAGAACCTCAAACACCAATGGTACACTTTGATGATATGGTGGAGGTTGCTGACAAAGTTGAGGATGCTGAGGCCAATATTCAAGAAGCTGAGGAGTATAAGACTCTGAAGCGTAAGTATGATGCCTTGGAAGAGGATTGCGGGCACTTGAAAGTAAAGAACAGAGAACTTGAAGAAAATCAAGCTTCTCTATCGTCTGAAGTGCAGCAGCTGAAGGACATTGTGATGACCCTGCTGAACAAGAAGCCAAAGTCTTCTTCGTGATCATGTTTTGATGATTCACAGCCCAAGGGGGAGACAAAGAGAAAAAAAGATAGCCCAAGGGAAAGAAGAATGGTACAAGGAGAAAGCATTGTCTGAGGGGGAGTGAACAAGCTTCGTCTGAGGGGGAGCGAGCAAACAAGGAGCATCGTCCGAGGGGGAGCCATAAAATAAGGGAGCCATTATACTTGTTGTATCAATGTATTTTATTTATTATTTTTAAGTATAGAAAATACATTGTAATTCTTTATTGGTTTTTTGTCTATACCAATGTAATAATGTACAAAGATTACATCGCATCGATGTAACAATCCTTTATAAAGAGGTATTATTCAGAAAACATCGTCTTGATGTCAATCTGGCTTTTTAAGATCAAGTTTGTTTTGTCTAACCATGTCTTGTGCGAGATTTTCGTGGTATGGTCTGTAATCATCAAAAAGGGAGAGATTGTTAGATCAAGGATGATTAACGTCTCAAGATTTTGATTAATTAAGACAGACGAAACCAAGCTACCCAAGACTTGCTAAGACGAAACCAGCACAGACAGAACGAGACCCTTCAAAGATGAAATTCTGCGTCTGTCCAAAAGCCAAGTCATCAGACGATACATGCACAGACGGAAGAGGACTTCTCAAAGCTTAAGTCCTTCGTCTGTCTCAAGAGTGAAGTCTTAAGACGATAGGATAAGACAAAACAACAACAACGGAAGACTGAAGAAACATATCGTCTATTCAAAAGCTGAAGTCAAGTTGAGTCATTCGCGCCAAGATTTCAAATCTGAAGAAGTACTCATGAGAAGCATCCAAGATCAGTATAGGGATTCGAGCTTACACACCAAAGTCAAAAAGGTCTTCACCTTTTGTCACATCTCTGTACAAGTCAGAAATAGTACTGCGCACAACCTAGTCCGTATATCCGCTGCGACTCTGCATTAATCAATCAAGTACAACTGACAACCTTTTTGGAAAGCTCTCTAGAAGATTTCTCAACGACATTCAAATGAGTCTAACGGCTATTTGAAGAAGATGCCTATAAAAGGACTTCACAGCATCAAGAATCAGTTGGCGAATACGCTTATCTCTTCAATCGTCTGAGAATTCGCTCAATTCAACTAAGAACTATATTGTAAAAAAAACCCTCTCTGCGAAGAGGAAGAACTTTGTTTCTCAAACATCTTTTCAAATCCACTTGTGTGGTACTTTAGCCTGAGGAGACTGTGTTTCAAAGAATATCTTTTGTTTTAGCCTGTGGAGGCTGGATTCAAAGAATACCTTGGTGGTTTAGCCTGAGAAGGCTGGGAGCAAAGAATATCCTGTAATAGCCAGAAATGGCTGGGTTCAAACAATACTTGTAAACATTTTCACGGTTTGTAGTGAAAACTCAGTGGTTGCTGGGTAACTGGACGTAGTCTTGAATAGACGAACTAGTATAAAAATACTCGTGTTTATTTGTTTCGTCTGTTTAACTAACTGGGGATAATCATACTCTAACGTTTGCATATTAAAATCAATCTTTCAATACAAACGTTGTTTTCGTCGAACCCTTTGGAAACCCACAGACGAAAGGGATAAAATTTTATAATTAACACAATTCAACCCCCTTCTTGTGTTTATCTTTTACAAAATCAATCTTAAAGAAGAAAACAATTTTGCGTCTGATCAAGCTTTGAAAACAACAGACACAAACACATTGTCTTAGAGAAAAAATTTTAAAAATAGTCTACACAATTCAACCCCCTTCTGGCGTGTTTTTGTACTTTACAGTCTTTTATCTTCAATTTTCTTTTCTATTAACTTTTATTTTCCATAAAGTCTTTTTGTATCCTATTTTTGTCTTTCATCTTTTGAGAATTTTTCTGAGTTAATGATCACCTAATTTTACACATTTATTTTATTATAAATAAGATTTTGCATGATTTTTAGAGATTAAAATAAATTCATCGTAGTGTTCATAACTCTCATTTCTTTGACTATTTCATTTATCTGTATTTCGTTTTCATAAAATCTTTTTTCCTTCTTTCTATTTTTTATTTATTATATTTTATTTTGTTCCTTGAAACTCGTGTGTAAATTTTTTCCTTAAAACTCGTGTTCATACATATGTTTTATTTTTATTTTCATTTGCTTTTTTTAATGTTTCTTCATCTTATTTAATAGACAATTTAAAAACTTAAACCTCTTTTATATCTTATTTTTTAAAAAAACAACAAGGAGTTAAATATTCTTATTATAATGATTTTTTCATGTCATATTTTGTTAGAAAGTTATTAGTTTTGATATTTTTATTAAAGACTCTTACTTCTTCTTTTTTTCTTTCTTTTTTTTGCCTAAAATGTTAAAATGCGCATTATTTATAATAGCTTAATAAATAATAAGAACATAACTTAATAATAATAAGAATACATTCTCTATTAATAATTATATATAACTTTACTTCGTAATCGTAATTAGCTGTAATATATAACTAATCAGCTAATTTATTTATATTTAATTTATTCATATTTTATATGTATTTCTCTCTCTTTATTATTTATAATTGATTGTCTATTTATTTGTGTATTTCAATAATAAATATTTTTCAATAATATATAATGTCTATCTTATTTTATTATAAATTATTCAATAATAAAAGGATAATTTAAATCTATTTCCTTTATTTTTTATCATAAATTTAATCATGGTCTAAAAACAATGAAAAATTTAAAACATTGTTACATAGGAACCTTACTTTCTATTAAAAAAAATGGAGACATATTCAATTTTTTCAAGTTTTAGATGAAATATAACAATTGCTATATTTCATCCAATTCATAAAATATTCCCTAACTTGTATTCAAAATAAATCACAACATACATTTAAAATTATCAAATCCAAAACTAATTTCTACGGTAGGGCAAGTTTTCAGAATGCATGTGCTGTGTACTTTATTATTATTATTATTATTATTTAAAAGAAAATTAAAAAAAAGAAACAATTATATAAAAAGGTAGGGCGTGGTGCCCCAAAATGGAAAACGACTTTTCAAGGGAATTGTTAAGCCAAAACGATCAAAGAATATTTCACATTTTTTAAGTTTTATTATCTTATTAATTATTTTTTTAAAAATATGATTGGAGGATGATTTTCCACCGTACGATGATAGAGCAATCGAACGGATAAGCGTGTTAAGAGGAATAGTGGGGCCCTCTAATAGTACTTAAGCGTTAGAATTTTTACGGTTTGTGAAGTAACTGAGTCAACTCAACGACTTGGAATGACCCAAACTCTTCGCAAAGGTTTTTCCACACGCTCCTCCTTAAGCATCTCACTCCACGCGCTTCTCATAGCTTAATTGTTTTCTATGTTACAATTTTTATTAAACTAAGATCACTTACTTATCTTAGTATTAAAGGGAAAATGTTTCGCAGTTTTTTTTTTCCTCACATAATTTATGGTCAATTTATTACATAAATTATAACACAATATTATGTAAAATATAAATTATTTCTTCATAAATTTATCGTGATATTTTATCATCTTTTATATAGAAAAATAATAAAATCAATTAATTGATTTTAGAGATTTATTGAATCAAAATTAATTACAAATTTAATGGAAGATTTAATTAATTTTTTTACGTGAATTCATTTGAACAATTTTAATTACAAAGCTAACTATTTGATAAAGATATAATATTATTAAAAAATCACAATTCGACGTAATTATCAATATCAAAAAAAATATCACAATCAAAAAATCCCTTATATTAAAGTGAAGATGTTTTGATAAAAAAAAAAATTATCACCTAATTTATATGCTATCTCTCACACAAATTATAGAATAAAATTACGTAAAATTTAAATTATTCGTATACAAATTGTAACATTTATAAAGTCTTAAATTTACGATCTCACGTGTAAATTTTCAAAGGCTTGTGAGTTTTAATTTTTTTTAAGAATAGTTTTAAACCTTAAATCAAAACATACTTTTAATTATATATTCAAATTATAATTCTTATTAAAGGATATAAAACAGATAATATTAATTTTACCGTGATTTTTAATGGGACTGGACCACTTTTAGAAATTTGTTGATGTGGAATGAGTTAATTAAAAGAATTTAATGTAAGAAATAGTTAATTTTTAAAAGTGATGCAACTTTACATTGAATTGATTTTAAATGTGATAATAACGTAATATGCTAAAAATATTAAGTAACACAACGTGAAGTAAAAAAAAAAAACGTGCAGTTTTATGTTATTATATACTAATATTATCATAAGTAACACAACAAATTATCTCACAGTATTTCATATTATATTTCACTACTTTATGATACGTTAATATGAATTCATATTTATATTATGATAACAAAATTATACCATCTCTTAAATAATATCCCTTATTGCATTATTTTGTCTTATTGAAATTAGATAATATGTTCAATCTTGTATGAACCTCACATGACAAAATTTGTGTAGTTATGGAAACATGAATTATTTATTAAGTATAACTTTATTGTCTTTTTGGTATATTTGTGTTTTTTTAATGGGAGTTACTACTCTCATTTGTCGCCTGTCGGAGCACCCTTTTGTTTTTCTCTCATATATTTAAGTTTTAAACTGAATAACTTTAGGATAAAGAATTTTATTGAGTTTTTCTTTATCTACAAGACTTAACCATTTACTGTTTATAATATGTATGATAACTATTATAAAAATATATAACTTTTTCACATTTAATAAATTATGATTAAATAATAATATAAACTTTATTTTATATTATAACGTATAGTTTAGTTTCTCTTCTATAAATTCTTGGCTTGGTAAACTAAAATTTTTAGTTATGTTATTTTTATTAAATTTTAGTTTTGCTCCCTTAATTCAAGTTTGTGACTTCTTTTTTTTTTTTTTAATGTTACTTGGATTTTATAATATTTATGTAAGTTAATATAATGTAATAAATTTCACATATTAAATCGATACAAAATAGATCAAAATCAATCTACAAATTAATTTATTTTATCATTGTTTCGAGAGAATAACAGTGATCTAAATTTAAAAAGTAATGACAAAACAATCTTTCCAAAATTCTACTTTAAAATTTTTAATAAATATAATTTATAGTTATATTTGTTAATTCAAGTGTAGTAAAAAAAAATTGTAATGAATTTTATAATATCGAAGGACGTTACTCCTCTAAATTAAACCGGAAAATCTCTTAAATATGATATAAATTATAAATGATCATTGTTGATAAGAGGTTTTTATATGAGAATTAACAATTGAATTTTGAGGGAGAGTAATCCTTGATCAACATTAGATAAAGGAGAAAATTTTCAATTACATAATTCAGGCTTCAATAATATTGTGTCCTTAATTTTCTATTTCTTTAAAAGAAGATTAATCTTTTCAAGTACATAATTTAAACTTTAATAATAATTATTAATAATTAACATTTTTCATAAGAAGAAGATTAAATTTTTCCTATTAAATTAGGTCATTTCAAGATAAGGAAAACATTTGTAATAATGAAAAGAATGAACCACACAAGAGATAAAGTAATAACTATAAACAGGGAGATTATTTTGTAAATATGGTGTATCTTGATTGTGAAAAATATTAATTTTAACTCATGTATAAATTAATTTTAGTTTGTAACTTTTATTTATTTTTCTTATTCCCTTATTTTACAAACATTTATGAATAAATTCATCTAAACGTATGATTATTTATGTAAATTTTATCAATTACCTTAAAAATGTTCATAAAAATATTTTTTACAAAATTACAAACATTATTTTGTAGAGATCATCTTATTTTATGGACAAAGCTTTCTTTTTAAATATTCAATATAAATGCATACTTAAAATTTAAACTTAAAGGTTAAAAAAATTTAGTACCAATTAATTAAAATTTTTAATCTAGAAATTGAATTCTAATTAGTTGATAAATGCACAAGTTTATAGTGTAAAAGAAAACTAAATTAGTATTTAATTTTGAAAGATGATTTAAGGCGCGTGGGTGAGTGACATGAATTGAAGAAGAAGAATGTCTTTTAACAGTTTCTCTCTCTTCACAGAAAGCTGCTGTGCAGGGGACACTCCCTCTTCGTAACATAAATATGCGCCGCGACAACATTAATTAAATATGCATATAATTTTTTTCCTAAGTATTTTTATTTAGTATTATGTTTGTATCTTATGTTACATGAATAATTGAATATCTATATAGTGTTGTTTTTTTTAACCATGTTAGTTCCATTTCTTCATCTGCCAAAACACACTCCACGGTTTTCTCAACCCTGTTTGCCCTAGATCCATGGCTTCTTTCTTTAACCTGTGCTTCTCTTGCTGAGTTTCAATGCTACCCTTTTCCACTTTTTCCATTTGGGTGCTGCAAAAACGTTCACAAGTTGGAAATCCACTTTCACAAGGTTCTTAGGATCTGCCTGTTGTTGTAAATTTTCTATCTTTGATATCTGTTGAATTGTGAATTAGCAGTGGAAATTGTTATGCTGTGCAAGTAAATCTCTCATTTTCATGTTATCATTGTGTTTGCTGAAAGTGGGTAGAGTAAAGTTGTGATTTTTGAGGATTTTGGGGTTTGATTTGTTGAATTTGAGGGTGACACTGGTAGTTAGGATGCGCATATTCTTTTGGTTTTATGGATGGGTTGTGTGTTTTGATTGTTGATTTGTGACCAAATTTGGGTTGAGATGAATGAAGGATTGCTGCTACTGTTGCTAATGTTGATGTGTTTTTTTGTATGACATTTGAGAAGAGTTGTGGTTGAGTTTGGTGGTTATGGGTAGTATTGAAGAAGAGAATAATAGGATAGAAATGCAATTAAAGTGGTGAATGTATTGAATTGGAGCTTGGTTTTCTGAGAGGGAGGGTTGGTTAGTTGTTGTGCATAATGGGTGGCTTGTGTTGCAAGCCCTCTGCCATTGAAGACAGTAAGGAGAGTCCAAGGGAGCGTTTATCGAGCAAGGCTGTGTCTGACTTGCGTGTATCTAGGGCGATATCGTCGAGGAGGGAGGATGCTTATAGGGTAAAGGATAGATATGACAACAATGATGGAAGAACTGCATTGATTGATAAACAAGGGAATGGTTCTGTTAGAGTGCAAGGTGAGAGTTTTGAAAGGAAGAGGGAGAAAATGGAATATGCTGTTATTGCTCAACATCCGGGGATTGGTAGCATTCCCAAGGCCATGGAAGGTGAGCAGGTTGCAGCTGGATGGCCCTCATGGCTAGCGGCAGTGGCCGGAGAGGCGATCAAGGGATGGCTACCACGGCGTGCAGATTCTTTTGAGAAATTAGATAAAGTATGGTTCTTTCCTTGATCTGGCTGCTTAATTACTGACAATGCTTTGATTTGATGCAGATAATTTGTTTTTCCCTTTGCTTGCTTGTTGTTTTTGCAATTGCCAGTAGAGTATTGATTCAAATGTTACAAAATTTAAATTCATTTTCTTTAATTATGAGATGTTATTTTATTTTCTGGACTTCTTTGTCCCCTTTTTAGTTTAATTATCTACATTTCCAAAGTCAACTCTGCCTGTGGTGGCGATGTGGAAAAGGGGAGACCAGGGGCCTGCTTAATTTAAGGAATTCTTTTTTGGTTTCTATGTTGTTCTTTCATTTTCCATGAAAAAATTAAAATAGGGATGAAATGAAAATAATGCATCGACTGTAATTATTAGTGAATACCAAAAATGTAAATAGAAAAGATTTCCTTAATCTAATCAGGCCCCAAGTGTTATTTTCACCATCTCGACTGCAAATTATGGGAAACAGGAACTGCAATGAAGACCTCTGTAATTGTTAGTGAAAGTTATATACTGTTTTCTTAGAAGCAAATAACAAAAAACACACAAACACACCACAACTTTCTCACTGCCCTCTTTGATTTTGTGTGTAAATGTTGCCATGATACTAGGCAGAATTCTCTTCCCTAATCATGTTCTTTTCCTTTCTAACAGTTGACCCAAAATGTAATTTCTTTGCAAAACCTTTTTTGAATTTCTCAGCTGATAACAACTCTTGGTAAAGAAACTGTCTATATTAGGTTGGAATTCTCCCCCCCCAACATGCTCTGTCTTTAGTCTTTGTTGTTTGCTAACAATTCTGTAATTTTATTAATGATTGAATTTAAATTTGGAATGCTAATGATTTTATGCTTCTTTATGCTACTACCATTCTTGAATTCATGCTATAATGTAAATTAAGTTAGAATATGGGGCCTGTGTACTTGTAGTTTTCAGATGTACTACAGTTATCTTTCTCCTTGATTTTAGGTTACTTCAATGTGAATACACCTCATGTATGCTTTTTGGCCATGAATGATAGTTTTTTGTGTCTTTGATGTCAGATTGGACAGGGAACTTATAGCAATGTTTATAGAGCCCGTGATCTAGAACAAAGAAAGATTGTTGCTTTGAAAAAAGTGAGGTTTGATAATCTTGAGCCTGAGAGTGTTCGCTTCATGGCGAGGGAAATTCACATTCTACGCAGGCTTGATCATCCAAATGTCATAAAACTGGAAGGCTTGGTTACATCAAGGATGTCTTGCAGCTTATACCTTGTTTTTGAGTACATGGAGCATGACTTGGCTGGGCTTGCATCACATCCTGGACTGAAGTTTACAGAAGCACAGGTAGTTTCTGAAGCATCCTTACATTATACTATTTCTATCTGCCCATTTCATTGCAAATGTAATATACCATGTATTTAGGTTGATTATTGTTTCGACTAATTTGTATTTGATGAGATTTGTGATATTCAACCAAAATATTTTTTTTTTATCCTGATGTTTGTACTTTTAAGCTAATAGCTGTTACTATTATTTATTACTTCCTAAATGAATTCACTGAAATTTAATTCCTTTTTTTGCCATTGAGAATGAGACCATTGAAAATAAGTAGAAGAAACTAAATGAAGAATAAAATTTCCACTAAAGGCTGACATAATTCAAGACAAAAAGCAACAAGAGACACAAAAATAGAAGAGAAAGAACGAGAATCATCAAGTTTAATTCTTTTGTTGAGTTTGAAAGGTAAACTATTAAAATTTAGAGGAAGAAAGTAAGAAACTTATTGAAAGTAAAAGATAAACCTAGTCAGAAACAGAATGCTACAAGACAAATTAAAAAAAAAAATCTTACAGAGATTTAATTCCCTTTTGGAACTTGGCAGGTTAAATGTTACATGCAGCAACTTTTACGTGGACTTGATCACTGCCATAGCTGTGGTGTTCTGCACCGTGATATTAAGGGTTCCAATCTTTTGATTGACAACAACGGGATATTGAAAATTGCAGATTTTGGTTTGGCTAGCTTTTTTGATCCCAATCAAGCTCAGCCTCTGACAAGCCGAGTTGTCACTCTTTGGTATAGGCCACCGGAGCTTTTGCTTGGAGCCACTTATTATGGCATTGCTGTAGATTTATGGAGTACAGGTTGCATACTTGCTGAGCTGTATGCTGGCAAGCCTATAATGCCTGGAAGAACTGAGGTATCTGAGCATAGATGATTTAGTTCAATTGTGGCATTTGAGCATTTTCCCTCTTTTCATCTGTTAAAAATAACTATGTTGGTGTACTGTGAATAAGTTCTTCACAATGGAAGAAAATATTGGCAGTGGGTGAAAATTCAACAATTATTAAAAAAATCTCATTCAAGAGATTCTATTCACGTTATTTTGCGATTTCATGCATAAGTAGCTTGGTTCCATTATGAAATAATTATAAACTGCAATTTCTGTCTTGTAGGTGGAGCAATTGCATAAAATTTTTAAACTTTGTGGTTCACCTTCTGAAGATTATTGGAGAAAATCAAAGTTACCTCATGCAACAATATTCAAGCCTCAACAGCCCTATAGGCGTTGTGTTACTGAAACATTCAAGGACTTTCCTGCACCTGCCATAGAATTGATAGAGACCCTTCTGTCCATAGATCCTGCTGATCGTGGATCTTCAGCGTCAGCTTTGAATAGTGAGGTGTGAAATTCTTGAGTGTCTTTTGTATTATTCTCATTTTTTTAATGCAAGATAACTCCATCATTGCACTGAGAGTGGATGTTCATGTCAATGTTGGGAAAAGCATTAGTTAAACTTACTTTCCATATGAATGTTTTGGGTTCCTCTAAAAGTTGCAAACTTATTTTCCGGACATATGTTATTATGGTTATTTATAAGACCCTGCCCCTCTATTGTCTCTTTATCTTGTGTATTATGCAAGTATATACTAGTATTGTCTCCACTCTCTACAACCTTAATGTGGTAGAAAATTAATTTGTGTACCAACAAAATGATGTGTTCATTAATTATATTAGTTGGTTGTTATTCACTATCACTTGCTCAACTGAAGTTTTGCAATGCATTTATGGTAGTTGAATACTGATTTCAAACTTCAGTATGCTTTACTTTTGACTCTCTCGTATTGGTTTACTTGTAATTCAGTTCTTCTCAACAAAGCCTCTACCTTGTGATCCCTCAAGCTTGCCGAAGTATCCTCCTAGCAAAGAATTTGATGCTAAAGTGCGGGATGAAGAAGCTAGAAGGTGTGTGAAATTGTAGTTGTTTATATCAGTAATGCCAAATGTATTTAGAAAAATTGCACTTTTGAAGGGTGCTTGTGTGTGTGTGTGTGTAGGTTTCAAAAATCTCTTAAATCATCTTAAATTGCTCTTTTCAATACTATCCATGTAATTGTCCGTGTATCTCTTTTGTTCAAAATTTTGGTTTTGTTCGTAAAATGCAATAGGCTTCATATGCAATGATTAACTAAGGCAAAATGGGTGAATACAAAAGTTACCAATAAACCTAGCTGAAATATCCATGGTCTTAAAATCTGACTGATACTTAGTATTTCTACTGTAATGTTCACACATGTTCTTTTATTCATCGTCCTTGAGTGCTTGCTTGTAAAGGCAAGTGTTAGAATTTCACTTATGGTTTTGGTTGTGACATTTGCAGACAAGGAGCAGCAGGAAGCAAGGGCCAGAGACATGATCTTGAGAGACGAGGTGCAAAAGAATCACGAGCCGTTCCGGCACCTGATGCCAATGCTGAACTGGTGTTGTCAATGCAGGTATCTTCATTGTTAATTTTTATTTACTAACCCATCTAGTTCATGGAAATTTCTCATCACCGTTTATGCATATGGTATTGTTCCTTTTGTTGAGATCAGTTAATCTTTAAATTGCATGAATTTGTTTTTAGAATAAACTTATTCTCAATGCTGCCAATTTACTGTGTGTGGGGCATTTTGGATAAACTATGAATATTTATCCCACTGTGGACCAAATTAGGAGTTGAACTGAAAATCAAAATCTAAAAGAGAGATTAGCATTTATAAATTAATTCTTATAGGAAGTTTCTTCAAAGCACCTCATACTATTTCACAACTTGCCAAATCTGTGAAACAGTCAACATTAATAAGATGAAAAATACTATACAATCTTCTATGCAGTACTTTTATGTCCTTGAAATTTGTTTTGGCTTTGCTGAATATTTATATTATTTTCCAAATCATTACTGAATTTCTTTCGGTTTCCATTTCGGAATACCTTCATCTTCTTTGCATTTTGTGTACTCAGTCAGTTTGATCACATTTGTTTTTCTTATAGTTGAAATCATAAATAACCCCTTTTTTTGCAGAAGAGACAAGGGCAGGCTAATTCTCAGAGCAGGAGTGAGAAGTTTAACCCTCACCCTGAAGAAGTTGCTTCAGGATTTCCTATTGATCCCCCTAGACCATCACAAGCTGCAGGAGTAAGTGTAGATCCCCAGGTTCATCAACATAAAAGAGCCTCCCATTCAGGTCCCCTTACTCACCGCGCGGCATGGGCTAAAGCCGGGAAGAACCAGGATGATGCTCCAAAGATTTCAATGGGGGGTGACTTATCAACAATGTCTGGCTTAGTTGCAGCAAGGAGGAGTATGTTGTCGGATGATCGCAGAGAAAGGTCTGGATCTTCACAAGCAGAAGCTCCAAAACTAATAAGCAGGTTCCCAGGATCATTCAAAGAGGCCTCTGAATCAATGATGCAACAGGATCAGAAGCAGCATGCACATGCTTCTCAAAAGGAAGAAGGCAGAGGCAGCAACAAAGACTCAAATCTTGTAAGTAGTTGCACTTTGTTCTCTATCTTGACATGCATTGCTTGGTTTTGTTTTGTCTAAATATTTTTCTTGCTTTGGTCTCAAATTTGCTTCCTTTGGTCTCATCTAGCCAACCTCATCCAGTGGAATAATACTTAGTTATTGTTGTTTTGCTCGCTCGCTTGCTCTATTATCTTTTTGCAATCCAGCAGGTTGGTTACGGTTCCAAGGGTCATAAAATTCATTATTCTGGTCCTCTGCTAGTTCCATCAAGCAACATGGATCAGATGTTGAAGGACCACGACCGCCAAATCCAAGAGGCAGTTCGAAGAGCACGGTTGGACAAGGCGAAGATGAGAAGACTCCAAGCTGAAGGGAACCAGATAACCAATTCATTATTTGTCTCTGGTCGTTGAGTTGTAGAACCTGATGCTGCAAAGCATCATCATCAAGAATATTTGATTTTTTTTTTTGTCCTTTTTTAACTTCCTATTTTGCCTGTACAGGGAGTTAGTATGCCCCTCTGGCCATGTTAGGTAACTCTATAGCTCAGAAATCTTTCCTCCACTTTATCACATCACATGTATTTTCCTTCCATTCACAGCTGCAATATCTAATATATGGCCATTCTTGCAATGCTTATCAACCTTAAGCTGTAGTAGAAAACTGGGGGACCTTGTCTTCCTTATGTTTAACTTATGATAGAGTAATTATTGCTAGAAGATGTCCATGTATGCATGTATGTATAAAATGTTCATTCTCTTTTTGTCACTTGTATCATCACTTTAAATGCATCAGTGCTTCATTTGGTACATGGTTGCAGTGCTTCATTTGGTACATGGTTGCATTTAGCCATCATTGTTTTTGAATTTTCCAACCGAACATGCACTTATTCTAATTTCCAACATTATCATCAATTAAAATTTATTGAACATTATAAAATTATAAGGGAGACTTGTTAAATAAAAAAATTGGACTCATAACTTGTGATTTATAATAAATTTTAGTTAATAATTACCATTATTTATATATTTTAATCAATAAAAAAGTCTCTAATGAGAACATTAAATAGTTTGTTATTAGTATTTTTCTCAAATGAATTTGTATGAAATTTATCTAATTTTATGAAAAAAGTTAATAATTCTTAAAGTTAATATGTATATATAGCCCAGATTTATTTTTTCATTCTTACGTAACAAAATCATTCTTGCTTCTTAATTCTATATACTATAAATAACTTCCTACTATAGAGGCACTAAAAAGTAAAACTAAGAAGGAAATGGTCTAATCCTGAGGGAAAATCATCAAAAAGAGACAATTGATTGATTTGTTACGAGATTGGTGAAAAATTTTTAGTGCACAATTTTAATATGCAGATAATTATTTATAAAATATATATATAAAAAAGCAACATATATATTTTATAAATTAATTGATTAATTGCGTAACAATAATGTCTATTTATTTAATATAGGAAATTGGACTTGAGAAATTCAAACTTAATTTTATTTGTAACAATATAATGTGGGTACCCATACAAAAATTCATGAACGATTGAATAAGATGCATGCATGTGAATGAAGTCAATGTTGAAATCAAAATTGAGTCACTATATGGCTCGAGAGTGGAGATTCGCACCTGCATCGATCGTGGAATATGTGAGAAACGTTGTCTCAAACATGTGTTTATGGTATTTTTGTGACCCACAATGCTACAACACAACAAGTCAAGAGCAACGCCAACGTAGTGACTAGTAACCGTACGTTATTCACGGGAAAATATGTTTGAAAGATATTGCCATTTCTTACGTTACATTTGAGATTTGATGATTCAATATTTTGATTATAGATAAGACAAAAAAGTAAATAATTTTAATGGTTGAAATTTTAACATAAAAAAATCTAATGAAAATTCAACATGAGATGATCCAATCACTGAATTACAATTATACATGTTAGATGATGTAAAAAAGTTGAACATATATAAAAAAAAATAGATACTTTGTAACGGGATATTCATATATTTAATCATATAAATTATATTCTGTAATATCACAACATTTTCTTTTAATTGCATATACTTTATGATAATTTTTTTTTTTTTAATAACATACTCATAAAGTTTGGAATTATTGAAGAGGTTAATCCCCATGCTGACCCTACAAAGAAAAGGATAAATATTGCTCTTGTGAAACAACCATTGTTGCTCTGAAAAAGGATGAAATGTGCAGAGATAAACAAAACAACAGGCAGATGCATTTATTAGAGCTTACATTGGTTCTGTTGTCTGTTATATGAAATCTCAGAGTTTTCAAATCTAATGTTGTGGTCCAAATCAAGACATGGAGGCCCTTTCCACACCACACTCATACACAACATTCTACTCCTGACATTTTGCTATTGATATTTCTCTCTCTTATAAATTTTCTTAATTTGCTTTATCAAACGTGACTTTTTGTTTTACAACTTAATTTCTTTTGACTCATTCACTCATTTATTTTATAGTTGAGTACATGTTTTGGTGTAGTGAGAAAATAATACAAATTAAAACTATATTGTATAGTTTCCATCGGACCAATCCATTCAAAACATTTATTATCCAAACATGTGATTGGTGCTATGTAAAGACATCATTGCAAGAATCACAACAATTTAGTTCCAAAATATAAAAATATAGCCACTAATTTTTAGATCACTTATGTAAACAATCACGTTTACATAATCAAATGTAATTTTAATCTTATTAATAAGTCGGTTATATATCATAAGATATATATGGTTACACGATGCTCTAGATCAATATACTAATTTTTGCTTTATTTCCTTTTTTTGAGATATGGTTTAATTTTTTTCCTTTTCTTTTCCTTTGTAAAAATGTAGAGATTGAGACGTAGAAATTAATACTATTTTGGACTTAAATATAAATAAATACTTTAATTGAATGGATTGAAATATAAATAAAAATTAACTAATTCAATTCTATTTGATATTGTTATTGAAAAATACCTCAATTTAATGGTGTTTCAATACATTTTTTTTCCCAATGTTTTACAAGAGAATATTTGCCTTACATGTTAGAGCATAATTCCCCTCCCCCACCCCAAAAGAAAATTCCATTATGGATTCTTGCAATTTTCACTAACATCAAGTTTTGTAATCTTGCAGGTTACTGCTGGTTTAATTCCCCTCTTGCTTCAATTCATTTGATTAATTTTGGGTTTAATTTTTATTATTAAATCTCTATCTTTGGGTTTTAATTAAATTGTCTTTATTTTATTTTATATTTTTGTATCATCTCCAATTATTTGTTGGATTTTGAGAAATAAGACAATGTATCATCCCAGATAAATCTAAAGGCCTGAGTTTGTTCCATTTTACTCATTAGCAAATTGATAGTGATTTTTTACTCTTGTAAAAGAGACTATAAAAGAGATATAAATGTGTTCATACTCCTATTTTTACAAGTTTTATATTAGTTAAAACTTAGGTCAATAGTCTCTATTTTTGTTTAACATGTTTTTTTTAAAAGTATATTTAATTAAACATGTTTAGTGTGGCCATAAATTATTTGTTTTAGAAAATGCTCACTGTATTTGATTCATGATTAACATAGTTAATTTGAGATCAAATCATGGTCTATGATTTGGTCTCCATAAAACAACAAATATAAAAATAAAATACTGTAGTTTTAATAACCTCTTTAAAATTTTTCACAAGGTGTGTTGCTTGTTTCCTTCCATATGCATCACGTTCTTTTCAAATTAATAGTAGCAACACAGTAATTAATTATTAATTAACTAATGATCATTCCTGAAATTAAGAAAACGTGTCTCCTGCATGCATTGAAATTGTTGATCCTGTAGGCAATTTAAAAATTGAAGCACCAAACCTGATTATCTTAATGTCTAAATTATTCAATTAGTTCTTTATTATCGTCAATGTTACTTTTCAGTTTAACCCAATAAGATCACACTTTTCATAACCCTAAACAAATTGTTTATTAGATTGTCTTTGTCACTCTTAACCAAGAGGATTCGTTTTTTCCACTTTGGGGATACTGCATGTGTTCCAAAACAGAAACCACACAATAGTTAATGATATATAATAAAACAGAGAATATTAATTAATACTCTTTGATTGTTAATTAAATGATTAAAACAAATCATTCCTTTTCTACAAATTTTTATCATTATTAGAAATAAATATCCTTAAATCAATTAGGCTCACTAACCACAAAACAACTTTATCTACACCTTTAATAAAAAAAAATAAAAACCATAAAATTTATATTTATGATTAAATTATGATATAAAATATAGTATAGGTTTAGAGTTTTCAAATTCAAAAAACAAACCCTTTTTTAATAAAAGTATAATTATCGTAGTTTTTTATTTGATGAAAACAAATGTTAATCAAAAAATATTCTTTGAGTATTAATCAAAAAATAAAAAAAAAATCATTTTCATAAAAAATTATTAAAGTATTTTAAGAATTACATATCGTTTATCAAATTATTAGTTAATGTGTTTGGATATTTGCTAATAGAATCTTACTAAAATACAACACGTGTGCCTTACTTTTATGGAAATTTCAAAGATGGCCCACGAATTATAAAAAAAAAAAAATTAATCTTTCTCTTGGACCGTTTGAGGTCATGGTAGTGCCACGTCTAATGTAGCGGCAAGATAACGAAGATGAAGAGAATGTTCTTCTCATCTCGTGGCATAAAAAGGGCAACAAAATAAAGTAACAAAAATTATATACCCAACTTGGAAACAAAAGGGTGGCCAAGGGTATGCAAAATATGGAAAAAGTTTTATATGGTTAATTCTCATAAGATATTTTAATTTCATTATTAGTTTTTAATATTAATGTTATTATTATTATTATTATTATCATTAGTGTTTTTTGTGTGTGGGTGAGGTTTTGTTTGTACTTTTGGTTATTGTTTTTAATGATGTGTGTGTTTTTTCTTTTTTTTGGTTGTTTTTTATAAATTAGAGAAATGTTGGGAATTTATGAGGTTGTGGAGGTTCAGCAGCGTGGTTGTGCAACTAGAAAGTTTTTGTTGTGTGGTTCTGTTGTGAAGTTGGTCTAGCAGAAACAAGAGATCCTTCTATGGTGATACTGGTACTTCTCTCTCTCTCTCTCTCTCTGTTTCTTTCTATATACGTGTATATCTCTATCTGCCCATTTATTATACTTTGATGGGTGGTGGGAAATTTTGATCAATTTGGATAAAGTTTGGTGCTTTTGAGGGTCCATGTTTGTTTCCCCGAGTGTTGGAGTTGTATGTGTTGAAGTTGAGAAACCTTGAACCTTTGTGACAATACTATTTTTTTTTTTTTCTTTCTGGGTTGGTTTGATTTGGTTTCCTCTATTTTGAATAAAAGTTTGCCTTTTCAAAATTATGTATTGGTTTTTATTTAAAGGGATTAGTTGTGTACTGATGAATTTGAGAATTCGTGTTGCTGACTTGGCAGGAAGTTGTGATCGTGTTCCGCGTGGAAAGGTTGAGAGGTTGATCTTGATATTGTGGTCTGTGTTGTTTTTTCTGGAGCCAATGATATGAGTTTGAGTTATAATGGTGATGGTGGAGGTGCAAGAGTTTGAGAAAAGTTGGAGGGGTGTGTTAGTTTTTGGATATTTTTTTGTACTTGGTCTACATGTAACTCTGACTGGATAGAGATGGAGGGTTCTTCAGGGTCTGCTTTTCCGAATTCTGGCAGTTCTAGGGCATTGAATAGTTCTGGAGTTTCGAATAGGAACCAAAGGGTTCATTGTTCTGAAAGAAACCCCTTCTCGGGTGAGGCATCACAGGATTCTGGGTGTAAGAAGGAAAGGGATAGGGTTCTGTTGGGTCAAGGAGATCAGTATAAAAATTTGGGTGGTGGGTTTTCTGGATTGTGTGAGGATGAAGTGGAGGTTAACCCCTTTTATCGTGCTGTGGAATGGGGTGATATTAGCTTGAGGCAATGGTTGGATAAACCTGAACGATCCGTGGATGCCTTTGAATGCTTGCACATATTTAGGCAAATAGTAGAGATTGTTAGTGTAGCACATTCTCAAGGAGTTGTAGTTCACAATGTGAGGCCTTCATGCTTTGTCATGTCATCTTTCAACCACATATCGTTTATTGAATCAGCATCTTGTTCAGATTCTGGGTCGGATTCTTTAGGAGATGGATTGAACGGCCAAGGTGGTGAGGCTAAAACTCCAACATCTCACCGTCCTCAAGATATGCATCAGCAGAGTCTGGGAAGTGAAGATTTTATGCATGTCAAGACTTCAACAACCACTGCTCGGTCAGATTCCAGTTGCATGCTGTCAAGTGCTGTGTATGCTGCTCGTGCATCATTGATAGAAGAAACCGAAGAAAATAAAATGAAAGATCGGAGAAAGGATGAGGAGGTAGATGGAAAGAAGCAATCATTTCCAATGAAACAGATACTTCTAATGGAGATGAGTTGGTACACTAGTCCTGAAGAGGTTGCTGGTGAATCTAGTTCTTGTGCTTCAGATGTTTATCGATTAGGGGTTCTTCTTTTTGAGGTTCGTTATAGAAATTGTATAATTCTTAAATTCTTAAATCTTCTTCACTTTGTTGTTACACTGGGAGTAAGATAATGTTGAAAGACACCACGTTTTATGTAATCTAATTTGACTATCCTATGTGTTACCAGCTATTTTGTCCGCTCAGCTCAAGAGAAGAAAAGAGTAGAACCATGTCTAGCCTTAGACATAGAGTTCTTCCTCCACATTTACTTCTAAAATGGCCTAAAGAAGCTTCATTTTGCTTATGGTTACTGCATCCTGACCCTGGTAGTCGTCCAACACTTGGGTAATTATCTTCATCACATGGTTTTACTTTTTGCATGTTAGATTTCGAAATTTTTTTGACATATCCCAATTGCCTGCCATTTGAATGCCTGATTTTCTTTTTCCTTTTTGTTTTCCAATTCTTTAATTTATGAGATTTTAAAAAGGTTCTGATTCTTATATTGGCAATTTATTTCGAATTAGATCTTTATAAGCTGCTTTTATGTTAAATTCCTGAGATTATAGAAGCTCCATGGCGTCTGATTTACATATCTCTTAGAAACGAAGCCCATTATGAAGTGTCTATTTTATAAACTAATAAGACATGTTCAATAAATAGTATAAAATAAACTCAAACAATTTATGTGGTAACTTTTTGTACATTACTTGTTTCTTTGGATTGTTTTAGTTTTGTTAAGAAGTTCTATATCTAATATTTATATTTCTGCTGAAGGTGGAAATAAATAATAAATCATTTTCCAAAACCAATATATGACAATATTGGATAAAATTTGCTGACTTGTTGAAATATTTTAGGCATTTCTATGCTAATTAAGAGTTTTTAATATTTTTCTCTCTTTAAGCATTCATGGGAATTTGAGGCTTTAATTGGCTATTTTGTCACAGGGAGAGTCATTAAGTTCTTGCACCGAATGATAAATGAATACATCTAGTGTTTTTTCCCTTGTTCTTTCTTATGAGTTATAAATAGGGAGACCTAATTCTATATTTCTAAATTTTAAAAGCTTCCATAGACATTGCTACACTAAATAGTAGCTAAGAATCAAGTTCCTGACCAATTAAACCATTTTTAATCATGTAATAAACATTACAGACATTTTTTAAACCATATGTTTACTTGTGTATCAGGGAGTTGTTGCAGAGCGAGTTCCTGAATGAACAGAGAGATGATATGGAAGAACGTGAAGCAGCGATAGAGCTGAGACAAAGGGTAGAGGATCAGGATTTGCTGTTAGAATTCCTTTTATTACTTCAACAGAGAAAACAGGAAGTTGCGGAGAAGTTGCAACATACTATCTCTTTTCTGGGTTCAGATATTGAAGAAGTTGCAAAGCAGCAAATTAGATTCAAAGAGATTAATAGGGCTGAACTGGGGAGTGATGATCGTTCAGCTTCAAGTTTCCCATCCATGACAGTGGCTGATAGCGAGGACTCTGGTTGTCTAGGGACCAGAAAACGAGTCAGATTAGGGATGCATGTTAAAAACATTGAGGAATGTGATGATGATGTAGGGGATGATCAGAAAAGTAGCGAAAGTTTTCTTTCAAAAAGTTCACGGTTAATGAAGAACTTCAAGAAACTTGAGTCAGCCTACTTCTTAACACGATGTAGACCAACCTTCTCTGGGAAACTGGTGGCTAGACATCCACCTGTAACAAGTGATGGTCGAGGGTCTATTGTTGTGACTGAAAGAAGCTGCATCAATGACTTGAAACCAAAAGAGCATTGCAGGGAGGGCGCAAGTGCTTGGATAAATCCTTTTCTTGAGGGTTTGTGCAAGTACTTATCATTCAGTAAGATAAAGGTTAAGGCTGATCTAAAGCAAGGGGATCTTTTGCATTCTTCCAATCTAGTATGCTCACTCAGTTTTGACCGTGATGGAGAACTTTTTGCTACTGCCGGTGTGAATAAGAAAATTAAAGTGTTTGAATGCGATGCAATCATAAATGAGGATCGTGATATCCACTATCCAGTAGTGGAGATGGCTAGCAGGTCAAAGTTAAGCAGTTTATGTTGGAATGCGTACATCAAAAGTCAAATTGCTTCGAGTAACTTTGAAGGTGTTGTACAGGTAAGTCAATTGCTGTCAATAAATTGATTATGGTGTGTATTACAATATTGTAACTCATTATTTTATTCAGTTGTGGGATGTGACAAGAAGTCAAATACTCCATGAGATGAAGGAGCACGAGCGGCGCGTGTGGTCCATTGATTTCTCATCAGCAGACCCAACAATGTTGGCAAGTGGAAGCGATGATGGTTCTGTCAAGCTATGGAGTATCAATCAGGCAATTCCATTTTTGCACTTGGTGGATGTCAGCTTTGAAACTAAACGTACTGCAGTCATCTATTGCATGTTTTATGTATACTATGCTGGATGTGTAATGAGTTGTTTCTCTCACCTGGGATGTTTCTGCAGGGCGTTAGTGTTGGTACCATCAAAACCAAGGCAAATGTATGCTGTGTTCAGTTCCCTCTGGATTCTGCTCGTTACCTTGCTTTTGGTTCTGCAGATCACCGAATATATTACTATGATCGTCGCAACCTAAAAATGCCACTTTGTACTCTGGTTGGACATAACAAGACTGTGAGCTACATCAAGTTTGTAGACAATGTGAATCTTGTATCTGCTTCCACAGATAACACTCTAAAGCTTTGGGATTTGTCTACATGCTCATCTCGAGTTATAGATTCACCGATTCAATCATTCACAGGTCACATAAATGTTAAGGTACATCTCTCGACAACAGTAACTTGTGTTTTTGCCTTCATATGAGTATTCGATTATATTTGCCTAATTGTATCTCTTAATATGGTCACTCATAATTTCATCATATAGGGAGGACAAATATCAACCCCCAAAGACATAGCTATGGTCATATTTGAAACAAGCTTGATACTACTTTTATGTTTTATGCAAGTCTCTCCCCTACCCCTAAAATTAATGTTTTTCGTAGTGAATGGCGTTGACAGCTGTGTGATAATTTTGAACTTCTCAATTCCTTATGATGTTTTTGAGTAAAATATTCAATGCATGAGCATAAAACTTCTTTCTGGGCCATTATCTCAAGTTCTGTTCACTTTTCATGGTCCATTTGTTTAAACTTATTTGTTTTAAAAAAAATGCATATATAATCAAATAAACTATTATTTAAGAAGCAGATATGATTTGCTTCTTTAAAAAAGCTGACATCTGTTTTTTTTTTAAGCAGAAACAGTTTAAACAAACACATTAAAATATATAAAACTGCTTATTTTTTTAAAAAAAGTTTTTTTTTTTAACAAATAAGTTTAAATAAACTGGCCCAAAATGAGATGTTTTCAAAGCATTAAAAAAACGATTCTGGTGCAAAATGCATGCTAAGTATACCTTAATTCTCTTGAAACCCTCTTGTTTTTTCACTATAACTGTCTAATTTGGTAATCAACTTCCATCCCTACTAGCCCATTAACTTTGTTCCATTCAAGTCTGTCAAATCTAACCTAGAATCGATGAGGACCTCAACCAGTCTTATTCTGTTTATAGGGTGAAATCTTCCTTCATCTTGGCCATTGTTGGCTTATATATAGGATCCCTGGCTCTCCAATTTTAGAGTGAAGATTTTGTCTCGAGTTATGACAATCATGGGATGCGCATGGATTCCATTGTGAGATAATTGCTAAATCACTGATGACGTGTGAGGTCTTTTTTGGTTAGATTGAGCCTAAGCCAGTCTTATAACATAAAGAGGTTGGATTTAGTGTTGTTAAATGGAAATGGCATGGTCGCCATGGCAGAATGACATGGTGTATTTTTTGCCAACCAGTATTGGCAATTTGTGAAGGGAGGCCCGCTACACAATGGGGTGTTTATATGGCTAAATTTCGGCCTCCCGCCATAGTCCACCATCCTCTACTTATAACAATTGTTACATGACCCAATGAGGGAACAAACTTATTGGAGGAAAATTTCTAAAGCAGTGGTTTATCTTTTAGGACCATTATTTAATATTTTTATGCATTACCTATTGTTGAATCTGAAGATATTTTTATGCATTAAATATAGAAGTTTTGACTAGAGGATGTATGACTTTTCACTATTTATTCTTTCTTTTTGTGATTTTAAAGTTATTTATTTGCTATGATTATTTTGAGCCTTTAATAGTCTAAGAATTGCTTTACGATCTGGCATTGCACAAGTTTTTGTTGTACATTCTGGAATCAGGATATCTATAATTAGGGTCATTTGTTATTAGTTTCCATAATTTTTATATAAGTCACTTATATTTGTAGACACCATATATAATCCTGCTAATGCATCTTCCTTTTGTTGCAGAACTTTGTGGGCTTATCAGTATCTGATGGCTATATTGCCACTGGTTCAGAGACGAATGAGGTATTTCATACATCCTTCTCTATCAATTTTCCTATTGATTTTACATTACAACTGAAGCTAACCTTATTATGTGTGGATTAGGTGTTCATATACCACAAAGCCTTCCCCATGCCAGCTTTGTCATTCAAGTTTCAAAACACTGACCCTCTTTCTGGTCATGAGGTGGACGATGCTGCACAGTTTGTGTCGTCTGTTTGTTGGCGCGGTCAGTCATCCACCTTGCTTGCTGCAAACTCCACAGGGAATGTCAAAATTCTGGAGATGGTTTAAGTCATTGGCCGCTACACAGCAATCTACAGATGATACAAAGTTTGCTGAGTTTGAGGTGACAAAACTATTGTTAAAGATTGGCTTCTGTTGCCACCGAATGCTATACAAAGGGGTATATAGATTCCTTGAATATTACTTGTAAGTTGTAACATAACAAATTTTTGCATTATTAGTTCATAGCGGAATCAGTTGAAGAGAAGAGTGAGAGATTCATCTCTTGGAAAACAAAACAAGTCATGTAGATAGTGTCACATGGAAAAAAGTAAAGGTCAAAATCTATATCAGATTTTTAATTGTTACTGTTATGATTCATATTCCATATTCAATTTCATAGCTACATTTACTAGTGCTACTCTTTTGTGTAGAATTTGATAATTATCAAAATCTATTGCATTCTCAAAAATATTTGTTATTTATGTGTTTTCTTGATGAAGAAATATTTGGTGGTTAATTGTAATGCAATTTAACTAGTCAATTATCTAATAAGATATAAAGAAAAAGGAAAAAAAAGAAAAATAAGAGAAATACGTATACATGGACATTTTGAGATAATTGACTAATTGGTTTGTATCACTGCTAGTTACAGAACATTCTTCTTCTAGTTGCATGCTTCAATGAATCAAATGTTCTAAGCCACAGATAAGGTGACATTAAATGGCTTTTATTCTATTATGCTGTGGCATATCAAATGACTATGCAAATCGGTGGTGAATTTTATTTTTTATTTTTTTAATTTGAATATTATTGAATGAATAGACAATTTTAAATAGCTATATTCCCATTTTCTCCTTGTACTTTTGTACTTGTCTGACTAGTTATTTTTCCTCTTTAAATGGGTTTGTAATTTTTATATGCTTTGTTAAAATTATGGGGATTTAAATATTGAAGGGGCAAAATGAGATACTAGAGATTGAATATTTTGAAATATATATGGATACGTATGATTTGTTAGATATGTAATGATGCATTAAATGTGTTACAAAAGAAAATCCTAAGGGATTCTTTTTGCCACTCGACATTGATATTCCTGCTAATTATGTCACTGGAAAATATAAGATGACTCTTTCACTTATAATCGAATATGTCATACTTTCAGTGAGTAGTATTTTTCCTTTCCATAATCGATTATGGTACTAAAGCTTGATTATGATCGATTATCCAAAGCAAAATGTATGACCCTAAATTTTTCCTACCATAACCATGCATGTGACGAGGCAACATGGTAAAATGACATCTATAAAATAATATTTTACTCATAATTTTTTGTCATAAATTTATAATATTATATTTGTTGAATATTATTTTATGTATTATTTAATCATATACATTGTTACTATTACTAATTCAATCCAATTGATTTATAATCTATTAACCCTTGAATAATACTTAGTCTTAGATTGGTTTTGGTTTAAGAACATTGCTAAAGATCCAATTAAATGAGGAAATAAAATAAATTGCAAAAAGAATGTGAAAACCAATCTTAAGAAATTGTATAAATATGTTAAATTATTTTAAAATGCAATTTATATATGATTGAGTTACATATAACATTTTTGCAATATTGGTAGAAAGTTAGTCTATATTAGTATTGCCTTTGCCCTTGGTTAGTGTTTTGTTGTTCTTGCAACTTTTTAGAGTGTGAGAAATGAACATGTTCCCTAAATTGAAGGTTACTTAACGGAATATTAATAGCCTTTATTAAACTCATTTCATAATATTGATAGATAGCTCAAGTGTAAAAGTAAACTTTCTTTTCACTGCAGTTTTTGGGATGCTTTTTCCTCATTTGACCCAACACATCTATCAAACTAGAGACTTCTTTTTGTGTCAAAAATGGAACTACAAGGCTAAAACACACGTGAGATCCATGACGTACCAGAATCATAGGTAAAGAGAATCAATAAGATTGTTCTTGTTACCTACGTAATTCCTTCTACAACAACTCTTATCCTAAGTAATGAAACAAATCATAATATATTGGTTATCTTTCTCTTTGCTCAATTGCTCCTCACTAAACTTCAATTTCCTACCCTATACACTACATTGACCTTATCCCATCAAAATTTGGTGTAATTGCAGTTTTGATTTCTTAATTATGTTCTATGGGTCATTTTGATCCCTACATTTTTACTGAATTCTTAAGCTTAATTAACATTTATCATTCAATTTCCTGTTAGTTTGTCATTAAAGTTTTAACAAATTTCGTTATGATGTGACTGATGTTATATAATTTGATATGGATACAAATATGTAACGATTACATGACATGATAGTATATGATTAGATATTTTTTCCTTTAGGTTTTCATATTTCACCTTGTCCTTCTATGTCATCATCATATCAATATCTATGATATACAACACGTCATCAAGCATATGTCATACAATCTACTACATCAATATATTCTTTTTCAACAAAAATTTGATAAAAAGACTTTATAGTTACCATAAATTAAGATATCAATGTATTTTAATTAAAGTCTTGTAACTTCGCATTGTTTTCAATCAAAGGAAGCTTGAATGATAAGCATACTCAACCAGTATTTTTGGCTGATTGAGCCTAACATATAATTGGCTAACATCTGTTGCCTATCAAAGAAATCTGATTCTTGAAACAAGAAGTAAAGTATCAGAAAAAAAAAAACAAAACAAAAATGTATAAAATTCTGGGATCATAATGGAGCTAAAGAATTGTGTTACCTCTAGGTGAAAAGGACCTACAAAAACAAAGATGACCCTCATGGCATCTTTGATTACTTCACCTAGAGGCAACTAACTATAGCTAAGTTAATAAATTTATCTGGGATTGATTTGTTATCTTATGAATGAGTTGCAAATTGCACTCTAACCTCAAAAAATTATCTCCCTTCAAATATATGCTGGAATACTAATGTATCTGGTTACGAAAATAACCTTTTCATCTTTGCAACTCTTCCTTCTCCAACAACAAAAGTTTCCATCAGGATCTATCCTATACACTGATCCTCACCAGATTTAGCCTTCGAAGTTAACTCTGCAACAAGGCGATGAAGCCGTTGTGCGGCTGGACCTGGTTTGAGTTTATAAATGTTTCCAATCTCAGAACATTTTGGTTTACCAGTGCACCAACCGCCAAGGGGGAATAGTCCATTTCTCCTTCGGAGAATTTTCTTATCAATCCAATCCAAGGCTGTATCATCTTGGTTAAATTTTCTAGCAAAGGCGGCGCCGCTTTCAACCATTCTGTCTGTGTCGTTGATGTTAAGGACATGAGGGTGCTGTTTAGGAGGGGTATCCCAGGCAATAAAATGCATGTCACTATTGACAATGGTTTTGGAAAATTCTGGTGCATTGCATGCAACAGTTTGGAAGTAGCCTTCAGGGGAAGACAGAAAGTTAGTGTAGTACATGAGAAGGGTCCTTGGTAGATTGTCCCATCCCCATATAATATATTCAACAAAATCATGTGATAAAACCATCCATGCTGAACCTGCAATGTAGGAACAATAGTTCCACAAAAAAATTTCAGAAACCAAAGTAAATAACAACGGAAGTGGGAAAATGATGGTATGCCAGGCATCAGTAAATGGACTTGTTTACATAAACTTCTTAATAACCACTGATAAGAGAAAAAAATTAGAAGGTAAAATGAATTAGGCTTCTCTTGTAAGTTAAAATTAGCTTATGCATAATTTGATTTATAAAAAAGCTTATGCATAAACTAATTTTAACTTAAGGAAGAAATTTAATTCATTTTACTTCTTATTTTCTTTTTCTATAAGTGCTTATGAAAAGTTTATCCAAACAGGGCGACCATTTGATTTATGGCTTAAGATTTGATTAATCTTCATTCCCTAGCTCTAAAGGAGATAAAAACAATTTTTCATAGTCCAAAAGCCTAAAAGGAGAATCTTTCATCAAACAAGCAATTTCCCTGATTGTAACAACATTATGCTTTTGAAAATACACATGCATATATTTTAATTCTGCTCTAAGAAGCTATGTCCTAGGAGAAAAGTAAATGAACCAGATAACATGTTTAAATATCAGAACCAAGATTATCTTATCAACATCCTAGAAAAAGTAGTCTCTACAAGTACAACATATATCTGGTTCTAATCTCTTAGACTCATTCTTCTCCAAATTTGCATATGTGAGCCTTTAGAAAAGCGATCAATGACAAAGAAATAAACGTACAAAAGAGGAAAACTAACCAGTGAATAGTTTAAATGCTGTTGGCAGATCTCTCTTAGGATTGACCCAATATACGTCAGATTTGGTTGACATGTAAAGCCCTGGATCGACAATTAAAGGCATCGCCCGTTTATCACTGCATATGGTTCAATTCAACATTGATCATGCACAAATCCAAGTTTCATAACAATGGTTATTTATAAGTCAAGGCTGCTTAAATAAAGTGAAAAAAGAGAAGAAAAAACTTACAACTTCCATCCCAACTGACTTGTGTGCTCAATGAAGTTAAGGTTCCTATCTAAATTTGAAAAGGTAAATAGTAAATCTGCACAATTTAAACTCATATTAGTCTAACAATCATTGAGCAGCAAAAGTTGCAATTCTTAAAAGAATGAATCAGAACAAACACTAATAGAAACAATGACAGATGATAACAAACTAACCATCTTGAGTTACCAGAGGATAGTCTGAAGCACTAAGATTAATAAACCAGTCCCACTCTTTACTTCTCCTGAGCAGAATGGCACAAGCATGAAGAGTATTCGAAACCATTGTCGGTCCACGGTAAGTGACCATGTTAGCCTTTGTGATTACATAAACATTTCCAACCTCAGTGAAGACATGTTGTCTTTCAATTCTATGTGCAATCTCCATCCTTTCCTCTATTGGTGATTCAAGGTCCATATGAACAACATAATGGTTTAGCGGATGATAGATTGCATGAAGGGTTCTCCAAAGCTTTTCCAAATCACCTTTGGAGCCAGAAATCAAATAAGCAAAACGAGGAATTGAAGGACTAGCTGGTGCTGGAGCAGGAGAAGCCTTTCTTTCCACAGCATTGACACCAACAGTTTGGTTTGAGCGTAAATGAGAAGGGAGAAAGAAAAACAGTGTATTGATGGAGTGAATTGAAGAAACAAGACCCATGTTGAAGGATGTGACTAGTAAGAGCATGCCTATAGTAGAACACACTACAAAAGGATACAACCATTTCTTCTCTATGTTTAAGAAACCCATAATTAAGAACTATCATGGAGAATAATACTTCCGATTCAAGATTCCATGAATAACTGAAACTAAATTTCAAATTCACACCATCAAACACCCACTACAACACACTTATTTAGCATCCTCTTCAACAATCTCCACCTTTGTTTGGTGTCTGTTGGATCAAAATCAAATATTATGTTCAAGAAATTTCATATAGATGGAACCACATTTTCTCAATCAAACGGGTTAAGCATCAATTAATAAATCGATAATTAATTGACCAAAAGTACAAGATACGCATCTAAGAATGTCAGGTGAAACAAGACAAACCGGAACATAAAAAATATCGAAAAAAGTGACCGAAGAATATTAAAAGTATCGAATAAAAGATTTTGTTCTTGACAATGACGAGCTAAGGAAAAAAGAAAACAAAGAAAAAAGATAAACGGATAGTGAATTGAAATTGATAGAAAAAACAACGATCTAGAGCAAAATCATAGGATTAAATCAAGAAAAATTTTAGTTAAAACAATGGTCTCTATGTAAATTCTATTTCTAACTGTTGTAAGAATATTATATATGATAATCAAAAAGAACAAAATAATAAAAACTGAAAAGAAAAACAAAAACAAAACAAAACCAGGATCAAAAATTCATAATTTAAAATTTTCACAATCCATGATGAAACAGAAACAAAATCTGCATGATAAAGAACAAGAGGAGCTGAAAGAAAAGCTAAACAGAAATATTTAAGATTAAAAAAAAAGTTGAGTGTTAATGAGAATTATATATGGGGATCAAAGTGATGAATAGAGTGGAGAGAAAAAGAGGAGGGACAAACCAGTTTGTGATGGAAGACTCGTCCACGTCTATGAAACTCATGAAAAAGAAAGAGCGAGAGATAAAGGATCTTATGATGAACTTTGTAACAAATATATTGAATATGAGAGAAGGAGTTTCTTTCTTTTGTTTCTTTTATTGCGACTTGTAACATGTTTTGCCAAATGCTTCAATCTACGTGTCAGACAAAGCGGTTCCATTTCTTTTTGGACTTTGCCATATATAATCAATCTATTGATATTAAATATCTTATGACTTTACAAAAGTCTTCTAAGTGAGTTATTGTTGCTATTTATTAGTTATGTTATAAATTGTATTTTTTTTAGGTTTTTTAATAGGTACTACTGATAGTTATTATTATTATTATTAATTAAAAATAGCAAATATAGTAAGTCTTGTGTTTATGTATGTGGTTTCATTCATTAAATTAAGCTACTAATATTGTTTAATATATGGTCATTATGTATTAAAAGATTTAATTGATATGAACTAAAGAAAACTAAAAGTATAATAGGAGTTAGATGATTTTTAAGTGTGAAAACTAAAAGATAAAGTTTATATAATTATCTGGATAACTAAAAACTTATTTATATAAATTGAAATATTAAATTAATTTTACAAGTTCAACTATGATTGGCCCAGGAATTCAATGATTAACTTTAGAAAATGACGCGTAATCTACTTGGTGTTATTTGATTATTGGACCCCTTTTCAGTATATATCTTTATCATAATTCCATGGAAGAAACATTTCTTCCATGTAACCGCATCTATGATGGAGAAAAGTTAAAGTTAGCCTTCAATTCCACTCTCGCATATTAATTCTTATAATATATATTTATAATATTTAAATAATAAAATTTATATAGTTCCCATAACATATTATTCATGTAGGAGTATAAGGTTAATTTGGTGATTGAAAATGGAAATTTAAAGGTTAAAGAAAAAGGAAATAATATATTATGAAGTCGAATAGTTTTACTAATAAATTAATCATTAATATATGGATTAAAGAAGCAAACTTGATCTAGGTAGTGGAAGATTAGTTTATATGTATTTTTACAGAATAAGATTTTTCACATGAGTCTTGTGTATAAGAAAAATTTTCACTGAAAGAATTACCCTTAAAATACTATGTACGTATTTATTTTACTCAAATAAAAATTTTATCCTGTAAAATATATTTGGAATCCTAATTAATAAACTTATTATGTTCTTGCATACATTTCTAAAAATGTAATTTCCATCATTAAATAAATTAATATAACTCTTCGATAAGGACTGAAAGTTATAGTGTTATAACAAGAGTTTGACAATAACATTAGATTTTAGGCCAATTTGGATAACAAGTGCATTCGTAATGTAATCTTGACATGTCATTCTATCTGTTTCCTTGATAAAATATTTGAGTAAAAATTTTATTTAATAACTTTTTAATATCTATAATTAATATGATGATGTTTTAAAAAATCAGAGATCAAATTAATATTTAATTCTAAGACTGTAACACATTATACAAAGAGGCAAGTAGCGATATCTAAGGATCTACATCCAATTTATGAAAGATAGAAAATAGTGAGATCTAGTTTTTATGGTTTAGTCATATCATATTATACAACCATGAGATGTCAAGTATAAGCTGAAGCATTTTACAGAAAATAAAGGTAAGCGTAGACTTTCTTTTATATATATTTTAGAACTCTTAAAAAAAAAAAAAATCACTCATCATGTAAGATAATTGATTAGGGGATCCCGTTTTATAGTGGAGTTTATTATATTTTAAATTTCCTTAGTTAATTTTTGTCCTCTGGCTCATTATGAGGAGATTTTGTGTTTTTAGTTTTATGTAATTCTTTTTCATATAAATTATTAAGATAACGTTCAATGAAAATTTTGGTCAAAGAATGTCATAACTTTAATGAAGGTCCGTCAAAACTGTGATGCATCTAGAGGAGAGGAGAAATATAATTTGGATAAAGACTAGCATCATGACTTGATATGTACTTGTAAGAGTTTTGGTGCCACAAAATCTTTGTTTAAGAATGAATTTTGTACTTTTGAATATGCACTCTGAGACCCTTTTAATTTTATCTTTATAAACACGTGTGATTACTAGGTTAAAAATATTTTTTTACAATTATAGAAGGGAAATAGGATAAGATTAGATGATCATCTCTTTCTCCTTGATCTTTCATTTCTTTTGCTTTTTTTTTTTTTTTTTTTTTTTTTTTATAAGTGAGAAGCTACTTTTATTTTTGAAATTAAGCCATAACATTATGATGTTAATTTGATTATCTTTATATTTTATTAGTGTTTGCTGTTGATTTTTTTTCTATTGCTTTTATCTATGCGAAATGTTTGACCATCAATTCTTCATAATCTTAAATGTTTAGGGATGAATTAAAAGATAGATCGTGATATTAGAATAACAGAAAATGATCTTAAACTTTACTTCACAAAATAGATTTAATCGTTTAAGGATAAAATAAATTAACTTAAATCCTAATGAGTTTAGCTCACTGTAACTATCATGATAATATATGTTAATTCAGTTAAACACATTTTTTTATCATGAAAGAGAAGAAAAATACTTCAACTTAATTGACTTTAAAGAAACTTGATTAGAACATTAAAAGAGAAGTCTAAACTTTTTTTTAAAAGAACCCTATAAATTAATTTTAAATCTCTTTAATTATTTATTTTGTTTATCTTTTCATAATCTTATTTCTTTTATTAATATAATAAAAAAAATTATAATGATATTGTGAACCATCACTTAATTTAAAGGATAAAAATATTTGTACATGATATACTACTATAGAGCACCTGTGATAGTGATCCACACAAGAAGTCAATCATGAGGTAAATGTGTTTTGTGTGATAATATTTAGAATTTGTCTTTCCTTTTAGTCTTTGATGTAAATATTTTAAAAGCTTGATCTAATTTTTCTTCCTTATACGTATGGGAAATTTTATTCAAATAAATATTTAATCATTGCCACTTACAATTTGTTATTAAATATTTACGTAGAAATACCTCTTAATGACCACTTTCCTTTTTCTAAGAGATTAGTCTTATAACATTTAGCTATAGAGATCTCTAATTTTTGAATTAAAAAAAAAACTATAACTATATGCTTACGTGATCATTTAAAGGACATTAAGTGAGAATTATGAGAAGAAAATGTTAATTTGAAGAAAGAAGCAAGTAACACCACAAAATTATAGACACATATCACAAAGCTGAAAATAAAGTAAATAAGCACTATAATAGAAATTCAAAATAAATTAATCAGCAGAAAAATGCATTAGATTTATGAGTGAGTTCTGTTTATAAAGATTGTTATAACAACCTACCTCTAGTTATAGTTATTTAATACTCTGTCATTTGGATTTGTCAATTTTACTAAATAATTAAAATTGTGAAATTGAATTAAGATCTTATTAATTGATTTGTTTGAAAAAATATTTTAGAGAATCTGAGATCACGTTATTTTAAAAAAAAAAATTAATCATAAAAATTTAAAATTTCAACTAAAATATAAACATTTCAATCTCTTTATTTTTTTTATAACTTTTTTCTATTAGTGTATGATTATACTCCGAATTTCAATTATTAATATCTACTTTTATTTAATGTTAAAAATTTAATTTTGAAATAAATATTTAAAAATAAAATTTTAAATTTTTTAAAATTAAATTATTATATTTTAAAAAAATTAAAATACAAGAAATTAAATTATTTTATCAAAATAAAATATTTAATAAATAAAAAAATTAAATCAAAATTATTAAAATATTGTGTATTTAAAATTTTTTAAAAAATTTAAATTCTTCATTTATACAAGAGAAATGTTTGTTTTTTTTTAAATATTGTGTATTTAAATTTCTGGTAAAGGTAAACTTTTTTTCATCATTTACTTTTGATTTTTCTTTTCTCTTTTAGTTGGTGGTTCAGCGTCAAGAGACTTTAATCGGTGTTTTTTTCAAGTTTTCTTCAATATTTCTAAGATATCTTCACTGACAAAGTTTTTTCACAATTTTAATTTTTTTTCTTAATTTTACAACAATAATGGTATACACTTAGATCATCTCTACCATTAGATTCTTAATTGGGTTTTAAAATAAAAATTATTCTTATTTTATTATTACATTCAAGAATTATATCAATAAACTTCACATAGAAAATCGATATTTATAAAAGAAGGTATTAAACTCTTAAAATTAAGGAAGTTAATAGCATTGTTATTAGGAGGTTCATCCAACAACAACATAAAGGTTGAAGGGGAGATGAGTGAACTATCTTTTCTAAACAATCAACATAAAAAAGGTTTTAGTAGCCACTTTTTTACATAAAAAGAGTTTAAAATTGGCTTCGAAATTTCACTAAAATGAAAATAAGGTTGACAGTTGAAAAATATATTTATAAGAAGATATGTTTATAGATTACCCAAAAATAATCTCCACATTAATAGTTGGATTCGCATTCATTTCAAAGAAATTTTGAATTTAATCATTTAACGGTTATATATAATTCAGTTGACTGCACGTTAGATTCTTGAGAAAAAAAATTTATAATCAATTTTTACATAATATATATTTTAAAAAAAGACAAAAATAATTGAGGTTAACTTTTTCCTCAACAATGACACCATAGGGGACCAGAGGCAAGAAATAAAAATGAGAAATAGAAAAAAAAAAAAAAAAAAAAAAAAAGAATAGTAAGACAGTAGTGATGTCAGAAAGTTAGAAAGCGGAATGCACGTGGAAAAAACAATTGAGTAGTTTAAGGGAGTGAGGATATTTATGTACTTTGAGATTACTGTTCGTTTGTTTCCACTTGCATTTCAGATCTAACTACGCGTTTCTCGATTTCAACGCCTATTTAATGCATCATTCATTTTCACTCATTTTAATGCTTCCTTTTTTTATTACTTTCTTTTTTCTTTGAAAAATAAAAACATGAGAAATTAGTTGTTCTTTTTTGCAGTAAATTCTAGAAGGACATGTTAACCTCGAATATCATAAATTAAAAACTGAAGTTCTTTTTTTTATTATTAAAAATTAGTGTTTTTGAGTTATATTAAAAATTAGTGTTTTTGAGTTATATTAAAAATTAGAATAATGAAGTTCACTTGCTTTTCATTTTAAAAAACAACTTTCTTTTTCTGAATAAAGCGGTTGTTTTTTTTCTTAAAGTTTTCCTTTCCTAAATTGTCTCTTTTTAAATGAAAAATTCTTCTTTTTTATTACAATATTTTTATTATCGTTGTCTGCCGTGACTTATTTCTAATTATAATTGTAATTGAGATGTAAAATAACTTTTAAAAAATAAATTAATTATAAAAAAAAAATTATTTTTAAAGGAATCAATTCCCTCATTAATTTTCACTCTAATATTTTCTCATTTGATTAAAATTTTGGTGTTCTTATCCTTTGATATTTTTTATCTGTTGTAATTTTATTTTATTTCTTTCCACTCTTCTCTAATTTTTATTTTCTTTGTTTTATTTATAATTTTAATATTTGATATAAATTATTCTTTTTTTAAAAATAAATAATATTTTAAAATAAAAATAAAAATATCTATTATTAACTTAAATTAAATAAATATAAAAATAATTTAATTAAAAATAATAAATATAGTCTTATGATGAAATATTATTTTATCTCACTTTAGTTATACTATTATCTCACTTTAAAGCAATATTTTATTCAGTAAAAAAAAAAACAATATTGTATTTTATAGTTTTCTGTTATTTTTTTAATCATTTTATATATTTATTATCTTTTTTATTTTAATACTTTATTAATAATTGACTAAATATAAATAAATATCCCATTAAAAAATGTTACACAAAAGTTTGAAGGAGAAATATTATTTCATAAATAAAATTACACATAAATATTTTAATATGCATTTTTTATTTTACTACACATTATCATAAAAAATTATACACATACTTTTCTTATAATTTATATATATATATATATATATATATATATATATATATATTAGTTATGATAGTCCAATATTTATTATAATACAAATTTTACACATACAATTCATAAGATCGAATATATTTAAGAATTAAAATCACATTGAACAAAAAATATATACAAACATATAAATAGATTTTAATAGACATACCTAACTAGTAAAACAAATTCACACGGTGAACTGATTAGATAATGTGACTGATGTTACTATATTATTCTAACAATGGTAAAATATATATTTTATCTCTTTGAAACTACTTAAGTTTATAATTAATTCATCTAAATTAAAAATTTCTTACTATTAGTCATATTCTCTAACTCTGAATCCTAATATTTATGTGGTTAATATAAAAATCTAACAATCCTCCCAAAACTATATATAAGTACTATTTTTTTAACATAATATATTATATATTTAAATTAATTTTCAGATAATTTGATTGAAAGGTATAAATTATTATTATTTATATCAAAATTTAGTATTAAAAATCTTCATTAAGATGCTTCGTACATCTTTTTAAAAAACTTTATCATCTATTGTTTATATAATTCTCAGAAGATTCTCTGTATCAAAAATCTATAGTTTAGACAGACAGATACCATAAACAGCAATCAGCAAATGTTTTACCCAAAAGGAAAAAAGAATAAAAATTGCAAAACCCAGAACCCTAATTATTTATTTATTCATTTTTACTTATTAGTATTATTTAATATTTATCATCCCAAAAAGGAAGAAAATAAAAATGATCCTTAAAATAACAGCTTCAAGAAATACCGTAGTCGAACGTTTTTACTGTTTGAAGAAATCGAGGGTGCGAAATTGGCTGCTGAACCTTAAAAAATCTACCCTTTTTGTTTATTTATATATATAAGGCACTGTTAAATACTGTAGTTTCTCCTCTGTTTCTCTCTTTATTTTCTCTCTCTCTCTCTCTCTCTCTCTTTCTACATTTCTCTCTCTCTGGTTCTGGTTTAAGCCATCACAGGGAGGAGGGGCTTCAGTTTCGGCTCCTATAAGAGCAACAGAACGAGATCTGACCCATAATTTTGTGACCCTTCTGAAAAAAGAGGTATTTTTTGCTTCAATTCTCTTCCTTCTTCATTTGGGTATTCTATCTTTTATTGCTCCTGTAGTTTTTTGTTTCTTGGGTTGGTTTTTAGGTTCAAAGATTTTGCCTTTCTTGATGCATCGATTGTGGGGGTGATCGTTATGTGTATTCAGATCAAGACCTTTTGGAAATTTGTTTTTGTGTTTTTATGTCCATTTTTGTATTTGGATTTGCATGTTGGGTTTGGTGATTTTTGCATATAAAATTTTTTTTTTTTTTTTTTTTTTTTTATCGTGATTTGCTAGTTTTGTTGATTTTGGTTTTATTTCATTTGCATGCTCGAGATGAAGGTTGTAATCTCAAGATCCATTTTTTCATTTCACGTGATTGGTTTTTTATGATCAATTTGGTGGAATTTATGTATTCATTTGAAGAGTTGTGGTGTTCAATTTTCTCATAGCTTCAACCTGGTTATGTGTTTGTGTATATATATGTATGTTTCTTGATATTTGATGATAACGATACTCGGTTAATGTTCCTAAAAATTTTCTTACTAATTCATGATTTAGAATTTATGTATCCGCTTATTGAGAATTTGGATCGGAATATGAACTGTAAATGCTCATGAATATTAATTATATTGTCTTGCTATGGAATTAGGTTTGTTGGATTTTGTGAGGCTGTCTTGTAGTTGGAGCCATGGCAGTTGAGGTTGTGGGATTTGAGATGGTTCAGGCACCAGTGGAGAATGGTGCTGAAGGAGGAAAACCTGTTTTGCACGAGAAGGAGAACGGCAAGCCAGAAAATGATCTAGGAGCTGCTGAGGCCATCAAATTTGGGACACATGGAGATGAATCTGCTAAAGGCGAAGGGAATGATGTTTCAGATGCCAATGCTCCCAAAGGTGCTGCTGAAGAGTGGCCTGCACCTAAGCAGATTCATTCTTTTTATTTTGTCAGGTGGCGGCCGTATGATGATCCAATCCTCAAGTCTAAATTTGATCAGCTTGACAAAGACATTACCAAGAAAAACCAAGCTCGGCATCAGATCACTGAAGCTCTAAAGGCAAAGAGGGTGAGTTGAGAATAATTCGTTATCGTTGTTTGTTATAAATTTAGTTGGTCTTGTTGGATTCCAAAATGAGAGGATAATCCATGCATGGGAATGGGATGTGTCAGCATGGTCGACTCAAAGGCGGCGTGAACACAAGGCCCAAGAAGAGGCCAGTGCCTTATGCGTGTCGTGTTCGGAACCGTGAAAAACCATAAAAGCCAAGCTATCTAACTGCCTGCTTGTTTTTGTTTTAAAATTCTCCAGCTGCAAGCAAACACGTGTTAGATAGAAGGAATATGCTAGAATGTAAAACAAACACCGCTAAGATGCAATCATTATGGTCTAGTTTTTAATGCATATGGAAATTAATGCAAAAGAGTCAATATATTTTCTAATGTTGATGCGCTTTTTCTGTGAGTCATGTTTTTTTATGCATATTGACTCAAGGTTAGGTAAATAGTTGTGGAACAAAGTTTGCTGGAACATTGTATATGGAAATTATCTGATATGTAAGAAACAATTAACGTCATTTGCATCTTTCGTATCACTGAAATATGAACTGTCCTTCATGAAAGTTTAATATTTGCAGAGTGATGATATGATGTTTCCTTATCAACAAATGTCTAACATTATTGCATATTTGGTCTTTTCTGTTCATTGCAGTCAGAACGAGCTGAGTTGATTTCTCAGATCAAGTCTCTAAGAGGTGACAATAGGCAATTTCAGAGTATTGTTGATGAGAAGAAAAAAGAAATTGAACCTCTGCAACAAGCACTGGGCAAGCTGCGCAATGCAAATAATGCTGGCCGGGGTGGTGGTTTGTGTTCATCTGAGGAGGAGCTTAATAGTGTTGTATGTTATGATACGAGTTCTTTTTAGTCTAGGGTTTATCAATTTGTCTCATTTTTTCCAAAAACTGTTGTTCATTCACTCACAGCTCCTTTGTGCTTTGATGGATGCAGATATATAGTTTACAATACCGCATACAGCACGAGAGCATTCCATTAACTGAGGAAAAACAACTCCTCCGAGAGATTAAACAGCTTGAGGGGACAAGGGAGAAAGTTATAGCTAATGCTGCAATGAGGGCCAAGTTACAGGAATCTATGGGGCAGAAAGAGGCCATTCAAGATCAGGTTAAGGTAAGATAGTCATATTTGTATGTGTGCTTACACATGTTTTTTTTTTCCGAATTACAAGTGTTCTTAATAAATGTATATTATTATTCATTAAGTTCCTTAATTCCCATTGCAGCTTATAGGTGGGGATTTGGATGGAGTGAAGAAAGAGAGACAAGCAATTTGGTCCAAAATCAATCAAATTGATACTGTGCTGAAAGCCATAGACAAGGACATCCAGTCCCTACAGGATGAACTGACAGCTGTTTCTCAGAAAAGGGACAAAGCTTTTGAGAGCATGCAGCAGCTGAGAAAACAGCGTGAGGAGGGGGTATGTTTTGCTTTAAATATGAGCACTGTCTTGTTTCCTGTTTGGTTTCTTTTTCAGTGTGCTTGATAGACTAGGTGGAAAATGAAAATGAGGAATATAGGGATTGCAAAATGGAGTGAGATGGAATGTTTTTTATTTTAACCTGGTGTTAGGCAAAGAAGGTTGATAATGGTGAGGTTTGAAATCACTTTTTCGTCTCCATCTCATTTGGTATGGATAAAATTTTGCAAATGGAATTTGAAATGTGGCTGTGTGGTTACTTGCGTCTTCATTTCTCTCAATTGTTGCCGTGTAGCATTCAGTTACTTCCATTCTGTTTTTTTAATCCTCCTATCTTTATCCATTTTGTACCACATTTAATCTTAGTATTTGTGAAACCCATATCTATAACTTGGTGTTTTAGAAATGTTCTTGTGACCCAAATCTTGCTACTCTACTTGTGCCTCAGTGATAATTATTTAGCACATTCTAGTGTCTTGAACCCCCATAAGTTAGAATTTTGCCTTGATATAAATTTCATGAAATCATGATTGATGTGTTGTCATTGATGTAAATTTCTAGTAATTTTTGAAATTATTTCTAAACTAACTTGTTCATTCTAGTGCTATGACTCAGCACTGTAGAACAGTATCTGAATCTGAATTGATGTTTTCTTCAGAACTCCTATTTCTACCAAAGTCGTGCCTCTCTGAACAAAGCACGTGAGCTGGCTGCAAAGAAAGATATCAACTCTCTTGATGAAGTTTCACAGACAGAGGTTTGTCCTCATAACATTTGTTCTTCAGAGCTATCCAGTATTTAATGATGGCATTGCACTTCAACCATCTTATCACTCTTTCATGCTTTTCTTGACTGATGTTTGTGATTGAATCGTATATCTCCATTCCCTGATTCTAGGTAGAGAAATTTATGGCACTCTGGAACAGTGACAAAGCATTCAGGAACGATTATGAAAAAAGAATTTTGGCCTCATTGGATATGCGACAGTTGAGTAGGGATGGACGGATGAGGAACCCAGATGAAAAGCCAATTCTGGAAGAACCAAAACCTGCTGAAACTGACGAAAAGCCATTAGCAAAATCTGTCCCAAAACAGCCAAAGGAGGAGCATAAGCCTTCTCCACAAGAAACTGTTCCTGCTCAGAAAGAATCAAAAAACAAGGGGAGAGACTTGAAATCCAAACCGGATAAAAAGGAAGTAGTAGCAGAGACTGATGATTATGAATTTGAAATTCCCAAAAAGGAGGCCCCTGCCAAAGAGCCTGAAATTGATCCAGCAAAGCTGAAAGAGTTGAAAAGAGAGGAGGAAATTGCGAAAGCAAAGCAGGCCTTGGAAAGAAAGAGGAAGTTAGCCGAGAAAGCTGCATCCAAAGCAGCAGTCAGAGCACAGAAGGAAGCTGAGAAAAAGCTCAAGGTGATTTGATTGATTCATTTCTTTTTTTCATTCCATTGTTATACATTTTCCAAAACCTGAAACCAGTTTTTGTAGGACCGCGAGAAGAAGGCAAAGAAAAAGGCTGGTGTGGTAGCTGCTGCCAACCCTGAGGAGGAACCAAAGGATGAAGTTGTCGAGGATACAGAACCAGAAAAGGTTAGCGATGATGTTCAAGCTCCAGTGGCTCCAGTGAAGGAGAAGGTTCAAAAGGAGAGTGGCATCAGGTCTAGGAACCGAGCAAGAGGCGGTCCAGATTCGATTCCAAAAGCTATTCTTAAGCGAAAGAAGTCAAACAATTACTGGATGTGGATTGCTGCCGCCTCCGCCTTGTTAGTTCTGCTGCTGGCGGTGCTCGGCTACATCTATCTTTTCTGAAAAAGTGTAGATGTAGAAGGAGCTGTGAAACCAATTTTCTGAGTGAGTGGCTAGGTTTGTGAGGATAGATCAAACACACTTTGTTGTGCTTTAGCTCCTGCTGTGGGAAGAAACTGCATGCATACTTTAGCTTGACTCTTATGTATCTTTCAAATTTTGTTAAGATTTCTTGAGATGTTACTGGAATCTTGAGTTTGTTTCTATAGTTAATTGGTCACAGGAATGGTACCATGATATACTCCTGAAAACTTTATGATGAGATTTTACATGTTGGTTAACAAAAATCTCTTCAGACAAGGTGAACATGACGTGAGGTGTCATGGTAGAATGTGAATCTGTCTTTATTTAGCTATTATGTTACCAATTGGATAAAGGGAAAGTTTCTTTATACTCTTAAAAAGTGATTTTTTTTTTAAAATTGACTTTTAAGAAATGGTTTTTAGAAAAGCAGTCATGACTTGTATTTTTAAGAAAGTAAAAAGGTTACCTTTTTTTTTTCTGGTATTTTAGAGAAATAGTTTACTATTTGAATCTTACTAAAATATGTACAGATTTCCTGAATGGAAACTTTAAAACTTCTTTTCCAAAAGTTAAAAGGTATTGTCTAGAGAGAACATAATATACAAGAGTCAATTCACATATTAATATTTAACATTATTAGTATCATTTACTTCATTTTCAATTAAATTTTTATTGTTTTGCAAAACTAGAAATTAAAATGACGTTCTATGATTTTAAGAATTAAATTAATTGACACTTATGACATATGCGTCTACAAATAATTTTTTACAACATTTTTTAAATGAAATAGCCGGGATAAATTATATTTTTAATCTCTTGAGAATCGTAATTGTGAAAGTATCTTAATTATAAAATTTGATTTCCTCAGTGCAAAATGTATTTATTGAGTTTAAATCTTATTTCATTTATAATTAGGTCTCTAATCCTAATTTTATCTAAATGTATTTAACGAATTTAACTAGTGTGAATACAAACTATTTAAATTACAATTACAAGAAGGTTACTCCGAATAAATTACTACTTCTATGACATCAATAAATAAGAATTTTTTATTTATTTAAGATAAATAATCAACTTAAATACACTGAACAAGTGATTATCATAATTAATATAGAAAGTAATTTAAAAATTCTATTATTTTTAGTTCTTTCTATATTTTTTTTCCATTGCATCATATCATCTGTCATATTTATATATTTTCTCTAGAGTATTTTTGGTATTTAAATATATTTTCTTAGAATATTTGGACTGTCTTTTTGGAAATTATCATAATAAAAATAATTTTACAATTTTTTTTTCTTATTTTTATACATTGGATAAAAGTCACAAGATTTTGAAATTTTAAGGATAAAGTTTACGAGATTAAAATTTTGGGAGAAAACAAATGTGAAATTTGACAACTTTGGGGTGTGAAGTGTAACATAACTGTTCATGTGGTGTTGAGTTAACGCTGATTCCAGCAAAGGTGGAATGCCATGGCTGCTGCTGCCACTACCTATGGAACTACACGCTCTCTAAGAATAGCTGCTCAGGCTTTTTCAACCTCTCATTCTCATATTCTCCGCACCAATGCTAATCTCTTTCTTCAAAGGAAACTTTCATCTCATCTTCTCTCTGTTTCTACTTCTTCAGGTCCCCACTTTATCTAATTTCTTTTTCTTTTTTTTTTGTTTCCTTTATTTTTTGGTGCTACCCATGATGCTGTTTGGCTTAGACATACATACCCATCATGTTTAGTCCTTTAAAAGTGCAATCTTTTTTATGAAGGAAATTGTGGGTGCTGAAAATGAAGGGGAGAAATTGTGTCCTTTGATATGAACCGAGAGTGTGAATAAGATTAATAACCCCTTTTTTTGAGGTGCATAAATTAGAGGATGTTTATGACGAAACATGATTGGTAGTGAATGATATAGCTGAATGGAGGAAAGGGGTTTCATGAATTGTGATAAAGTTGAAAACTTGCCCTTTGTAATTTGGCAAGCGGTGTTCCTCTTGTGCCACTGATCATTTGGACTTTATAGACATGCTTGTTTATCAGAAGTTTTAATCATTACTGTAGATGCAATATTGGTGAAGGGGTTCTGGAACTAAAAGGAACATTATTAACTGTGTAAATGTTAAGGGCTGGTGTAGGTAATCAAATTCAAAATGAAATACCAAGAAACATAACATGCCTGATAAGTGGGTTCATATTATTAGAAATAGAGTGATCCTCAGCAACAACTGAAACTAAGGTGTACTAAAATTGCCATCTGCAAACACTATATCTGATGCTTGATTACCTGCAGTGTTTAGTAGACAAGGTTATTGAACTTTCAATAATGATGTTAAAAAGTTAAAGTAGACACTCAATTCTCAACCAATCAGAAATCATCATTGGTACGACTTCTAAGTTCATTGGTGTAAAATTCAACAAACTTACCATACACAGTGGTTAATGTAAAATTTGTAAAAGACTGTTCTAGTGTCATCTAGAGTACATTTTTGCATCAATGGTAATCTTCATGTCAGATCTTCTAGAAATGGTTGAGTAGATAATTTTCATTTAAATCATGTATTGTGTGTATGCATTATTTAGGCATCTCAATCATGATCCAATTTCACAGTTTTGATGTTTTATGAAGTGCAGCTTCAGGTGTAAGCCGGACAGTACAGGCTTTAAAGGGAGAAGTTGACTCGTTACTCAAGGGAGTAGGAGAAAGAAGTGTAACAAAAGAAGTAAAACACATTCTTGAGATGGTACGTTCTTGTTTTCTCTCTGTTCCCTGGTTCATAAACATCAATATCTTGGAACTCCCTTTGTTCCTTAATGAAAGTTTGATGTCTATTGTCTGTCAAAAATATTCATGCCCTTAGAACCATTAAATGTCGTAAAATCTTACCCTATAAATCATAATAGAATCCCTGACTTGGTTGTTGTCCATTTGTTGTAGGCTAGACGAGCATCATTAAAGCGGGAGATTCTCCATACAGATTTTCTAACCCCTCCAGTGTTAAAGGAATCTATGCAAATTTTGGAAAAATTAGCAGATGTGAAAGCAATTGCTCAAGGAGGTTACCCTCAGGTAAATATCCAGAGAAGTGCTTCCCTGTCCAGTCCCTTGATACATAAGGTATCCGAATTTATGTGTAGTCATAACACTTGTATTCTCCAGGCTGAACGCTGTCGGATTTCTGTTGGACATCCTGAAGAACTGACCAGTGATCCTGATATTATTTCAGCATTAAGGTAAATCTTGTAATTTCGTCGCCAAAAATTTTCAAGCTCACCAGATTTGTTATTGATGTTCCTAGAAGTGTTTGCTAATATTTACATCAAATTACCTTGTTCAGCATTACAGGGAACTTCCAGTTTGAACCTTGCTCGCACGGCGACTTCCTTGGCTCAATTCTTGGTACAGGTATTGTCAGGGAGAAACTTGGAGATATTATATTGCAGGTATTTAAAAAAAAAGTTATTACTCGAAGTTTCTGTTTGAAACTGTTCTCTGTGCACAGAAGACTGCTAACAGCACAAAATATTCATATTTTATGATCTGATTGAGGAAAAGTTACCACAAACAGCTAAGGCTGTTGTATAAAAATTATTAGCTTCTCATGGACATGCCGTGAGTACTTAGTAGTACATTATAATCTGCTATTTGTTACATATTATACTAGAAATTTTCATCTTATGAGTTTTTTATTTGCTGAGTTTATTACATATCATAATCTGCAATTTGTTCTCTATTTTTCTAGTGTTCATGTACACCAGCCCGCACATATTTTAGGAAACTTATACTTGGTTGCCTTTGTTATCCAGGGAGAACAGGGTGCTCAGATAGTTGTTGTACCAGAACTCGTTGAGTTTCTCATGTCAGTACTAGTTAAGGTAATGTTCTTTCACTTAATGTTTTTCTCATTTTACCTTTCTTAATAAACATCTAATTATCAGCACAAAAGCTAAATGCTGTGTGGTTGTGGTAGTAAATATTTGATTGTCATTGATGTGAATATGAATGTTGTTTCTGAATCACAGGGTACAGGAGTTTTTAAAAATCAAGGATACAAGTATAATATTCAAAGTAAAATTTCATGGAAATATTTATAGTCATCAAAATGACTATAGCTAAAGTTCATTTATTAGAATAATCCCTACATATATTCATAAACATAACTATTACTAAACTTCATTTAAGGATCATTCTTTGATGAGAGTATTTGTTTAGTTATTTTTCTTCAATGGAAATGTTTTATGGGATTTTTCTCAACCTCTTACCTTTAATAATATAATCTTTTTATCTATTGATGGAAAAAAATATTATTTTCATATTTTTTTAAGACTGAATTTCAATATTATTTTAATAATTAAAAATAACAATGTAAGTTGTTTATTGTAAATTTGAATATAATTTATTTGTTCAAAAATTTGTATGCCAACAGGCTAGTATATGTATATGATAATATTATTTCAAAACTTCTAATCTATAAAATATAAACATTTTGGGGGTGCTTCAGGGCCATTCTAAAATATATTAAATAGTAGCTAGTAGTATTTGACACAAATATTGCCAAAATTCATCAAATGCAGGTTGGTATGGTGCAAAATGCAAGTTTTTTGCTTTTTATGTGATCAGACTAGTTATATCTTTCCCTTTGTGTGAAATTAGAATAAAAATAAATCATAGAACTGACTCTCAAAGTGAATATTGCAGATAATTTTTTTTTATTAATGAATACTGGAATTTAGTTACCTATCTGATAGAACATCCTGCTGTTATCATGAGGCAAAGTAATTTTTATGGTACACTTTGTAAGCAGTTTCTGTATTACATTATTGAATATTATTGCATTCTTCTTATTCAGGTTCGTAATGTTCCTGTATCTTGCACCAAGATACCACTAATTTCTCTTGATTATGAACCACCAAGAACAAAATCATTTAAAACTATAGAAGCATCACTAAGGGTTGATGCACTAGCTAGTGCTGGATTTAAGGTTTCACGTTCCAAGCTAGTTGACATGATCAGGTTGGCTATCTCCAACTTATGTATATTCTGTGTGTCAATTATTTATAAACTGTTGATTTCCTTACATAAAGTTATGAACATTGCAAAAACTTATGCATAGATTGAATGTTTCTGAATGTGATTAGTTTTAACTGCACCATTTACTTGGCTTACTGCTTAGACTTCTCTGGTTATTTTAGCATGACTTATCTGAGTAGCAATATAATTCAGCATCCTACTTGAAACAAATCATATTTAATTAAATATGTTCTCAATAGGAAATTATGGCAAATGAAATTGATGTCTCTTTTGTTTCTCTCCCCCTTTGGAAGCTGTAGATTATCAGCAATTTATGTAGTAGCACTTCAACTCAGGAGTTACTTTGTTTTCTTATTTGCATATTCTTTTTGACTCTACAATGTATCATAAATCAACTTTAGACAAGTGCGAACCATAAATAAATGTTCATTAGTGACATTCACAACACCAGATGTCAGATACAAAACCTTGAGATGCTTGTATAGAAGTGTTACAACTTAAAAGGCATTGATTTCATTCTGTACATTCTTTCCTGACTGAATTACCAGTTCCTTCTTTCTTGTTTCTGTCATGCATGATTTATTTTCATGTGTCAAGGTGATGCTTTAGATGTTTTGCTGCATATTTTCTAAAGATGGACTAAATTTGTGGCACTATACTTGAGTTGTTTATATTTCAGTGCTGCACCTGTTCAATACAAAATCATATTATATATACACTTTGGTATGGGAAAAAGAAATAATTGCTTATGTTTTTATGAACTGTGTATCATGCTCACAGCAATGGTGATGTGCGTATTAACTGGGTCCCTGTTACTACCAAAGGAACCACACTCAAGAGTGGAGATATTATATCAGTTAGTGGAAAGGGAAGATTAAAGGTAACTTGCCAAAACTTAAAATAAGGCCTGGGTTATCTGAATGACGTTGGATATATTATGTGATTAAGCCTTATGTTTTATTTCATTTTGGACCAGATAGGAGAAATAAACTCCACAAAGAAAGGAAAGTTTGCAGTGGAACTCATCCGGTATCTGTAGAAGTTTAGCAAGTGCTCCTTTCAAAGATAGTTTAATTGTCTAAATGACTCTTTTTGTGTGTGTGTGTGTGTGTGGGAAGCCTTGCTTAGCCTCATGTAAGTAAAACTTGTGAAGAGAAAAAAGTGTACACTGTACAGACAGAATATTCATCTTCTTATTACTCCCTCCATTTCAAGACTATTGATGTGCCCTTTAAGCCAAACGAGAGGATACCTGTGTAATTGTATTTGATAGTGATCTTATTCAGTAATATCAATCATCTAAACAAGCCTTTTTAATGAATTTGGGGACTTGTTATAGTAAACAATCATTTCTTGTTTTGAATTGAGACAACTCATAGCAAGGAGATCTGCCACTCTATTAGCTTCTCTGAATTCCCATTTCTCCTAAACTTATTGCTTTTTAAGGCTCAATCAAGCAGAATGCTAAGCATAATTTACCCACAATTATAAATTAAATTAAAAAAAATAACACCTGATTTTAGTCCTTACGTAAAAAATTACATTTTAATATTTGCATAAAAATTTGCAAATCAATCCTTATTGTTTATCAAAGTTATAATCTTGTTTAATTGTCTTTTTCATGTGAGAATAAAAATGAAAATAATGTTGGTATAAGGGTCGAAATATAAATCTTTTCTCAATGTAAAGAGCAGCGCACATTTCTTTTGTATATGAACTAAAAAACGATATTAAATGTAAGAAACAAATCTGAAACCACTATAATTTTGACGAATGACATTAATTTTTTACACAATTTTATTGAACAATATAAAATTTTCAAATAAACTAACTAGAGATATCGAATTTTCAGTTTAACCTATGCATCGCACAAAACATCACTTGCGGATCAATTCACTGTTACATGTTTATTATCGTCACCACTTTGAAGGCCTATTCCTTGATAAGTCCAACAAAATAATTTTAAAAAGCACCATTAAGTAAATTTCTGAACTTCTGCTCGTACTTATGGTCCTGATGAAGGATTGGCAAGTAAATTAATAGGAAATTAATAGGACTTGAAGAGGATACTATAACCATTGCTTTAAATTTGGAATCCAAAAATATTAATGTTGTATTAATGAGTATTGGTTTGCTAATCCAAGAGAAAAGTTAGGTAAAAGCAATGGGAAGAATTGTTCATGTACCCATGAGTGAGGCTTATCAACATATTTCTTATCATATGACAAACTTATAATTCTTACCATAACTTAGACCAAAAATTTAACACAAAACTCTAATAATAAGCTAAACGAATAGTTTCAATACACTTCATAAGAAAACTCACTTATAGAAACTAAGGGGAAAAAACACTTAAAAATCAGAAGATAATTTCAAAATCCCCCTAAAGAAGACACTTCGGCTATGCTAAAATTTTGCCACAACAGATTGTACAAAATGTATCGTTTGACAATGCCAATTAAATTGCTAAACGGAAACAATTCAATAAAGAATAAAACATCATTACTCATTAATTCCAAATCTCCACTTATTTGTAGGATTCCACAAGACGACCACGCTTCACCCAATCTTAATTTAGATTTGGCCAATGCCGTATACAACCCTGAAGCTGTCGTAAAAGACAAGTAAAAACTCATCCTCGGATGGTTACTCAAAAATCTCATTTTACCATTTATATTCAAAGAAAGCATGATTGCAGAAGTGAATCTAGCATAAAAATCAGCTCTTTAATCAGTAACCATAAATGGATCTACATCCCCAAGCTCAGCAACCAATGGTTTCAAATGATCTATGTCTTCATCTTCTGGGACAAAGTAAGTTGGGAAAGGAAGTAGAGATACGTCAGGTTTTTCATAGACAGCATCTTTTATAAAAACAAAGTTCCCTGTAGCTCCTGGGACCTGTTAAGCACATCATACAAAGAGAATTAAGCAATCTATAATAAAGCTCAAATCCAAATTTTTTGGTGAGTTCAATCGTGAACCAAGAAGTTGTGAATCGACAACTAAAATACAGGCTGAATACTGATCCATCCATGATTGTGCAAGTAATTTTGGCTGGACCATAAGTTTAAATTTCAATAACAGTACTACAACGTGAATTGCGAGGGATTTGAATTTTAAAAAATTTAGTTCATTCATGCTCAAGTGTCTGATGTGATAAGCAGATAGTTCTTGCCCTTTAGCTCCAATCTGAATGTGAGAATAAAAATAGGAAAGGAATTTACCTGGCCTTTCACCCACATCAAATTCCTTGCTGGATCGATTTTGTAGACCCATACATTTTTAACTGTTCTTTGCTCCACACCCATTCGCCCAGGCATCTTTTTACCTTTAAAAACCTGAAGGGCAATAGAAAAAGAATATTGAAAACCATCAAAGAGAAAATTATTTGAAGCAAATTAGAAATACGAAAACAAACATTCCAATCTAAAAGAGTATAACTTACCTTTCCATGACTAGTAAGATGACCTGTAGAACCAAGGCTTCGATGTGACTTTGAAGCACCATGGGAAGCTGGCCCTCCCTTAAAACCATGCCGCTTCATCACACCCTGGACATATAAAAGATATTTGAAATTGACACTCATAATTTGAAGAGACTTAAATCAACAAAACTAGAGCACCCTTCCGGTGTATGCTTTACTAACATTGAAAGGTTCTCCACCAACATACACAAAATATAAATAAGACGAGGAAAATAACATGATATGTAGAAACGCGGATGCAGATACATGCATAAACTTGTACAGATACTGAAAGAAGTAGAAGTTTTTTTTAAAAAAAAAACAAAAAGAGTAAAAGCAGCATTTAATACAAAGAAGGAGAAAATTACCTGAAAACCTTTTCCTTTTGTTATTCCTGTGATATCCACATACTGGCCAGGAACAAAATGGCGAACATTAAGTGATGTCCCAACAGGAAGTAATGCATCCTCTGTCACTGGAAACTCCTTAAGTTTCCTCTTCATTGGAACTCCTTGAGCCCTAAAATGACCCACTTCAGGCTTGGTCAAATGTTTTTCCTTCTTCTGTCCACAACCAATCTAACTAGAAATAAAGTATCAAAGAAGTCTATAATTAGATGCACACATACATACACTTAAAAACATCATACCATTAAACAATCAAGCCACAGCTAAATGAAATCGCACCAAAAAAATATCCAAACTGTTTAAACAGTTTAATAACCCAAACCTGTTTTCTTAAATCAGTTCAGTAATATGAACCAATTCTTGATCCCATGTTTATTTGGTAATAAGTTACAACCAAACCCAAAACAATCTAAAGATTATATTACACATCCAATCAGAAATCATTTAAGAACCCAAATCATCTTTGCAAGTCAGAGTATATGACTGTATGCATTGCATTTTAGCAAGAGACAAGAGGTATGTGACACAATAGTGAAGGGACCAAAAACTACCATGAAATGCTGAAAAGTATCAAACTCTAAATGATTGATGTCACATCAAAGTCGAACCCCACCTCCCCAAATAACTAACTGCATATTTGGAATGCAGTCTGAAATGTTGTATGCACATTCCAATATAAATCAAAGGAATAAAAATAAATGAACACAAAAGCAAGGGTCATGATCTGTTGATGAAAGTACTTTTACCTCAATCGTAATACGTAATGGTAACCCAAACATGCACTGAGTGTGTGTTTGGATTAGAGTTGAAAAATTAAAGTTTGATTGAACTCAACTTTGTAGACTTAAGTTTTGTTAAAAGTAGGTTTAATGTAACTTGATTTATGTTTGGAGTTTTCTACATTCAACAGAAAAGTAAGAGAGAAGAAGCTTTGAGTTCAACATCAATTTGGATGAAAATCACATTCAACAAAGAGATAGAAAAAGAAATACCAAACGAATAAGCACACTTTTGATGAGGTCAATTGGAGTACCCCCTAACTGCAACCAAACACACCCGAAAGCTACTGGGTGCAAATTCATCTCTAGTAATTCTATCTTGCAAAATGCAAGCCTAAGGGGCCCTCCCTAAAGTTACTGTTTACAACGAATCCATGAGAAGTGAACCACACAAATTCACTGCTTCAAGTGGCGACCATTCTTTACAAATCTATATTATGTAAACATGCTAATGTTAAGCAGTGTTAGTGTACGTGAAAGCATTGTGGGAGAGCTCTTTTGTTCAAACGTGCAACGGAATTCGTGATTTGCGTAAAACAACAAACACTTAGTAAACAAAATTTCAATTTCAGTTACAGCCAAAAAAGGGGTTTAAGAAATGGTAACTAGAAGAGAAGAGAGGTACCTGGAGAGCACAAAAGCCTTCTTTTTCAGGGGTCTTAACCTGAGACACGATGTTATCATCGACCCAAAGCACTGTGATTGGAATTCTGGCACCCCATTTATCCCAAAGCGCACTCATTCCACACTTTACCGCTATGAGCCCAGTTCGCTTTGAATTTGGAGTCATCACTGCGGGTTTTGGCTCAATAATCCGAGTTTGGATCGATGCAACATCGGAACTCAAGTATCGGAGCGGCGACGGCGAATCAACGGCGAGACGTTGCAGACGAGAAACGATGCCTCTCGATAGGGCGAGCATGGCAGAGCTATAGAAAGAATGGATTCAGATAAAACGACAAGTGAATCGAAATGAGAAGAAATGTGTTGCACTTACCCAGTGAAATGAGAATGGTGAAGATGAAGAAGGAGATCGCAGAACACGAAAAGCTTTACAAACGTTACACTGAAGAAGAGGGTTCGGGGTTTAGGGTTTTGAGTAGTGAATAAAGGACTCACTCACAGTGGTAATAACATACACTCTTCATAGTGGGTGTGCACTGTGCCAGAGGAATCTGAGCCATCAGATATAAAGGTTTTTACTTCAACGGTGTAGATAATTTAGGGAATAGGTGGTTTAATTTTTTAAAAAGAATATAAATGTAATTCCACATGTGCACATCTCTCCAATTTTCCAACGAGTGCTGGCTGTGATCTAAATATGACATTGTTAATTTTAGGTAGTATTTCTTAAAATATAAATTACATACTAATACCTCTACTAGTTAAAAATGTAAATGATGTTTTTAATGAGAATGATGTTGAATATCTCGTACTCTATTTAGTATACAAGTGAATAATTAATACGTAATCATGTTTTTTTAAGTTAATCTTTAAAGTTTATTATAGACCATAATTTATAAATAATGACAGATTTTTAACATAATTTATTTACGAGAATTTAATATTTTGAGCGTAAAAAATTAAATAATAAATATGCAAGAATTTAATAGCAGATGATATAATAAGTACGAGAACACTAATAGATAATTCTAAAATTAATTTTGTTATATTTTATAAACAAGGATAAATAATTTAACTTAATATTACATAATTAATTTATTTGTAAAAACTTCACTTTTATATATTAAGTAAATTATATATTTAGATAATGTGATCTCTAATATCACTTTTATTCTATCAAGAATTATAGATGTGTTGAATATAATAAATTAGATAATAGATGGTCCAATAATAAGTGATATGATAAGTTTAATGACAGAAAAATAATCTTACTTTAATTTTATAAAACTAATTTGTAAAGAAAAGTTGTTTAATTATATATGCTAAATCTTTAGACCATAATACTTATTTTAAATAAATATTTATCGTACATTGAATTGAATATACTTTAAATAATTAAAACAAAATGATTGAAATCATCATCCATATTTATAAAAAAAAAAAAAAATCAATGAAAACAAAATCATGTTTAAAGAAGATTAAGTCTTATTTAGTTTCAGAAAATATTATTTTATTGTAGTATTTATATTGATATTTTCATATAATATTAGTTATTAAATTTATTAAATTTAATGATAATAATATATTTTTTAAATGAAACTACGTATATTAATATTTTATTACTAAATAAAATATGGTCATTCAAAAAATTAAACATATATATAGTATATATTTTAATGAAAATATATTCTAGAGTCTTTTTTAACATAAGAGAATGAAGATATTATAATACTTACATCACTTAATTAAGTGAAGAAATCAATTTTAGCGGTATTAATTTTTTTATAATAACAATATTAAGTTAAATAGACTAAATTACATAGTTTAATATACGAAGAGAAGGCATTGCGATATCTCTTTCATTGTATAGGAATGTAATTTACTTTAAAAGTTTGTAAAATTTATATATTGTGATTTGACAGGTGGAAAAACTCAAAGAACGGTTATTAAGAATTTTTTTATTAAATTAATTAATATACATTTATTTTGGATGCTTATCAGCCCTACTAACAGATTTGTATTTATTTAAAATTTTAAAAACTAATTTGTTTATAATATGAAAGAATAATACAACCTTTTTTTATCTAATTTTTAAAATGAGTATAGCCAATGTAGAATACTTATATAACAAGTGGAGGGTTGCAAAAAATGCATGAGTAGTGCATACATTATGATATTTATAATTAAGATACCTAATTATCCTTCACAAATAGAATTTAATGTGTGATCAGTATTGGTAAAAGTAGTACCGTCACTGAAGAATTGGCAAGCTTTGATTAAAAGTTAAATATCAACTCTGAATTACATATTTAGGTGTTATAATATAAAATAGTTTTTTCTTCGTGGATTTCATCACTATTTATTCAGTTTTTAACTTTCTTAATTATTTGATTTTAGTTCTTGTAATTTATTTCGTTTTATAGCTAGTTCCTGTAATTTTTAAACATTTGTTTTTTAGATTTTGTCATCCATGTATTAGAAAGAATTGAGCTAATTAACAAATAATGGTGTAATAGTAGTTATTAACTGCCGTGAAAATGATCTCAACTAAAAATTTATTGTTAAATTATACACAAATTTATTTGGTTATTCACAGTTATAAACTTGTTGTTAGAGTGATAATCTGTGGCCGTTTAACAACGGTTCAGAATCTGTTAAAAGAAATAGAGCTAGAAATTTTGTGGTGGTTAAACCTAATAAAGTTAAAGCACACATTATTTTGTCAAGGAAAAAAAGTCATGCACTTTTCTAATAAAAAATTATTTTATATAATTAATTAATCACAGTTCACTCGTTACAATAAATTTATTAACCTTAACAACAAAATTTTATAAATTTTATAAAAATTTTAATTTATGATTTTAGACATAACTTTATTATTAAAGTGACAATTTGTACTTTGACAATTTAACAATAAAATTAAAATACACTTAACATAAAGATTAAAGTGTATTTAAATGTGTTCTTGCATATCAAATAACTAATTTTTAAGTAGAAGAAAAAACGTAAAAATATATAAATATAAATATAAAAAACGAGTAATTAAACCTATATTTAATTATCCTATTAAACTTTCGTAGGGTGTTGATTTCACGCTATACGAAATTATATATTAGTAACAAAACACTGAGTTTATGATACAACACGTAAATAGAACAGTAGTATCATTAATTGTTTTAAAAGAAATCGTATGTGAAAAATCAAAATAACATTTGCAAAAGATGAAATTCTGCATCATGTGCATTAACAAAAAAATTAAATAAATAAATGAATAAAAAGAATAAAAAAAGGGATAAACGCACATATTAAGGTGGTTGATCAGTTGGGTCCTTTGAGTTTGAGAATGTACTCAATACTACTCGGTTTATGTTCTATTTTTCACCTAATCATTTCTACTAACCTAAATTTTCTTATAATTCATATTAAGTTGAGCTTTACTTGTAATCACCCCTTCTAATTACTTTGGGAAAAAAAATAATTTGATTAATAATAGACTTGAGAGACATCAATTCACAATGTAGCTAATACTAATTAAGCTTTGTTGACAATTGACATGAAAGTTTGAATCAGCTTCATTAACATAGAAACTAAATAAATTCCGGCCATCTCTTATTAACTTGAATAGTAAACCAACAATAATAGCAAATTAAGACAAATGAAACTAAGTGCTTAACAGAATTAAAATGTGTACACTCAAATTTGGGATCTCATAAAATTTCAATCCAATTCTTCTTTTCTTTTTTATCCCTTTATTAATACACTAAGAATGTGTTAAAAACAATAATGACCGCAACAGAAAATCCTTTTATATATATCTCAAACTATTATATGATATAGAACAAAACTTAAATACAAATTTGTAAACATTGTTTGTTGAATTAAAACTTGAGTTTCACTTCAATAAAATATATGCATAATCCTTTGATGCAGACTTTTTATTGAAGTAAAACTTTCAAAGTTTAATATCTAATGACACAAACAACATTTATAAAGTTTGTTCTAAGTTTTGTAGTATAATATATGGAATTATGGATAATAGGATCCTTAACCTTTGAATAACTTTGTTTCATGCATACCCACAAACTCCATTCCCACATGGATCTTCAGGTGAACACTTCTTGTTGCACTTGCCACAGTGATTATCATTGGACAAAACATTGGTACAAACTCCATCGCAGCATCTTTGTCCTGGCTTGCATTTGTGGCCACACACCTTACAATTGTTCTTGTCACTAAGAACATTGCGACAATGCTTCTTGCAGCAGAAAAGTAGGTCCCTCCCCTTGTTTGCTCTAACACCATTGCAGATGTTATTAGTCACAACATTACACTGTCTTCCTTTCTTTATTATGTTAGCCAAGAACCTGCTTCTTGGTCCAAGATGGGGTAATGGGGTGTCTAGAACATACTCTTCTTCCCCTTCTTCCTCTTCATTCATGTCATGATCATCATGATCATTATCTATGTCATTTGAAGAAACAAATTGGGAATTGTGCATTGCCAAAGAAATGAGAAGAATGAGAATTGTTGTGAGGTTTAGGATTGTGTTGGCCATAGTGATGAATATGAGTTTGAGGTTATTGCTACTTGCTATGAACTAGCTTGAGAGGGTGTGCATGATTAAGGGAATGTTAATGCAATTTAAACCAAAGTTTATCGTGAAATATTGCATGATCTTAGGGGACGAAAACTTTTTGCTTGCAATTGCAAGGTTGAATAAGAGGAAGATTCATCTAAATTCTCGGTTTGAGCATAATTTATGTACAAGCATAATCTTGCTATTTAATTATTGTGAATAGTGAAACAAGTTAACCTGTTTTTGCTGATGTTTTAAGAAAGCTTCATAAATATATAGTTAATCGACAAAAAAGTGAAGATGCAAAATTCAGCTACTATTTTTTCCTTTATACTGAAATTTGGGTCTAGACAAATTAATCTTATAGTTTTAATCATGAATAAATATAATCAATTAGTGTAGGTAGGAATATCAAACTGAAAGCATTATTACGTTGCATATAATTTGGATTTGTAAAGTGTGTACATGGAATCATGGACTTTACTTCCAAGTTACAATACATACGTAATTGAATTTCCTCAAAACACTCTGATTAGGGCTGAATCGATTTAAAAACTCATGATAAAACTTGTAACTTGTCAAAGACTATAGTCCAACATGAATGAGACTTATAATAAACTTTAAGGGAAAAATTATATTTTAAATAAAAAAAGTTCTATTTTGAGTTTTTTTAGTCGTTTAAGGAACTTTTTACTATTGTACAAGATATTTTTACTTTATTGAAATTTACAATAATTTTTTATTAAGGAATTTAAAATTTAAGTTTTAAGCACTGTTACCTTATACGATATGGGAAAAATCAAGGGGATTTCAGAGGGTTCCTCTTAAATATTTTTTAAAGTTTCATATTAAATTTTTGGTTTAATATATATAATTTTATTTATATTTTGTTTCCTGTAATTTATTTTTTTTTATCTTTAGTTGCAGTAATTTTTACTGTTTCATTTTAAACTTTTGTGATGTCTATTTTTAATTATTTTATTTCTTTTTTATTTTTCATCTTTATAATTTATTTTCATTTTAGACTTAATCTTTATAAATTATTTCTTTTTCATATTTAATTTTTTTTATAAGAATTAAAAATAGAAATATAATAATTTATAAGGACTAAATGCGAGAAAAAAAAATTATAAAGAATAAAAAATAAAACATAAGGACTAAAAATGAAACCTAGTAAACATTAGGAACAAAATAACAAAAATAATAAATTTTAGAGATTAAAATATATTTTAAACCTATTTTTATAATACAATTTTTATGGGTTTCCTATTATAAAAATAAATTGGGTTTTTGAATTCTACCAAGAAATTTTTTGCTCTACAATCATTCCCACCAAAATCTTTGATAAACACCATCAATGTATGCCACAATTAGATCCTTCCTCTAAGCTCCATTTAGGAAACTTGGAATCAGGTTTTTGTAATTTAAGATTAACATTTTCCCAGGCAGAGCAGAGAATATTTATCAACATTAAAAATAAAAGTCCCAATTTATCGAAATTTCACCCTCAGAATAATTTGATATATTAATTTTCTGGATAATAAACTACTATACTTTTTATATTCTAAACGTTTTGAAAATTCTTTGTCAAAGCCTACTTACCCCCAAAACCATATATAGCGTAACTAGGTGACTCCGTAGGATTCTAAGAACACGTGACATGTCCCCATATTTTTCCCCAAAACCCTTTTAATTTTAAGTAAGAAAATGTTTATGTTGAACCTTTTTCGTAAGTCAATTTTAAAGAACATTTGTTAGTAATAAAAAATTAATTTTGTTAGGTAGCTATCTAGCTAATCATGTATTATTATATCTTTACAGTGTTAGACTGTTGAATAATTTTTCAGCCTTAAAAAAATATAATAACTATTAAAAAAATATAATAAACATTGAAAAAAATATATAACTATGAAAAAATATACAACTGTTTACTAGGTGACTAATTGGCCGATGCAAGAGTTGTTACTCACAATCTAATAAAAAATTGTCATAATTACCATCTTTAAAATAACTAACATCGAAATAAATGAACTCTATTTACATTTATGATTAAATGAAAATATTAAAAAATTTCCATACTATCTATATATTTTAATTAAATTATTTTTATAAATATATACTATTTGTAAATCTACTTCACTTTAAAATGAATATATCAAAAGATAAACTAATTTACAAAATATAATCAGAGTCTAATTTTTTTCCTACACTTTTAACTTACCAAACACTTCAATAATATGTGTGGAGACATGAGATACGTAGAATCTTTTTCCTTTTTACATTTGGAAATCTTATTTTTCAAGAATCATGCTCTTAAAAATTATAACTTTTAAAAATGTTTTAAATGTGTTTAGTCATCATAAGTATGTCGGAAACCTTTTTTTCCCACTTTTATAAGAATGTAAGATTATCAATTTTCACCTCTTAAGTAAATATTTCATTGAGAATCATAGTGAAAAAAAAAAGTCATTTTTTTTAAAAAAATTATCTTAAATAAAAAGTCTAACCTTCTCAATTTAATATCAATGAATCCTCTATGAAACACATGTTTTACCTTGAGGATAAAAGAATATGTAAGAACATCATGCTTTTTAACTAAATTTGTGTTCACCAAAAAATAAAAACTAATAAGATGCTAGTAAAATTGAAAATAAAAAAGTAAAAGAAAGATGAAGAAAAATAGCATTAGGCATTAGTAGACCTATGACGGTTGACCATGAGATCCACTGTAGGTGCACGTGTAGAGGATCCTCTTTTCCGGCGATAAGTGCGTCAGTCACCGTTATTGCTGCTTATACAATTGTCAACAATTGAATTTTCTCTCTAAATGAATCAGGACCGTTGAAAAGGTTGAATCTCTAGCAAATTACAGCAAATCGGGTTGACCTTGACTTTTACTTTCATCTTCCTGGTCGTTGCATAGCCTTTGATAACACCGATTTATGTGTGTTGAGTGTTAATTCACCAAAACCATGAACTTGATCAAGAATGAAAATTTCATTATTATTGTAGCTTAATGAAATTGGTTATCTCAATTAATTACATTATTGTAGCTTGATTCACAAAATTGTATCATCATTTCATCATTATTATCATAGTATTTATTATTATTATTATTATTATTAAATACAATAGAATATAGTTGAAGAATTAATTATATATTCATATACTACTCCAAGGGTGTCATAACTTATAAATCTTTCAATTTTCACTGCTATCTCATAAAAGTAAGTAACTGACAAATAACCATGACCGTAATAACCAAGTAAAATATGTAGAATAGGAACATAGAATTTGAAGTATCACATCAATATATATTTAAACTTTTAAATTTAGACTACTTTAAAGGATTATTTACTCTTATTTGATTAGGATTATTTACTCTTATTTGATTAGATTTATTTTAAATAACGGTCCATAATTATTTTTGAATGTAAATACAATATTAGGGTGAGTTTGGATATCAAGAAAGAAATGAAGAAGAAAAAGTTTTTTAAAAATATTTCAGAAATTTCATTATTTTATATTTTACTGTAATTCAAATATTTTTATTCTATTCCATCTCCCCGCCTACTAAAAATTCCAATCTTCAATCAAAATTTAACTAATTGTTTAAAACTTTAACCTTTCTCTAATTCTTTTCTATTGAAAATTTTCATCAAAATTTAACTAATTGTTTAAAATTTTAATCTTTTTCAAATTCTTTTTTTATGTGATTGAAATTAAAGAATATAATTAAATTAAAAGATGGCATCATCTTTTATCGATGTGGTATCATGATGATGATATTATTGTTAATGTTTTGGTAATGATCCTTAATAGGAAAAGATAATGCATGAAATATTTGAAAATGTTAGATAACTAAGAATTGAACATTTGCTAGTGTAACTAGGGATGAAAATGGGTCATGCTACCTCTTACGGCTTCTTTCTGATATGATTTATTTAAAGTGTAACATGATCTAACTAATTTTTTATATAATGATTAGGTTAAGACTATTTTGATAACCCATTTAAATACAAGGGGGGCTAAAGCTTTAAAAAAAGTCTACTAAATCTATCAAGATGTTATATATATATAGAGAGAGAGAGGAGAGGTGTGACTTACATATTTTAATAATTTTTAAACATGTTACCTATATATATATATATATATATATATATATATATATATATATATATGTGTGTGTGTGTGTGTGTGTGATAAAACAAGAATAATAAGGAAATATTTATACACGTTGTTGTTATTATTAATCAAGAAAAAAATAAAAATAAAAGATAAAATAAATTATGTCTTCTCATAGAAAAATATTTATACATCAAATTCTATTTCTATTCAACCTCATGTATATTTCAATTAGGATCACTTGAAAATTAAAAAGATTTCACGAAAGATATCATGTCAATTTTGCATGTGAGTACATTTTTGTTATTATAAGTTTTGGAATTAGATAGTAACATTTGTATCTTTATCTTTAATATATAACTATCTATAACAACACAACTTAAAAGATAGTTTAGGGTCATAGTTAATTAATTAAAAAGTTCATTAAAAAATTTATTGATTAAGACTCGAAAAAATATATATATATATATATATATATATATTAAATTTTTATAAAACAAATAAAATAATTTTTTTAATAGGCTTATAAACTGAATAAGACTTTTAAATAAGTTAGGTTAAGCCTTATGACATATAAATAGATTAGGCTAAATTTATATTTTTAACTAAGGTCATCCTCATATCTAACAAAATTTGACTCAACCTGACATTTTCATTTCTACTTACAATACACGGGATGATAACTTCATAGTAGAAAATATAAATTTATTCCAAAAACATAAGCAAACAAAATAAATGATTAAATGATTGACAAATAAAATAAAAAAGTAATTTTATTTCCTAGTATATACTTTGAAGGATGGCATAGTTCTGTTAGATTTAAATATAAATTAAAATATAAGATAAAAAATAGCATCATTAACCTCATGCATTAATAATATAGAGTTTCTTACGCTATCATCTAATTATGCGAACAATATGTAATGAATTTATTGATTTTTAAAATTTGGTTTGTAATTAGATGACACACCCCAATTTACTTATTCATAAACTTTATTTTACGTATAAAGTTTATTTAGAATTTAGATGATAAAAAATTTGTATATATTATTATAAAATTTATTATTAGTGTGAATTTTAAAATGCTTATTATAAAAATCAAAACTAATTTTACATTGTATTTTGTGATTAAATGGTAATATAAAAATGTTTTATTGAGATTTTTCTTGATAATGTAGCCTCAATTTTAATATAAGAGACTACTTACAAATAAGATATGATTTCAGAGTTAAATAAGAATGATTTTGAAGTTAATGTATTTATATGAGGAAATTAATATCTAGTATACAGATTAATGCATTTTGTAAACATAATTATTTTTCTTATTTTCTGTACAAATAAAGTTCTTTTCTATTGTTGGTTATTTATTTTCTAATTCATAAATTATTTTCAAATCTATATTTTCAGCCCAGCAATATGAATAATCCATTTTATGAATCAATTATGTTTAATTTTATCTCTAAAAATTTACATCTAAAAATTTATTAATGCTAGACTAACTAAAAACACCTTAAATAGTCTATAGCCAACGATGATGCAGTTCCGCTAAGTGTGTATGTAGACTGTAGTTTAGACAATTTCTAAAATGTTTATATTTTTCAATTTATAAAATTTTATTTCACACTTAACTCTAATATGTAATTAATGTTAACTCATTTATAGGATTTTTTTTTCTTCCTTTTTTCTATATTTTATAACTAGTTATTTAATTATTTATATATTATAATTATCTATTAAATAATTTTCTCACGAAACTTAATTATTGTATCCACGTTAAAATTGAAGTCTATCCCACATAACACCACAATCAATGGCTACGATTATGTTCTCCAAATAGAATTATGTTGAATAAAAACCTTAGGTAAACCATAGTAATAAAACTAATATGTAACAACTCTTACCCAATAACAAACTATAACAATTAACATATGTTCAATTGTAAATTACTCGAATAATTTAAAATATAAATAAAAATGTTAATTCATAATATCAATTGTCCCAACAAATTCATTTTAGTTAAATTCTTATTTAGACATATATTTTGTTTAGTATTGATATAATTATATACTTTTGGTCCAGCAACACACAACACAATAATAAAAAATAATTATTCAAGAGAAAATTGAGTAGTCTTACACATGTAATTTAACTAACCATTGGTGTTGTGAATTTTCACTCTTAACTAATATAACCTGGTTGGTAATTACACAGACCATACATTTGAATATCCATTTGTTGCTCTAAATTAATCTATTGCTATGCTACTTTATTGTTTTGTAATCCCAAAATGTACTTATAAAATCGACCTTGAATCATGTTACAATGAAAAACTAATACTTTTTGAAACATTAGCTATAAAGATTATAATTTTAAAGAAGGCAAAAAAACAAACCAAACACTTTAAGATAAAGTGATATATTAAAAATATTTTTACAAAAAAAAAAAAGTGTAACTATTGTCTAGCTCAATTACAATCGTTTTTTTTTAATATTCATCTCCCTAGATCTAAATGCATAAGATAAAAATATGTGTATTTATACAAAGCTTTTACACCTTTAATATCAATCTCTAACACCTAGCAAAACAAACTTTAGCAATATGTATAAGACTGTAAGTTCATCACATAGTTCAAAAATGAACTAAATGGTAAAATTTGTATAAAATTAATTTCTAACCGTAATTATTACCATGGTTTTTATATTCATAATTATTATATGTCAATGTTAATTTTTCAGAGTAAATTTGAATATGGTTTTAGATAAATTATAATTTTATTTTAAAAATTATCATTATGTTATAACTTAAGTATTTATAATGTTGATCACTGGTAAAAAAAAAAAATATTAAACGACATACATTTTAGGGATATATTTTATTTATTATATACCAAGAAATATATCTCGTGCTTGCATTGTACGTAACTGTAGAAATAAACTGAAAATAAGAAGAAAATGAATGGATAAAGTAAGTGAAAATAGAACAGAGCACGAAGATGGATCGGGGACAAGATTGTTCAAAAGAATGAGTAGAATAAAGTGGAGACTAAAGTAACTAATGGAGTTACTCTCTTTAAAGACATTAGTTAGAAAAATAATTAAAAGTAGTGAATTTTATTAAAAATTATGTAAAGGGCACCAGTTGATTTTTAAATAGGTGTTTATCATGGTGTTATTATTATTTTGGAGTTTTGTGTCGTTCTTTTTTTTTTTTCTTTATTATTTAACAATTTTAAACTTTTCAAATATAAAAAATTACATAATTTATTAATAAATAGTTAATTTAAATGGGAACGTTACGGTATCGTTTAGGTACCATTTGTCTAAAGACAACACGTAAAATTTAATTTTTAAATATATATATCCTGTGGTATTATTTTATAACTTCCACCATACATTAGAAATAATAATTCGACTTTTATAGTGTGGGAAATGTAATTAGATAACTTAAAACAAATGTGTGTAAAAAGTAAAGTAAAGGTGAAAATGTAGTTTATGATCTCTATCACGAGATTAATCTCTTTAACTAACTCCTCACACTCTTAATATGTAGCCATCACCAAAATCAACTATTCTTATCACACTTTCAAAATCAATTGTTGTACTCACACTTGAAAGCTTGTTTGTCAAATATAGTTCCATTTAGCAACCCATGTTTACTTTTATGAATGAGTTGGGCTACTATTGCACTTGCCTTGTCTATTACTTCTTGGCCCATTATGGATACAAGAATAGCTATTACACATTTTCTTATACAGGCATACGTTTGTTACTCTTTTGTTTTTATATAGAAAGTTGAAGTTTACGTGCATGTCCCAAGTCAATGTAATATATGCTCTTCCCGAATTATTCGGTGATGCAACAGGCTTAATATTAATCAATAATTTTAAAAAGATTATAATACTAAGTCAGAAACATTAAAAAATAATTCTTGAAAAATTCTAATATTAAGTTAAAAATATATTAAGTTAAAAATATAAATTATGAATTTAACTCAATCTTATAAAATTAGATTTATATGATAAAAAATTATTCTCCACTATATAAATGTAATAAGACATATGTCTCGAAGAAATGTGAGATTTTTAACAATTTTTTTTTAAATAGATTACTTAATTTTTCTTTTTAGTTTTATGATCAAAATTCATCGTTTGGTGGAAGGAATGAAACAATTTTCTAGTGGTTGGTAAATATTTTTAGTTAAATTATTTAATTTTTACTTAAAATTAATTAAGCAAAACTTGATAGTCAAACTGAAGGTTTCTTGCCAGACATATAAACAAACCTTCGTATTCATTGCATAATACATGTTAGGAAAGGTAACTACATTGGGACCATTGTGTTGACATTGACAAGAACTAGATGGTTCTACTTTAACTTTAGAGATTTTGCTGAAGCTTGTGAATTAATGATACATTTATCTCTAACTAATTGGATAATTACATGATACCTATGCCTTCCAAGAAAGGCTCTCTTAACCAACATTTTGTGGCACCCCAAATGCTATAGAGACCTTCTTAATTTAGTTTTACTCCATTCATCATTAATAAATACAGTTAATGGAAACCCTCTCTCTAGCTGGCATGCATGAAAGCTTTCATTTTAAAGGAAAGAAGTAAATAAATTTAAATACACTAAATTTAAATTCACACTCACATATTACATGACCACTCTTGGTAACTTGTAAGTTTACGAAAAAATATAGAGTTAATTACGGGTTTAATTACATGATTTGGATTTAGTAGAAATGATTAATCCCTAAAATGCAACTAATTAATGACTGAATTTTTTTAAAGAAAAATTTATATTTAGTGTTAATTGTGTCCGTTTTGAATAAAATTATCTTCTTAAAAAAAGAGATTAAAAAAATTAAAGAAATGATAAATTCAATATTCATGAGATTGGACCAATTATGTGTCTGATATAATTAATTCGTAAAATTATTAGTAATTAAATTAACACGTGTACTTTTTATCAACGATATTTAAAGTCACTGGAAATATATTCATCTATATTAATCATTTATATTTTTGTTATATTTCTATTGAGAAAGGTTAATTTTGTAATAATGGTAGATAGATATATTATTTTATAATAATAACATTAAAAGTTGTCAAAAGTGACATTTGTAGATGTAATGTTGCATGAGAAATATGTATTTTATTATAAAAAGATTAAATTTATTGCAAAAAAAAATAGCATCTTTATGACAATAAGTTAATGATTGTTGGGCAAAATTGTATTATTTTCTAATAACATTAAAATTTGTTGACAAACTTACATTTATAACGGTAATATTTCGTTCAAAAATGTCATTTGTTAACAACATTAATAGTCAGACTGGCAAAATGTAAAGAAGAGTACAATAGTTAAATTATTTTTATTATTTTAAGTTTATTGTAATTTAATTAATTATTATAGTTAAATTATTTTTATTAATATAAATAATAAAAATAAAATATAATTTTTAATAAAATAAATTTAATAACATTTTACAAATTTTAAATGATACAAATTTTAAATTATTTTATTATATGATTTGATAATTTATATCTTGATTTAAACTATATAAAATGATATTATTTTAATTTTCAGTCATCCAAGTTTATTATATCATATTTTGTTAATATAATTTTATATATTATTTTATTAACATCACAATTAAACTCTAATCAAATTGCTGAATCATGATTTAATGTTTTGATCAATTTACTACCCAGTTAAATTTTCTTAACCTTAAAATAAATCAATTGAAATAAGAAGGAGACGAATTAAAAAAACACATGGTCATGCATTGAGTATTCAAGAAATGAAAGAGCATCTGTGGCTAATTAAAATAAAAGGGTAAGACAATGTAAGAAAGCTGTGAACAGTATTGATTAACCTTTGAAATGGTAATGGGAAAGTGGTCCCTTAACACCATCTCTGAATTGCTCCTTAATTGTCCCCACAACAAGTGAGTCAAGTGACCTACTCCAACATCTTACCATTATTACTATCCAATCATAATCAATAACAATCCATTTTCATACTCTCTTCACTCTATTTAAGCTCTTCAGGTTACCTTACCTTATCTACTACTAATTTTGATTACTCCCTAATCTTGTGTTTCCATATTTTTACCACCATTATACAATGTATCAATATATATTACTTCATATATATACAACATGATTATATCTTCATTTTCTCTCTAGCTCATAGATATTCTCACTTACCGGGTCAAATAATTGTGCCGTTTATAATATTCCCACAACACATGAATATAGGTCGTCTAAATATATACCATGTGAACCCATAAATCTTCACTTTAATTAATGTATATTAAAAATTTAAGTTAGAGCTATAGGTATCTTTAATAGAAAACAAACTCACTCAAATTGGACAAGACTATATAATAAATAATAAAACTCTAATTTCAAATATTTAATAATTATATACTTAGAGTTTATTGAACTCAAAACAACTTATTAGGATGAAATAATTCTATGACAATTAATGCACGCAATGATGATAAATGTAGCAATATGTCGTGACATGCATGATATTTTTACCCCATTATTTGGATGTGCATGCAAATTTTAGAAAACTCTGATTTGGGGTACTTACAATTACGATTCCTTTGACATGAAGTAAAGGCAAAGTAAATGCCACTCAAAGAAAGGAGCAGATGTTTTACCATCCTCAAATATATATATTCAATAGTTTGCATTAGTAATTTCAATATTGCAACATTGACTGGTTTTGTTTAAACGAATTGTTTGAGAATAAAATAATAATATAAATAATGAGAAGACAAATAGTGTATATGTACATTTTTAGTTGATTCTTAGTCATAGTAAGCACTTGTTGTCTAACTAGTTGTGTCTACGTGACACATTGGACATATATATAAGAATTTAATAGTGAGGGAGATACTTTATTTATTTTCTGTCCAAGTATGGGAAGTTTAATTTGTTCACTGACAAGGTCTTTTTGACCAGTATTTGGTGATTGAAACTTCCTTGCATCAAATGAATACCAATATAGATGTCATTGTTCTGACAGTGACTTCTTCCTACCAAAATTGATCGGGTCAAACATGTATCTTTTTTGTAAAGGAGAAAAATAGAGAATGAATTCTTTTACTGTGCTAAGTACTTACTTATGCCATACACATGCTCATTTTCTTCTTTCAGGTTGACTGATTTCACTAGTTGACATTTTTTAAATGATTGTTCTTTGGTATCATTATCTAATTTCTTTTGAATTTTTTTTTTTTTTTTCACATATGGGTGAGGACGTGATGAGGTAGCTAGAACTTATTAAATTGGGAGAAATGTTACTTCAAGATCGTTTACTACAATGCATTTATACTTTGCTTTTGAGTTTGAGGGGGAAAAGATAAAAATGTTGGGATATATATATTCAATATTTTTGTATGTTTTTATTATTATTTATGATAGTATATGACTGGGGTACTAAATTAAGTTATAAAATAATGTATAAAAATCAATATATATATATATATATATATATATATATATATATATATATATATATATATATATATATATATACTTCATTCACAGAATAAACATTGATTGGCATTCAATTTAGTATTGGAGCCAAAGAAGGAGTTGTTTGGCAACAACTTGGCATATGGGCTAAAAAATTAAAGGTGTTGAGTTTTGAGCGAACGCTAAACCAAACAGAATATAAAGGAAACCTCAAAGTTCAGTAAATGGTCTTTTAAGTTTCTCTGTTGGGTTCAAAAATTATAATGTTTCATATTTATTAACTGACTTAGATCTTTTAACAATAAAATTCAATTAGTGTTACAAGATCAATACAAAACACATTTAAAATAAGCAACTTAATGAAATATTTATTCAATAAATATAACCATGCAACTTACGTAACAAAAGATAAGTGGTTTCATATTAATGTGAATGTTGAAAGCAATGGGGATAGTGAGGGCCCTTTTGTTTGACTAAACAACCGTTTTGTTTGCTTTGGCTTCAAAGAGGGAGAAAGGGAGTTGTAGTAGCACAATACGTTAAGTCTTATCAAACATGTTGTCTATAATAATAGTAAATTTCTGCTTTCACCAACCAATCAGATAATAATTACTATTACTAATTAGTAGTTACACTCCAACTTAATTTGTTGTCTTTACTCAAATTATCCAAGATAAAAATAAATTTTAAGATAATAAAATAATGTTTCGGTAGAAGAGGTTATAGTTAAACTCTTTGTCCGAGGAGAGTATTCAAACGAAAATGAGTGTGAAAAACGGTGAAACATTATTAAAACATCTAAATTTTAATATATATATATATATATATATATATATATAATATTATAATAATGATGATAATTTTATAATAAATATTTAATGAGTTATTGAATATAACAATCAACTAATGTAATATTAGCCATGGGAGTCTAACTCAATTATTGAACAAGGGTGTGATATTTGCCATAGACTTTTTTATATCTGTCTTCAATTTCTACCTGATAAAAGGAAAAGAAAAAAACTAATGTAATAATACTTAATAAGTACCAAACTAACATGAAAGAAAAAGGGAAAATGCGTTGGGAAATATAACATATAAAATGTTATTACTTTGGTTTAGTTCTATTAGTTTGAATATATAATCTTTTTAGTCAATTAATTATTTTTAAAATTAAGTAAATTTAATCATGTCATGAATTTTTCTTTACTTAAAATCTCATTATTATTTTCTATCCAAGTATGTGAGAGTTTATGTTGAATTTGGGATACAAGACAGTTTAAAAGTTTAGAAGTAATTAAAAACTTTAGTGAAAAAAATGATTTTTATGCTATATGAAATTAAGATTTTTAGAGAGAAAAAGTTTGAGTGTTTTTTTTTTGGATCAAATTTAATGTTTTTGTTGGTGAGTTTTGAGGAAAAAAAAACGGTTAAAAGTAATGTAATCATTTAAATTTAAATAACTTAATTAGAAAAATAAAAATTTGAAGATTTTAGGTAAAAGAAATTAAATTCGTAATTGAACCAAATTGACCTAGTTTTCAAAAAGTAAAATAACTTAATTACCTTTAAAAACTTTTAAATATTAAAATAACACAGACAATATTGTTTTATAACATCCTAACTTAAAGTTAATTCTGACAAGTTATATATTGAAAATTTTTATATCAATGTATAGTAAGATTGAAGAATAAATTCTCATGTTTTTAATTCATCCAAAATTGATTCTCTTAGAAATAATGAAAACGGAACTTTTAGGTCTAGTATGAACAGAATCAATTCTACTAAAAGCAAAATATAAAATTATTATATTACCCTTCTTCTAAAGTGAATTTGTATTTGGTGTGAATCTAGTACGATATTAGTAATTTTATGTCTGAAGATAATTTTATTTTATAACATTCAAACAAAACCACCAATTTTTATATTAATTTATTTAATATATGTTGTTTTGATCAATCTACTGTTTTACAATTATCAAATACTCCATAAGATAACTTGTTAAGATATTAATCATATTATAATATGAAGTTGTCACTTATCAAAGCAACCAAGTCTTTATTTTAGCCACATTCTTAACATGTCACAAATTCTACCAAGTTTCTCACCCACCAAGAAGTTTCCTACATAAATTTGTACTCTCATAGTCTCATTATTCTCTCTTTGTACATTTACCTCATCATATAATATACTTCCTTTGTTCAAATTTGAAACACTCTTGTAAAAGCTTGCTTCTATTATGGCTTATATATTATTATATATGGGTACGAAATAATGGTGCTACTAATCCAACTTTCCTTGTTATTAATTTCATACACACGTGATTCTCCCACGTTGAATTAATCTAGCACACAAAGGGTACCCTATAAGGAAAGGAACAAAATTATTGCTTTATTCTGACCTCACTTATGACTTTGTGTATTAGCTACTAGCAAGGACTAATCTATAACTACGTGAGATGTTATTTTAGGACATGAGAATTTGTGAAAATAACGTGAAAATAGAATTATAATTTTTTTTTTTTACTTTTATCCAATTTTAAAAAAATATATTTTTAAAAAATTAACCAAAAACATTTTTACCTCTATTTTTTATCTTCAATAAAAACAGAAAATACTCGACCAAACAGGAGTTTATATTTCTAAAATTCGAAATGATGAAAAAAATTGGAAAGGAGCATGAGAAAGATTAACTAACGATATAAGAATACAATTCTATAATATTTGAGTAATTCTGTGGACCTGGCCAAACAATATGAACTGGCCTGCAAACATTGTCAAACTTTTCGGCGTAACCTTGTTGAGCTTGGAAAATGAATCCTTCTTTGTTTCTTTCTATATATTTTACCCTTTTCTCTCGGAGACAAAAATATCTTCTACAAAAATAATTATAACTTTTTATACAACTAAAAGTACGATAAATATGGAATAAAACATGCGTTTATATATAATACATTTATTAAGAAAAAGCTATAAATTCATATTAATTAATTAATTAATTAATTAATTTACATGTTTGTTGAAACTATTCAAACTACAATTCAAGAACAATATATTAGTAATGTAAAATCATTTATATTCTCATTCAACTACACATCACTATTCATAGAAATTCAAAGAAATTTTATATATAAAAAAAGTATTTTAGTGCATAGATATAGATAGGTATAGAGAGGTGAAGGTGAAAGCACATATGCTTAAGATGTAGCAATTGTGAGACTTAAACCGGCCTTGACGGTGACATAATTAAAGGCTAAGTTTGGCGGACCCTGCAAGGCAGAGGCAGCTATATATTAATATATCTTCAAAGTAATTAAGGATTCTCATTATAATTAAGCCTTGTCACCCTCTTATTCCTCTTTTTCAGCTTTGCATAAGAACCACCAGTGTGACACCTAATACTTTACATTGTTTAATGTTTGTGGTCTTAGACTATAGACTATAGACCATAGACCATAGAGTCAAGCAAGCCGGCCAATAACCTCTCTTATATATTGCTTTTCCCTAATTTTGCTGAATCCATTGGTTAATTTATTGTATTTGACATGATAAAATAGTTCATCAGTCATTGCCTGTGTATGTTTAGGGAACAGATTTGTCTTCACCAATTGGCATTTGACATGATATAAATGTAATGTAGAAATTTGTGAAAGTATGCACATGGCAGTATTTGATGATAAATAAATTACCAAAGGTGTGATAAAGTTATGGCATCATGGAATATTTTAATGTGTTGTTTGTCTACAAGGTTATCTAACATGGTCTTGAGTGAGGTGTAATATATGTACAATTGGTGTTGGCGTGTCAGTGGTTTTAGGACACTGTACCCTCTCATTGCTTCAATATATATCTACTTGTGTGTTGTGGGTGAGTAACTAAAAGTAAACTTTTTTATTATAAAAATAAGAAATCCCTTTTGTTTGAACATCATACACTATTTAAGACTATTTTACTAGGAAGACATTCCACCTAGCTAGGACAGTAATTAGTCTATCTACCTTTTTGTGTGGTTCAGGAGGTTCCTTTCACAAGAAGAAGCTTGAAATTGACTCATGTAAGAGAATAATAATGTGTTGGAGAATGGAGGTTCATAGTTTTTTCTTGGTTTCTTTAGAAAGATGCACAAGATAGATAGATCTTCCTTATAGTAACCAATGGGCCAATTCCATTAATGACATGTTTGATTGATGATCATTTTGAAATTAATATACCAATTCTCCAATCATGTGTCTCCAACACCAGAGGTGATCACGAACAAAAATAAAGGGTCATTTTCATAAAAATAGATCATGACTTAACTTTAATTTAGTATATGGTCTCTTTTGTTGCTCAAGATATCACATAATTTGGTATTGCGCTCTGTCATGTGTTCATTGCTAGTCATTCTTCAATGCTTACTCATTTCCCACTTGAAGGTGGGCATGGTATCTCACTTTCTCTCTAAAATCCATTTAAAACTATCTCACTGATTTTTGTAGGCTCATCAAACCCTTTTTGGACACTTTTTTCTTCACAAGTTATTTTTTTTTCTCTAATTAATTACCATTGAAAAACTTCTTTGACTTCCCAATTACCATAAATTCTGATTCACTAGCTGGCAAAAAGCCACTCAAAGACTATGCCAATAAAAAAAGAAGAAGAAAGAAACTTTAAAGTAGATAATATATCATTTTCTCTTTGATGCACATTGATATTTAATTATTTACCTAGCTGAAAATTCAAAGCAATATGATTTGTATTTGATTGCAATGATAGCTAAAACAGGACGTTTCTTCTTTGACACTTAAACCGGTAATAAATTCATAACTTTTTTTTTATGGGAAATTAATAAGTTCATAATTTTGCATAACAGAAAAAAAAGGGTTTAAAAATGGATTCCACGATCTAAATAATGATTATCCGTTAAAGGGTAATGAATCAATTCATAAAAGCAGTGAGTGACTTTGTCTTATTGGCAAAATATTTGGTCCCCCCATCACTTCTTCTAAGGTCTATTTCTTTTTTCAATGTAAATAATATAAATCAGAATTTGATTCCCTTTTTCTTTTTTGCTTTTCAAGATTTTAAAGAGTGGAAAGAAAAATCTAAACCACTAACTCAAGTGGACAGTGGATATGAAATTACATATTACCAATCAGCAGCTTTGGAGAATGAAAGTTATGGAATCCAACAAGTGCTCCCTCCCTGCTGCACTTTGTTTTGGGAACCGAACTGATTCACATAGGCCATCAAGGTACAAAAGACTCATTAATTTCTTTAAATTAATGCCATTATCATACCATATTAATTAGTCACTAGATCAAGATAATTAGTCACTAGATCAAAGATATTTTGGATTATACACCTAAACATGTATACATTAATTGAAATAATTGAGCATTCAAACTACTCCAATTATCATATATACAGCACCACCTTAGGAGTGCAAGATAAAAATTTAAGAAAAAAATAATCCAACTTGAGAGGTTAAAAGAAAAATCATGAAAGCTAGTTTTTTTTTTTTTTAATGAGTGGAATTTGTTTGACTAATTATCACAAGATTAATTAATCCTTAAACAAAAATTTATTTAAGGGGTTATCTCTTCCCATCTTAAGAAATGTTTTCTCTTTTCAATAGATAAAAACTGAAGATATAATTACATGATTAAAGGGTAAAAAACATGAAAAGAAAAGAAATCATAATAGGATTTTATATAAATATGTTGTTTTTATTTAATATTTTTTTCTCACATGATCCTCTCATATTAACCAATAAGAAAATTCCTTATCCAATTCAACCCCAGTTACCATAATGTCATTATATAGTAAGTACAAGCTGCTTCTTCAATATAACTCTAATATAAGAAAATACTAGAAAGCCAATTTGTTCTTCTTTTTTACACCTATATATAGGTCTTTGGGAATAGATCGTATAATATCATTGGAGCATAAATATTTGAAGTGAGGTTGAGTTCTTGTTTCATTCTTGAAACTTTTTTCTGTTCATATATGCTTTGTTATATACGGTGTGAACATGTGATTTCTATCAAATGTCTCATCCACCTTATCTTTGAGAATATTACATATATAGTTAATTATAAACATCATTTTACACGGCTATCTTTTTTTTTCAACTGAAAGAAAATAAGATAGTTAATATATATATATATATATATATATATATATATATATATATATGTAACAAATTACACTAAATAATAAATTTAAAAACTAAAATAATAATAAATATCTTTTAAAAATTTACAATAGTAACAAGGAAAACAATAGTAACACAGGGAAACTCATGCTGTTACATGTTCAGCCATTAAAGTAGAATATTACACAATATTCGAAGGAAAAAGATCAAAGGGTTAACCAATTACTTGCAATCACACTAAAATTCTCTCTAAACAGAGTCAACTCTTATGATTTGCAACAAAAACTCAGATAAGATCTGTCTAATGCATGTCTTGGAGGACACTGGACAATCAAAAGCAAAACATTGACTCTGTTCTTGCTTGGGGAATTTGCTTAGATCAAGCATTTTTTTCTTACTCGTGTATATGTGAGTGATTTCTAGCATAGCCTATGTATTACTATACATAGAATTAGACTACCGATAACCCTTTACAAGAAATTAAAAGGAAGTGGATGCAATTGGAAATGAACTTTTGTATAAGACTAAATAGTTTGATAACTTTCATTGACCTGAACTTAAGTTGAAAAAATTTATTCATATAAACTCAATTCAAGTTTGAATTCAATACTTGCTTTATTTAATCAAATCATGCTAAATTGACTTGACTCAATGATTTCCAAATATATATTGTGGAATAAAAGTATAGAAGTTAGTAACTTGTGCATAAGTTTATAAAAATCTAAGAACTTGATTCTACAAAATGCAAAAACAAATATAAAAAATACTCTTCAAACTTTCAACTTCTAAAAATGAATAACGTCGCCCTCTCATTTTCAAAGATGACATATGTTTCATAATTTACTGAGTCAAGATTAATTGTTAAGTAACAGACTAGTCTTATTTATAATATATGATTGAGAAATTTTATCTGCAATAACAATAAAAAAAGAAATTCTCTGAATGTAAAAAGAACAGAGTCTTATACCACTGTGTGAATTGCATCGATTATTCCCTTGTAATAAATTTTATTCCTCTAAGTTGGGCAGGTTGAAACTTCAGTAGGTTACATACATAGCCATGTGTGAGAGAGTTACCTAAGGTGACACATGATTAGTTCGTGGAACACACGCTCCGTTTGAAAGTGCTAAAAACAAAGGACAATCTAGGAATGAAGGGTGTTATGATAAAACAAGTACCTATTTATCATTCATCATCGCCACCTATCCCATCACGTATGCAAATGCAATAGTCTCACCTCAGTTAGGCTCTGAAGTCAATGCCACAAATATTTTTAACACCATAATAATTACACCTTTGCCAGTGGCGTGGTACAGATGCCTCATACCAAAATTCCCAAATTCTACCAATTCCCTTCCCTTTTCTCTCTTTATAAATCCTAAGTCTTGTTCGGGGCATTTTCTCTCTGGCCAACCAAACCCCACCAAAAAACAATTTCAGTTTTCAAGAGAGAGATATTTTATTTTCATAAAATGGCCTCAATAGAAAAAGAAGCCTACAAAAATAATAGTATATAGTGTATAGAAACAACAACAAAACACAAGCTCCACAATAAACAACCCCCCCTTCAAGGCTTCTACTTCTATTTCTACCCTCTTTCTTTCTTTCTTTCCTCAAAGCCTTGTTTTTCACTATTTTTTTTTTTTGCTCCAATCCCCACCCAAATCACCCCTATGTCCTGAGCCTTTTTCTCTCTTACTTTGTACAAGACAAATATTTCATATTTTTGTTGGTTTTGGTGGAAAGAGAAAGAGAGGGACATGGAAATCAGCTCCAGGCTTCAAGAAAGAGAGAATCACAGTCACAATCACAGCCAGAACCACCCTTCTTTCATGAACTCTCCAACAAGCAATGTGAGCAACTGCATGAGCAGCAGCAATAGCAATGGCATCCAGATTCCCACACCACCCCTCACTCCAAAAACCAGCATCCCCAGATCTGACACCAACCCTTACCCTACCACTTTTGTCCAAGCTGACACCTCCACTTTCAAGCAAGTTGTCCAAATGCTAACTGGCTCATCAGACACCACAAAACAGCCATCACCACCACAAGATCCAAATCCACCACCACCACCGTCATCATCATCTAGAAACTTCAACATACCCCCCATCAAGACTCCACCAAAGAACAAGCAACAAGGCTTCAAACTCTATGAGAGAAGAAACAGCCTCAAGAACAGCCTCATCCTCAACACCTTGATGCCAAATTTTGCTCACAACAACATCAACAACAATCTTTCTCCATCTTTCTCCCCTAGAAAGCCTGAGATCCTCTCACCAAGCATTCTTGACTTTCCTTCCCTTGCTCTTAGCCCTGTCACCCCATTGAATGATGATCCTTTTGACAAGTCCTCACCTTCATTGGGAAACTCATCAGAGGAAGAAAAGGCCATAGCTGAAAAGGGTTTCTACTTGCATCCCTCTCCCATGACCACTCCAAGAGACTCAGAGCCACAACTCTTGCCTTTGTTCCCACTTACATCACCTAGAGTCTCTGAGTCATCACCCTCTTGAGGAGATTTGAGAGGACAAGAGATTGTGCCCATGGCTGTGACTTTTGTTGTGGATGATTTATTTCGAAGATAGAGAGAATGGTTGGTTACATGGGTTTTGAATTTTGATTTGAATTGTTTATTATGGCTTCTTCCTCCATCAACAACAAGGTACAAAAGCTTGGTCTAATTGTAAAAGTGGCTTTCTTACCATGAAATGGCAACTCTTTCTTTATTCTCCTGCTTTGTTTTCCCACCTCAAAATATTGGTTTCTTTTTCCTTTCCATGAATGAAAGCAGCAAAAAATTAAAAAAAAGTGTCTTTGTCCAATGAATTTTTTTTTTCTTTTTCTTTCTCTTCATATTCCATCTAGTTCTTCAAGGGTTATTATTCTTGTTTAGATGAGGAATCAAACACATCTTGGGAATAATCACAATCATAGGCCATAGTGTCTCTTTTGATTGAGTCAGGGTGATGAATTCAATGAATTATTAATAAGGGTCTTCACAGTGTTTGTGTGTGTGAGTGATTGCTGTGTCACACCAACCACCAGTGAAGTTTGTGTTCTGATGAAGAGAATCCAAAGATGGCTCTAAGAGGTTGCTTGGAAGGGACACATAATGTTACTGATGAAAATCAGTGTTGGAAAGGACATAACCGTATCCCTTGTTGTCATCATAGCAGAAAGATGCACCAAAAAGAAGGTGGGTAGGTTAACTTTGATGAAGATTGAAGGGTGAAAAAGAGGGTCCCTCTTCTTGGTTATATGCCAATTTAGTCTAATCAGTTTCTCAAGTAACTCAAAATCCAGATAATGATATAATGTGTTATGTTCTTTTTTTTTCTTTTTCTCTTTTGTTTTTGCTGACACTTATTGGAAGAAATTAAAACCATTTTCTGTATTAGTTTTCAAGTACCTATGATGAAGTAAAGCAATGACCACTTTTCTTTCTTTGCATCGTTTTTAAATGCACAACATTTATGCATAATGTCAGTATCTAACTTGTACTTCTCACAACAATCTAGACATAAGACCTATGTTTGTGTTGATCATAAAAATTGTATGCTGTATAGGGCCTAATCCTAATGTGTGTTTATTGATCATAATAATTTTTGGGTGGCCCGCACACAGAGGCCAATGTTTTTTTCCTAGTACTAGGGAAACAAGGAGGACCAAAGTTTTCACTGCATAAATTTCAATGCACGCAAAAAGAGAAAAACACTTATGGTGTGTGGTGTGAGAAATAAAACAAGGAAAAGGATTTAAATTGTAGTTATTGATAACAGGAGTGGCAGGACTATGCTCATTGTGTATATATCTTGAACTTCTTTTTTTAATTGTTAGTTGAAAATTTGATTAGATTTTACTCTTATCAATAACCAGCTACACAGATTTTAACATTATTTTTTCATAATTCTTTTATATGCATATTTACTCTTCTGGATTTATGTAGACGAAAAATCTCTAATTTTACATTTATTAAGAAAAATAATTAAATGCATTTAATTTTCTTATTTTTATAAAAAAATTTACCATGTTTTTTGAATTATACTTAATCATATTTAAAACATGTATTAACAAAATGAATTAATTTAAGGGGAAAAGTTCAAAAAAAAAATTACTTTTTTTTCCAGGGAGTATATTATAGTTTTAAGTGTTAATTTTTTCATCATTACAAATTTATCATTTAAATGTATTTCACACTTCAGTTGAATTCATCAATTGTACACATACTAGTTACACCAATTTAAATAAATCACTCAAATATAAAGTAAATGCACTATGCAATTAATAATAATTTATGATTATTAAATTGAGCAGCTAAGAAGATTTCATCTTTCTCTCTCTTCTTTGTTCTTGTTTTCTTGATTTAAAATTTCTTATATTGTAATGGGAAGCATTGAAGGGTAGACAAAATGACAAGAGAGAAGATAAGATACAGAAAGTGGGACTTTTTTTTACAATCATGATGCTAAGAGAAAGTAAGGCCGAAAAGAAACCATATGTATATAACAAAAGCAGAGAAAATGTGAAGACCACCCTTTTTCTTTTCTTCTCCCTTTTAGACTTTGTTTTGTCATTTAGGTACATCTAGGTTGGACCCAACTGTTGGTGCATTGAACAATTAACTTCCAACATTTCTTTTTCCCTCCTAGTTCCTATGCAACTTCAAACATCTGTGCACTACTTTTTTGATAAAGATAACATCTAATTAGATGGTTTGTTGTAGGACTAAGTTGCTTAGACCACATGATATTGCACAAACAAAACTGAAACTAACTTCAAGGACATTTCATTATACACATTTAAGATTAATGATCCCTCCAAGTTCAAGAAATTCTATGTTACAAAAGTTTGTACAACTTTTTAGAACAAATATAGAAATAGAAAGTGGGTGGTTTGATCTTGGACAACTAACTTTGGGATCCTTTTGACTCAATCACATTCAATAAATACGCTTGATTTTCCTTAATATGTTGTTAGGTCATCCATATTAGGGTTCCTAAGCTTCTTTTGATCTCTAGTTTAGGACACCTTAAAGTTTTTGAACATGAAAAGAAAATATGGTATATGATTAATGGTGGAGGAAGAGAATTTTTATAATGAAGTGGAATTATATTTTCTCTAATTTTGACATTTTTTAATAAATAACTTTATTTTATCGTCAACTCTAATACATGATTATTCAGTTAGTTAACTTTTCACAAAATATGTATATATATATATATATTTAATTATTTTTTTTTTTTTACATTTTATAAATAATTATTTGCGTAGTGCAATTATTTATTAAATATTTTTCTTTAATAAAAATTTTCTTTTTGATGAAAATAACGGTTAGACAATTACATAATAAAATGCTGTGTGAGAAATGTGATGATTGTCACACGCTTTAAGTAGGACACATCAACTCAAGCTTTCAGAATAGTCAAGTCAGCTAGTGAAGTACAAGTTAGATTTCTAACTCTCTAGAGTCCATAGCAATATTAAAAAGGATGAGGGGATGATATAATCATGTAGGAAAAATATAAGATAGAAGAAAATGTATGTAGAAATAATATAAGGATATGTCAAGTTGAATGATAATTTAAAATAGGCATGTTGTCTATATTCCTTTAACCTTTGTTCTATGTGGAAATAGGCATCGGGTTTTGTTATTTTTTTTTTTTAAAATACTTTGTGGATGCAAGCAGAAAATCCATCATGACACTCAATTCCTTAGACTTGGACAGATTAAAATTATGATATAAGCTTATTCACTGGATGAAAATTTCTATAAATTAACTAATGAAAAATTAATCTAAACTTAAAAATATATTATTATTTTTTTATTTCTTCTATCAAAAATCAATCTAAAATAGTATACTCAAAAAGTACATAGGATAACGTTTGTGGCGTGGAAAGATTAGAAAGTGGTGGAAGGTTAGTTTGACTGGAATTGTGTTTTTGGTATAAAGTGTTGGTAGTGTGTGTTGTTGCGTATATAGCTTCGTCAAAGATTTATGATTTAATAATATTCTGAAGAAAAATTAACCCTTCAAAGTTCAAAATAAACGGCAGAGGAAAAACGACATGCGTGACTAACAATGTTGATCAAGTATTTTTACACATAAATCCATTCATCCCCAACACGCTACGAAGCCTCATCTTGTATGCCTAAACCTAAAACATTCACTTACTTCACACTTGACACCAATCTAAATATTACTCTTTGCAAAATTGGGTATCATAATGTGATTCCTTTTTGGTGTTTCAGCTCTATTTTTCTTTCACTACTTACTTCAGAACCCATCTTGACTTGGTTGCCTTAAATCTTTTATATTTATTTATGACCAATCATATTTGTCTTAAATATTACACTAATCATTTCTATTATGTTTTATTTTTTTTTACATGAGAAATTTGACATTTCAGCACTATCTTTAATTTCCTTTTCTCAAATAAAAGAAAAAAAAAGTTTTTTTTTATTTATTTTTATGTGCAAATATAATCTTATCTTAAAATACTATCAATTGACAACCCCTCTCATATCTGTGATAAAGAAACTATCTCAATTGTCTATCAAGTTTTTCTTTTTCTTAAATTCATGATCTAAGTTTGTTTGTAAATTTCTCTATAAATAATTATAAAAAATAAGATAATATGAATTAAATTTCTGTTATATGTTAAACTTATACAGTTCAATTTTAGATAAATTATATAAAGAAAACTTTTATAAAAGTTAATGGTACATGTAATTTTATCTTACGGAAAAAAAAACTTATTTTATCTTATTTTTTAGTGTGAACTAAAAATATCCTTCAATTGAAGACTAATTCTTTTCAAGGTTTCCGGATGACTCTATGTACTGCTAAAAAAAATTAACCCCCTTGTCTATGTACTACAGTTTAATATAATTTTATACAATTATCTAATTATAAATCACATATTATATAATTTTTAAAAATTTTATCATCAAAATTAACATATTCACCGTAGTTACTATATTATATTGATTAACGGTGTAAAACATATTAATTATGTAATTTTGAACAAAAATGTCTTTATAACACGGATGAGAATGCACAATAACTATATTCAAATCTTCAAAAAAAATAAATTGAAAAGAGTTAAGTTAAACTGAATTTCTTGAGAAATTGAAGGAAAATATGTTACATTATTTCAAATTAGGAAGTGAACGTTACAATATCCTAGTTATGACAACACATTTAATGCAATTCCAGATGATTGCTACAACAATTAGATCTCCGAGAAGGATTTGATTGTCTTGAACCCATGACTGTCAGGGAGGGGTCCATTTCCAGGTCGAATAGAAATTATAACCTCCAAACCTGAAACAGGACAATTATCAATAAATTGATGTGTTGACAAAATAAGCAATTTCTTATTTGGTCATATAAGAGGCATCCTAGGAAAATTCCTCTACCACACCAATTTGGGGGTGTCACACTCACACCATTGGCACTAATGTCTGTGTGACCTACACAAACTCTACATGTCTAATTTGTTTAATTCATGTACAGAATATATGCTACACATATTATAACAATTTGTATAATACTACTTTGTGTGTATATCTCTCTCCGTAGTCTGAAATATAATAAGGGATATAGGTAAGAGATAGACGCAAAAACTATTGTATAAATTGTTCCCCTAATAATGGATTTGACCACTTTATCATGTGATTCTATTCATTAATATGATGAGGTGATAAAGTAAATTCCTATCGAAATATTTATCTACAAATAATTTATATTGATACTATATATAAGTTAAGCTTATATTCTATTTCACAAGGTATAAACAATTTTACAGTTGTAGTGAATTGAATTTAAACATTAAGATAAAGGATTAAATTTATAAAGAATTAGTTACTATAATGTAACAAGTTTAAGTATATGGTTCCTTTTTTAAGTGCATGGTTTAGAATGTTGATAATGTAACAAAATTGTTCATACCTGCTGCCTTTGCAGCTGTGGCTTCTTGATATACATCAGTGACAAATAAAACATCTGATGGATTATCAACACCGAGTGACTCAGAAATTTCAACATAACTGCGTGTCTCTCTTTTGTTCCTGCAAAAGAGACTCTTGAATGACTATGCATATCTTTGGACAGGAATATTCAAGGGAAATATCAAAATAAGAACATTACCCCACTGTGGTGTCAAAAAACCCAGATAGATATTTTCTTAGGTCCCCATGGTTTGTTTTTCCAAATATTAGCCTTTGAGCCAACCTGCTACCACTAGAATATATGTACACCTGTTGCATAGATCAGAAATAGCATATTAAATGCAAATATAAGAGGAAGAATGCACACAAAATATATTGTTCTTTATATCATTCTTGAACCTACAAAAAGTAACAACAGCCTCACCCTTACAAACTTTGGCCAGCAGTGGAATTGTATATTTTTGCCATTAGAAGAGACAGTAACAAAAATACACTTGAGAAAGAAAACAGTTAGGAGGCATTCAGTGCATAGACATGTTACATGAATGGCATCTTGGATATCCAACCCAAAATGGGATACAAGACATCTAGTTTTTATGTTTTAGACATTCAAAGTCAAAAGAACCCTAATGAGAAAGATTAGTGACGTAAAGTGGAGTTTCTTTATGGATCGATAGTGCCTCAAAGGAGTGAACTATGATGCCAGTTCTTGAGGCCAATTCATTGTGCCTGGTCCTAGGTAATTTGATAGCATACCTCTCATGCCTGTTTAGTGGGACCAAGGGGTGAGTCAACATATGACAGAAAGAGAAAAGAATGGTACTAATGTACTATGATAGGATAAAGGAGATGAGGATGTAATGGATGGCTAGAAGAGTTAAGCAAGTGTTACAAAGAAACTTTGCTTAGTGGGACAGTATCCACTATCCACTCTATTTGAAAGGAGTCCTGCCTCCCAAGGGCCCACTGAAGGGACCTATAGACCAAACCAAAGAAAAGGATATAATTGGAAATTCAAATAAAATGGTTAATTGGTTTGGATAGGCATTATATGCCCACACAGCCACACAAATTCTGTGCTTAGCTAACAGAGGGCATTTCAACTCATGCCCTAGAACCAAACATTGGCATCCTGTTTAAGCATCAAAGATTCCTAGGAGTTAAAAAGCAAGGAAATAATTAGCAACGGCTATTGAGCAATGTAACAAGCGAAGATGTATAGAGCTAATAATCAGGAAAAACAACCTTTATACCCAGCGTGTGCCACCTATCTAGAGCTTCTGGTACATCATCAAAAACTATTCCCTCCAATTCATTATTCTCATAACCAGTTTTCCATATATGACCCTGCATAGATAAATGTCAGCAATATCACAAATATGAATTCAGCAGAGAGAACAGTTCAACAATATTAAGTTTAACTACCTGCAACTCTTTCAAGGCAGTGATCTTTCTGTCAGCTTTAATCATAGCATTCACATTGGCAACAAGTGCAGCAATGACTTCCTCTTTCCCAGCATCATCTGGAGGGACAGGCACAGCACCAGCAATCCCTTGTTCAATGTCACTCTCAATCTGTTATATAAAAATGACCACGAAGTCAGTGGTCCAAATTCCCTGAATGCAGCATATACATAAAATATCTAGATTTCAATTAAGTTAAATTATTATGTTTTTGGTCAAGATAAACTGCACGGGGAAAGAAGGTGGGCTGGTCCCTGGCTTCCATACTTCCCTATGAATACCATAAAGTTTATCTATACAACTTTAGAGTGCACTTACATAATACTTGTTTTTATCATTTCATTTACAAATTCTTGAAAACATTAAACAGAATGAAAACAGTGTGATACTTTTGTAACCATTAGTTAAGAAAAAGCAACTGAAATTAAAAAAGAAAAAAGAAAAATGAAAAAAAAAAAAAAAAACTGAACACAGTACACAACCTTAACTCATGTTTATCTCTTTTCTACAGTGATGACTGCTTTTATTTTAACTTTATGCTTTAATCAACCCCAAAATAATATAATCATTTGAAGCAGAATTGAAGGATATAAAATAAACAATCAATTTGATCAATAATGATTTTAATATTCGTGGACAGTATGGCTCAAAACGACAATCACACGCACATCTCCAACAAATCATTTAGTGTCAAGACACATTTCATATTACTGTACTACAATTATTTAATGCCTAAGCCATATATTCCAATTGGAGGAATATAAATACCTCAACCATACAATCTAAAGAATCTTACTTGGGAACGAAGCAACTTGATATCAGCTTTAGTCTCAAGGGTATCATATGTTAGAGATAGATGCTTTCCAACATTATCACGGGCATATGGGAAAAGAACCTCCGAAACAAATGATATGGGAGTAGTAGTTCCTTCAATGTCAAGAACAATGCAACGCTGCAAACCAAATAGACATAAAAACCAACAAATTAGTTTGAAACTATAACACCATCAGTGGAAAATATGTGAAGCATCCTATTTTCTATGAATTGGGAACTAACATTAACAGTCAACTGAGAACAGAGGATATTGTTTCAAAATACTCACAAATATAGGGGTTGTTTGGTTTGAGAAACGTTTTCTATTTTCATTTTCTGTTTTCACTTTGTTTCTTGTTCTCAAAATTTTGTATAGGAAATAGTGGAAATAGAAAAAAAAAAAAAGAGTTTTCACTGCTTTCTTACAAGCTTTTGAAAACAGGAAACAGTGAAAACAAGGTGGCATTTTTGTAATTAAATGTGAAAATAGAAAATGAAAAAAAGAAGAAATTGTTAAACTAAACGTCCCCTTAACGATCTAAAACTTTAAACAAAATGGGAGGAGATTATGTGAACTCACTGGGAATGGATCAATTTCACCATTAGATTTCCTTGCCTTAACTGACACATTTGACTCCCTGGTAATACTGAGACCCCTTCCTGCACTTTGTATTGGACCATGATTTGGAGTTGTCCAGTCCAATCCCATTTGGTGAAGTTTAATAGCAGCATCAAAGAGGTAATGGTAACACTCAGACTGGAAGAAAAATCGTCAATTTACCAAAAAAGCATGATAACTGAAATGACCCCCCGCCCCTCTCCAAAAAAAATACTGTCGTTTAGAGGAGTGTTATATTTTATGGAAGCTCCCATGCAGAATATAAAATAAATCTTATATGAAATAGATTGCAGTCTTCCTGGGGAATGTAGATAGCAAAAACCTGAGTTTTAGCACTGATCCATGAGTCTCCCCAGACAAACACCCCATGGTTGCGAACAAGCACTGCTGTTGCTTTTGGATATTCTTCAATCTACAAATTGGAGGAAAAAGAATAACAAACTAAGTTATATCACCCATGATTTTCTTTTGAAAAAAAAAAAAAAAACAAACAGAGATAAAAATCACCCAGAGTTCCCAAAAAATATTTAATGCATATGCAGAGTCATCAGAAGAAACCTACAGCTTTAGCAAAAGATTCAGTGAGCTGATACTCATAGGCTGTATTCTCAATTATGGGGACCACAAGTTCATCATAATAACCATGCCCCTTGATTCCTTTTATCATTTCCATGTGAGTGATCTGCCATTTGAGGAGACAATCAGAATCAAATGAAGATAGTATTATAGGAAGAGGAAATAGAAAATCACTGTCCTATGTTTGATCATGAAAAAACATCAACACAAAACATCAAAAGGATGGAAGTGTAGCAGGATGTCAGGTGCCTTCTCTACCCACCCTCTCCCAAGCAAAAATAAAAATAAAAATTCTCCATTCAAAATAATTTCTTCAAAAGTATTTGTTCTGTAGACATATAAAGGCCTTAACCCCTCCCCCGTCCAAATATCTTCACAAATTTTCTTTAGTATTAGAAGCAAAGCTATACTTCCCAGTTCTGGGTATCAAGTTCTCCATCCATGTCACAGAAGCCAGTAATTCTCAAGAAAGTTGCATATTTTTCAGCAAATAGCCAACAAGCATATCCAAAATACAACAGAGATGAACTGCATGCAAAATGCTGATCAAGCATTAATATTTCTACTTTAGTTATTTCACTGTTTTTCAGAGGCATGCAGTGTATAGAGGCTGTCAAACCAAGAGGACAAAGCAAGTATGCCTCCAAGAAAGGTGTCCCATGTAAGTCCTTGATAATATTATTTGGAACTTGATTCTTTTCTCCAGCTAATTCTCTAAGATAAAGAAACACTTGTTTTTTAAAAGAAGATTCTAGCCTGTGTGGAATTTAGCCCTTTAACATATAGTCTTATACCAAGCAACAACATTATTGCTCTGCATTCTCTATTACCAATCTAAACCCCATTCAAAGATATATGTATCATAATATGGAAGAGTCTCTTTAATCTCAAGACTCCAAACGATTCCAAAACAAAAAAAAAATCATCTGTCGACAAAAACTTACTCGAAACTCCTTTGATAATGGATTGATCATTGTTACAAGACAAGATTCTATTCCATGACTGTGGTAAACAGCTGCAGCATCACGCATTTCATATGCCTAAAAAAGATAGTGAAATAAATACATGAAGCATGCATCAATTGCTCATTGCTAAATCATAAGATAAGTGTTATAAGTTTCTCAAGGTCAGCCAACTTTAGATTTAACAAAAGATAGTTATTCCAATGAAATCCAATGAAAATTCACAGTCACACTATTCATCTGCCAAATAGTAGACATTTTCCATTAGAAGTGAACCAATAGATATTATAGCATTTACCAGATTTAATTCAAGCAATTAGTATGGAGCACTGATCAACCAAATGTCACAGTTAATATACTACCATAAGTCCAAATGTCCAATACCATTGACCTTAACTCTGAAATTTAAGTGACATCACTCAAATATTTCAAAAGTATGACAAAACCATTGTATACCAGAAACAAATCCTAAGATAACAAATTGACATGTTGTAAAATCTCCAGAGAAGAATGTGTATATCAACTTGAATCACTCAATTACAATAACTAATATAGCATTCAACCAGACTTACCTTCCTGAAAAGTGGATCACAATCAGAACACTTGGGAGGCCTGTGTGGGTAAGGTTTAGGAGATGGAGCAGACAAGACGTTTCCAGTCTGTGATAACACATACATGTCCTCTGGCTCCATTCTTTCTTTCTGAACACCTGCATGCATTTTTAAGCAGAAAGGAAGAACAAAATGAAGCAATTGTCAACACATGATGATAGTATTCCGTCATCATTTTCTCAAAGAACCATATTAAGTTCTCAAGGAGTGTTTCAATGAGCTTCTACAGATATTATTTGAACTCATGAAAATGACTCGTAATTCCTACAAATTCTATTTAGCTTATTTCTACTACTTATCAAAATAAGCTTTTTTCTTAACTTATTTCATTAAATTTCATCCTCGAATTTATAACAAAATTAAGGCTCAGTTTGGATAAATTTTTCCTCAAACACTTATAGATGAAGAAAATAAAATGTACAATGAATCAAACTTTTTTCACAAGTCAAAATCAACTCAACCACGTCAATTCTCAGAGAAGTTAAATGAGCAAACTTCTATAAAAGTTGAAATGCATAAACTTGATCTTAACTTATGAAAGAAGCTCAAGCCCATGTTTCAATAAACTTATCCCTAAGCACTTATACACTTATAAGAGAAGATAAAAAGAAGGTAAAATGAATTGAGTTTTTCCCATAACCTAAGAACAACTAATGCACTTCAGATTGTGAAGAAGCTAGATGGGCAGGCTTCTATTAAAGTTGATTTTAGCTCATGAGAGAAACCCAATTCATTGTTTATTTTTTGACAAAGATGGATATACAATAATATTTTAAAATGTCATCCAATCACAAACTACCAAATATTTGAACTTTGTTACGAAACCTCATTCAAAAGTCATAAATTGTAATATATGATTGGATGACATTGTAAAACAATTTTATACCGTGACTGCATCACTGTTAAGCTTTAGGGTATAGACGATTATGGAAAAGTTTATCCAAATAAAGCTTAACTCAATCTACCTTATTTTCTTATTCTAAAAGCGTTTATTCATCCAAACAAGTCCAAAACTATTTATCCGAGCACACCTTGAGCAATGATGCAATAACCATGTTGAATTTAATAACACCCATAATCTTCAAATTGACATAAAAGGATTGAAAAGCAGAGAAGAATCTAGCACAGACCCAGAAACCAAATGAGCCTAAAATGAAAAGAAAACAGAAAAAAATCTAAACTTGTGAGACAGAAAGGAAAGGGTAGAAAAATGGAAAATAACAAACCAGAAGGGGCCATGAGAATGAGTTGTTGAGGTCTGGGAATGGAGTCATCGTGGACCTTCATGGTGATGCTGCCACCTGTCCCAGTGACCCATCCAAGGGTGTAGAAATGGCGACAGAGTTCAGCCATCAAGGCTCTGGTATCCTTGACTGCCTTGCTTTCAAGGTAGGCCTGAGACGACGTCATAGTCGCCACCTTCAGACCAACGGCTGCCATGGATTCTGTAGAAACAAAGAGTGTGTCTGTTTGTGTGTGAGAGAGAGAGTGAATGAATGAATGGAGCTTAATTTGTAAGCTATGGTATTTATTTATCTACACCATGATGTGAGCTTAATATCTTGCTTTCAGTCGATGGTGAAAGGAATAAATCAAAAGAATTTATCATTTGTTTAAAGTGTTATTACATTTCAATTTGAATTTGGGATTCTTGATCTCCTTGTGCTATGGTCATTTTTGGCTTCTTGTAACGTGAAGAAGCAATATTGATTGTCAAAAAATGTAAACATTGATTTGTTAAAAACGTGTGAGAATCACAAATTTCTATAATTGTTAATGTTAAGAGCTAATAATTTTTACAAAAACTGGTTAAATGACGTACTTAAAGCCAGGGATTGAAAAGAAAATTAAAATATAAATAACTTGAATAAAACATCATTTTTAAATTAGAAAAACTAAAAAAACTACTTTTTAAATTACAGAGACTAAAATATAAAATTTCTAAAATTATAAAAATTAAATGAGTAAACTTGAAATAACTCAATTTGGTTTTAAACTATTTTCTCCTCTTATAAATAGTTTTAATTAACTATGCTACTTGAATTAGTTTTTCTTTAATACGTCTAAACCAAATCGAACCGAAACAAAAACAAGATACATCGGAGATTTGACAAACTTTTTGTCAGGGAGAAATAAAAATTTGGCTTTCTTTCTTCTTTTTATCGGTAGATGTTAATTGTCAAAACCAGAGTTTGAATTAATGTATGTATACAAATAAAAATTAATCTTTATAAGTTATACGTAACACTTAGTTAGACTTATTATTTATAAAATTTATTATTGTATATATACACGTAAAAAAATAAATTAATTTTATAAAGTTGAGTTAAAAATATTATCTATAATTTTAAAAATGGAAAGACTAAATATAATATATTTTATAATATTAATTCATTGGCATTTATAATAAATGGAAGAACTAAATAAATGTATTTTATAATATTAATATTAAGAATCTGATTCTTAAATTCTTACTTTCTATTATAAATATTTTAAGTATTATTTAAAACATTAAAATTTCATTAACTGACTAATTCAAATTTTTTATATATTCTAAAGATTACGCAATGCAAATAATACTTTAGAGATTGTTTATATAATTTTTTAATATATTATGAAGATAGAGACGGTGGTAATTTAATACTTAATTTGATACTTTACTAATTTTTTTTTAGAGAGTATTAGCATAATTGATGCCATTTAATATTTAGATTTGATATAGACATGATAGAAATAGTGTTTAATTAAAAGAATAAAGAGGGTGTGGATAATTTTGTAATCTCATGTTTGAAGGATAACATAAAACCTGGGAATATGAAGGACAAGTTAAAACCTCTGCTTATCATCCTATCTTGATGTTGGAGAAGGAGAGAAGTGAATGAGCGAGTGATGACGAGTTCAAGAGAGCGTTTGATGAAGGCAGTGAAGAAGTTCGTGGGTGTACAGTACAAGGTTTTCAGTAAACGTCATGGTCAAACCGTAATCGACATCTTAGACTTCCCTATTAAGTTTGTCTTGTCTCCCTTCACTCTCGCCTTCGACATCGCCGGTTCTGCCCCTCGCGGCTTCGGCGTCCCCGAACTCATCTCTAAGCTCTCTGCCGCTTCCGTCTTCGTCAGTCCCTTTTCCCTCACTTTTCTTCCATTTTCTCTCCCTATTTTCTGGGTTTTTGAGGAATTCGAGATTGAAGTTCGTTTCTTTTATTTCTTTGGATTCAAATTATGTTTTTTCGGTTTTTAACTATCCATGCTCTCTCTATGATTCATAAACTCTACGTTTTAGTTTCTTTAGTGTATAAATGGCATTTTTAATACGTGTTTGGATTGCAATTAGAGATGCTATGCGTGCATTTTAATGTAAATCTAACCCACAAAAATAAAACGAATGCAAAAGCAAGGGGCTCTTTCGTTGAAAAAATTAGTTTTTTACCTTTTCCAAATGGTAACTCAAATATACTCTTAGTTTCTATAATTTACATTTTAATTCCCTTTTAGTTCATACCATCAAAATTACCCAATGTTGTTAGATTAAGAAGACTAAAATGATCACTTTTAAATTATGAAGACTAAGAAGACTATTTTTAAATTATAGAGACTAAAATTTGAAGTTTGTGAAACTATAAGAAACAATTGGGTAGTTAAACCTAAATAATATTAAAAATGTCACTTTATTTTCACTATCAGGCATTTATGGATGGAAATATGTTGCTCCGTGTGGAACTAGACTCGGTGATGTTTCCATAATGATTAGTGATTTGTGAAGATTGCATGTTTGAAAATGAATAGGAAACTCCTCAGTTCTTTAGTTGTGGTTTTTGTTGTTTTCCAATAAGAATTGAAGTTTCACTTTGTTAATCCGCATAATAAAGGTTTGTATTAAAGGATTATTGTTTTCTCTAATTCTGATAGGAGAACAACACTAACTGGTAACATCAACTAAAAAACTGTGTCTAAGTTTTCTCCTTTTCTTAAAATGTAAATTGATCAATAGGATTATTGTTTTTGATGTTTGTGGGAATTGTTTTGTCTGGAAATTTCACCCTGTTAGTTTTTGGTTTGTTTTTTATCCTTTTTTTTTCATTTTTAGTTTTGATAATGATGAATGTTGCTTCATGGCTTGGTTGTAGGCTATAGCTGCTCTTGGGACTTACGACATTGCATTGGAGCTGGGAAAGAAGGTGATATGTCAAAGGTGCTGTTTTGCATAACTTGATGGCTACGCCACCTGAATGGCCGATGTAATGTTGTTTGTTGTTTGTTGACATTTATTAAAGTCTAAATATAATAACTAAGTGTGTCTCAAGAATAGGCATTGTAACACATGTAATGGATGGCGGGCCTTACGATGCACAATGTGTCGAGGAAGTGGGAGGGTGCATTATCAAGTGAAGAATTGCACCTTGAAGAGGTAAGGTACTCTCCACGTGGATAAATTTAGAGGTTGCACTCAGTATTACTTTGTAAACATATGGTTCATTTGGTGCTCTTGTTGAATTTTTTAATTAGGGTCTACACATTTAACTTGCAAAAATGATTTCAATCTCATATATGTTGAGATTCTAGTTGTGTTAGAATACTCTGCAATCTTTATCATTTTACGTATGCTGTTAGTCCAAGCCTCCAAGGAAACTTCTAATTTTAGTTTTATTAGTCTTAAACTCACCAATTTTATGCCATTTAGTTTTTCTAAAATGAAGGTTGACCATAACCAATTAGCCATCAAATATCATTATTTGAACATGCTATATAAATCAGATACACATTTTCTCACATTACAGTAGATGTTATTTTATTTCTTTTTGTGTGTATTCGTTTATCATTCTGTGAGATTCTCCTCCAACTTATATATTCTTCAACTTATTCACTTATAGTGGAGAGAAAGCGACAGCTGAATCTGTAGCGGATGCCATTGCCAACAACCGGGCTGAGTTGGTGCATTTACCATCAGTGTTGGATTTTCAGCAACCATTACCTTCAAAAGAATGTCCAACTTGTGATGGAACAGTATGGGCCAAATTCCTAGAGAACCTGACTATGTGCTTCATCTAGTAACTTAACATTGCAATGTGTTTTGATGTTTTTTGAAGAATTTATTGAATGTGCACAGGGTGTAATGAGCTGTCCTGGATGCAAAAACAGAATGTTGCATGTTAGGATCTCAGCAGATGATGTGAGTTTTATTGATTCTATGGTGCTTATTTTATTTTATTTTTTCCATTGTTGATTTTAACTTATTCATATTTTTTATCTTTAAAATTACCTGTGAAATTTTAGTAATCTATTTATAATATATAAATTCTGAAATGTGAAATATGGCGTCGACAAACCAAGTTAATCCTTCATTGCCCCATCAGTATTTTGATTGTTGTGTCACTGAGTGATTTAATACTTCAATTTCTCATTTTCCACTGACCAATTTATACCCACATCAACAACTCCTATTTATTCTGTAAATTTCTTAAATGAGTAAGAATTCATCTCTTACATTCTGCTATCAAATAACCATTAATTAGTCAAAATAATGGGTCATTTTTATGTAATTATACTTATTATTGTTAGAAAATCTTTTCTTCCTCAATAAATATTTTCACAAACACTTGGTTGTTTTTTCTTGTAACAATGACGATATTTTAAATCTTTCAAAAGTGTCATACCTTTTCAAAGATTTATTAGTTTATATATTTTTCTTTTCAATAATATATAATATATTCAAAATTAAAATACACAATAACTAAATAGAATTTAAAATAATTTTATTGATATACTGCTTGTCATGTACTCTAAATCTAGTTCTTATTGTTTTTAAGCATCCTTTTCTTTGTCCAGATTATGGAGCCCCCATGGCAAGCTTATAATGTCATGAAAAAGATGAGTTATCCATATGAGGTCAGTGTTATTTCTAAATTATGATCTGATTCTATCAAATTAGCAATTGCTATTGCTGTTATTTATTATTGACAATATAATATAGATTCCTATCATATGCAACTGAAACAAACCTTGATCCTAGGCATAGTCATTTTGTTACTTTTGTATTATGCATTAGAATTCGTATTTCTCTTGTATTTAGATTTCACTCAAACTTTTATTGGTTAAATAAGTGTGTCAAGAGAGGACATAAAATAAATTTATTTCACTTCAGATTTCTCATTCTTATTTGACATTCTAATCACAACTAATTTTATTTCTTTCTCCTTTGCAGCACATAGTGCACAGCATGAAAGATCCTAGTATTGCTGCATTTTGGTTGCTTACATTTCCTCAGATTATGGGGGGTTTTACCTACGATGATGATGTGAAGCAGAAAATATGGTGGCAGTACAAGGTTTTCACTTCATATTCCTTTACATAGTTCAGTTTCATTTCTGCTATTCATCTATTATTTCATCCTTATTGATTTCAGTATGCTTTGGTTGTCTTTATTTGCTTTTTCAAATCAATTCTTTTCAAGCTATATTACCTATTGTAGCACTGAACTGCTTGGAGTATGAACTGGAAAATGTTCTTTAAATGCAAGAAACATCAAAGATTAATACTTGTGGAGTTGTGGCCTCTTGGATTTTGTGCACAACACAACAATTATAACATGTTGGTAGTGATGATAATGAGTTTGAAAATGTCTGCTGAAAATTAGGAGTGCATATTATTGTATGATAGATGATTTCTTGGTAAAAGAAATAATGAAATTGCAAATTTGCCTGAAATAATTTTTTATTGCAAATTTGTGATGAAATGATGAATATAAGGTGAAAATACAATGTTAAGGCTCAAGATTAAACAATTAAATGGTTTTTTTTACTACATGGTAATTACAAATGTGATATGTTTCTGTTCCTTGCTACTTTCAGTCAATCATTCCAGAGGGATAGGATTAATTTTAATGATCTGATTTTCCTTCTTTACTGCACACTCACAAGTGAAAATTTAATTTTCTCTACTTTCTACTTCTATCAAGTCACTCTTACTCTCTTTAAAATCATTGCCACATGCACCTCTGTTCAGAGATTGGTTTTAGTAGAATTTCATGAAAACGGCAGATATAACTGATCTCAATTGATAAATGAAACTGTCAGCTTGTAGCTTTTTGTAGGTTTCATCCCTTTTTCCAGCACAGAAGTTAGTCCCAGCTATTCCCCTTCATCTGTGTGTTTTAATAGTGAAGGACTGATGGGACTGTTTGACTGAATAATCCTGTGTATTTCTCTAATGACTATCATAATCTGTTGGAAGATATTGTTTGGAGTTTGGACAAAGTATTGTCACATGTATGCCAGTAACTATTTGGAATTTCAGATTGCTGAGAAAAGTGGTACAGAAAATAGGATTTAGTATTAAAATAGAATTAAAGAAAGGGAAGAAGGGGCATAGCTCTCTAATTATATAATACATGGGATTGATTATTCTATCCTCTCATTCGATTAACCTTTTTGCAAGTTAATCGGACATCATGCACCTAAATCATCATCATCTATTACATTTATGCTTTATAGTAGTTGGTCAAATCTAAGTTTCTAAATATATCTATTTTTCTTTTGTGAGTGAATTTAGGAATCTAGGCGGTATGATCAACTCCGAGATGTAGTGGCCAAGAGGAAACCAGGGTGGGAGTATCTGCAAGAAGTAAGTTTTTTATCCTGCACACTAAATATTGTTTCTTGTAGCCCTGGCTATTTGGCAATGCCTATGATACTTAGCTGTGGAAGACACAAGCAGTATAGATGTAGGTATGCAGGGGATTCATCTGGTTGCTAAAATAAATGAAAAACTGTTTATTCTTTGACTATTTCTGTGATAATTACTGTAATTTTTTTCACTTACTTGGATGCTTGATAGAGTTATTTGTGTGGTTGAAATTATGGCATCTTAATTTTTATATCTTTTCCTATGATTAAATTTTTTAATGCTTGTTTTATTAAAATCAATCGTTTATTACAGGCCTTAGTATCTATTGATCCTGCCCGTGCACGGGATGATCCTGTCATTGTTAAAAATGTCCCTTACTATAAGGCTAAGAAGGCACTGGAGACAGAGGTTATGAAGCTTGATCCTCCACCAAGACCGTCAAATTGGGGTGTACGTGTTAACTATGTCTACCTCACATTTTCTTGTTATTCCATTTTAGTTTTTATGATAGTGCAGATTTGTCTATGCTCAAATAATGTGCACAGATTTCTTTTGATATGCACATTTGCTAGTTATATAATGTGCTTTTGATAATTGCACTTGTTGAATGCTTTCTTCTAATACAAAGTTTAACTTTAGCACAAGGGAGGTGGGCTTGTGCTTTTATCTGTGCATCAAGCCCAAAGGGTTCTTGCATGAGGGGCATATTAGCGATGTAGTTTTGACTCATTCATGTGCCTTCACCTTATAGCTAAAGTTTTTTAGATTGTTGGCTCATGGCAAGTGTTAGGAGTTAGAAACTTAGTTAGGACAGTTATTGTAATTAGCTAATAGAAGGGATAGTTAGATTTCAGTTAGTTGCTGTATGTATGAATAACCATCTTCCTTGTGGAGGAAGTATGCATATTGACTGTGTGAGATATTTCAGAGAAGTCTCTCTGGCGTAGAAGTAGAAGAGAGTGCTCTCTTGAAGGTTTTATTATGAGTGGAGTTCAATAATATTGACCATTCTTTCATACCTTGTGTTCCATTGTTTCCATCTTTTATTCATTTCTGTGTGATAATTGTTGGCCCTTGATCAAGGATCCTAACAAGTGACAACCATGTTTTCCCTTAAGTAAAAGGAAGGTTGAATCCATTTGGTTCGAATTACTTTATGTGCCTATTCACTTTAATTAAAGACAAACAGTGAGAATTGAAATGGCAAAGTATTGTAATAACCTGGTAGTTAGGGTAGCTGACATGATAATGGGTGAGACAAAACATAAATACTGATACAGTATATGCCAAATATGGTGTATGATCAAATAACATCAATCAGACCTTCTGTGTAGATTGCATTTATAGGAGTTTGACATTCCACAAGACCTGGGCTTTTAAACATAAGCTCATTTGCTTGGCAGTACTCATCAATATCTTGTTAGATTGGTCACTCCCTTCTCCATTTGGAAAAATGAATATAAAATTGAAAAGTGTACAGTGTAGGCATATCCCGCTCAGGAATGAGACATAACTAACTGCAGAGAATTGGCAGGAGCTGGACCTTCCATTGAATGCATCATCTTGGAGTGAGGAGGATCTAAAAAATCCAGAAAAGTTCTATGAAATGACTATTCTTCTTAATGCCCAAAGAGAAATCTCTGATAAGATCTTGGATGCACAATGGGAAACTAAATGGCGTCAGGACAAGGTTGGTGGTTTTTGTCTTTCCATCTCCTATTTGTTATTTCATTTGTTCACGATGAAGGAATCAACTAATTAGAACCGACATATGTCCTAATCAGGTATTTCATGTAGTCAAATTATGTTAAAACAGCATGGCACAATGTTCATGACTTCATGGTATTCTTGGTTGTTGCTTCAAAATTCAGGATGCAGAGCTTTCTGTGGTTTACTGAAACTCCTTTCAGAATTATTACACCTTATAATATATAAAAATTTTTTAGATAATATCTTCTTATTCATTGTGCACTTTCAATTGTCAATGTCCACCAATCTTCTGTGCTAGTGACTGACGCTTGATTTCACCTTCAGTTGAATGAAATGTTGGAGGCGAAGGTGAAGCCATACATTCAGGATATAGACAACGCAGTTCTTCCTCAGCCTATTTTATTAAAACCTCAAAATCAGGATAAGGTCTCTCTTTCTCTGTGTTTATCTGGGTAACTGAGTTTAAACAGTCATTGATTATGCATGTTAACTAGGACAGAGACTCAACTTTCTATTGACATTGTCTAAAGCACATTCTTAAGTTTAAATCAATTAGGGTAATGTGTGTGTCAGAAGTTGGATTTACTTGTTGCCTCTAATTAACTAATTTGCTTCTATTTACCGTTTGATGTGTTGCATTGTATGTTACTTTCTTATAGTTTGTTTTTCAACATCCCATTTTATACGAATTTATTGATTTATTTTTCCCCATTGTGAATTCTACTGCATTTTTAGAAAAGAAATGCACTCATATCATATAAGCTTTGTTGCATAAGTTGGCATTTTGATTGAACTATGTAAGTACTACAATTTGAAACTGAAGATTATGCATCATGTAGAAGAATTCAAGAAGATACTGAAACTTCATAGCTAGCTAAGTGTTTTGAAGCTCATTCATTAGTTGCATGTCTTTCAATGTTTTTACTTTCTTGGCAAACTCTCCTGCACCTAGTATTAGGTACAGTGATGATGTGGTTTTCTTAACTTCCATGTTACTCCTGCAGAAACAACGGCGGAGGTGGTTCTTCTTTTGACAACATGGACAAAAGCTGCTATATGATGCTTGAGCATGGCAGCATGCTTGTTTGTAGTTCTATTTATTTATTTTTATTGTTATAATCTGTAACTATGTATGCATACATACTGTTGGACCACCCTGGTCTTTCCCATTTTTGCGTTGCTGGAAACCTTGATGCAATGGCTATCATCCAGTACACATGTGCCTCTGTGGTGGTCTTCATTTTTGAAGTAAACAATTGTTTGTGACACAAGGAATATAACTTGAGAAGGAAAGTCTAGAGAAACATGCTAGAAGCAACAAAAGCATTCTTCATAGGCCAAACTTTTGCTGATGTTTCATATGATATTATGTTGAACAAATTTCAAAGATACCCTATTCAGATTATCCTTCTTAATTGTTTGTTTCTGGAATTCCCTGAAAATCAATTCGTGTAGTAACCAAATGACCATTGCACAGCCAGACCCCACAGTGTAGGTGGAATGTTGGGACTTGAAGTCCTATATTGAAAGTATAAGATTTTATATGAAATTCTCAATAAATTTTGAATCAGGCAAATGAAAGTATTCTAGGAAAAGTATTTGAGGGAGTGCATTAATGTTCTTTTTAATTAAAATCATTTCTAATGATTTTTCAAGCTAATATAGAGTAAATTAAAATGAATATACATATTATATTTTTAAGAATTATTTTATTATTTTTTATCTTTAAGGAACTAAATTATCGATTAAGATATTTTTTACGTTAAAGTGGTAGTTGACTCTTTTTCTTATGTTGCAAATTATAATAAATGATATTATCCATGAGTATAATAATTCACTTACAGAATATGAATATGAATATATATATATATATATATATATATATATATTATAATTAATTGTCTAGTTATATGTATATTGTAGTTGTTTATTAATTATTATTTTTTCTTTAAATCTTATAATTAATATTTAATGTGATACAAATGTGGCTAAAGAAAATATACTAACCAAATATATCACTTCATTACAACTAATGTCATCTCGAGATCATGTAAAAAGCAATCCACAGTTGCTTTCTGAACAGCTGAAATTTAATAGATCCACGTATTAGATCCTACTCACAATTTTTTGGATTGAATATATATCCAATTGTCATCTTTTAATTCGACTATCATGATTTTGTTTTTTATTTTTCATGTGACCATATGAACACTCCCAATTTTCATCCACATGGCATGAGTATATATCTTTTATGTCACGTCATAATCAAAATGTATGGTATCATATCATTGTCCATTAGTCTAGGCCTTCCACTTGGATGGAACCATTTGGTTGCATGTTCTTTTAACCTTACACAACTACATGTTATGTTAGCTTGCTTCCCATTTTTCAATTCACACTCGAATTCTTTTGCCGACGATGCTCCTAATCATGAACGTGACAAGTCAAATTTTACTAACCTTTAATTTGTACCCTGAAAATGATGGCACACAATTAGTCAATAATTCAAAAAGAAAACAAGACCAAAAGAAGAACCATTGATCTTTTATTTAATGCATGGTTGAGTTGAAGTATTGACCTGTTTTACATATTGTTAATGTTGTGGGGCTGGACCAGAATCTGTAGTTAATGATTTGAGTAATTATTTGTTAATAGTAGTATTTATTATCATTTTATGTTTTTTAATTATTATTATTTATTTACACTTGTTTTCTTCTTTCTCTTTATGTGTCTAAAAATTTGTATTCTAATGATTAAGTAAAGTGAATCCAACCTCAAGACATTGTTCGTACGAACAATGTAAATGTAATTAAAATATTATTCAGTAAATTCTGATCACACATAATAACTTATATTATAAGTGCTTAAAGTTCAATAAGTTATTTGTATTTAAATATACACATTGAAAAGCCTACATAATTTTGGAATGTTTGAATATATTTTTGCACAAGTATTCATAATATTCTTGACTTTATCTTAAAATTAATTCTGAGATATCATTCGCCTGAACAATTTAATTAAAATCTTATTCAACACTTTCTGATCACGACAATAACTTATGTTATAAGTGTTTAAAATTTGAATATACATGTCAAAAAGCCTAAATAATTTTAGAGTGTTTGGATATATTTTTGTATAAGTATTCATAAGATTTTTCCTTTAAAATTTAAAAAAATCAAATCATGACAATTTTTCAAAAAAAGATAAAAACAACCGAATAATTAAAAACAGCATACTATATATATACATCACAAAAATATAAGAAATAAAACTCACCCGTTAATCTAGTTCTTTTTATAAAATACAAATAATTAAAAATCATAAATTTAAAAAATTAAAAAATTAAAAATAAGTACACAGGAAAATTCATTTACTTAATTAAAAATATTGTAAAACCATGAATAAAAATAATAAAAATTACCACATATCTATTAATAATTTTAAAGCTAAATTTATTTAGTAATCATATATAATTAAGGTTTCAAAGTTAAAATCGTATATATCATAATATAATGAATAAGCTTAATTAAAGTTTTTTTTTACAAACGCAAATGTTTTAAAACAAAATAAAACTTAGTAAATGTTAAGAGATTCAACGAAGATGTTGCACATGCTCAGACCATAATTATGATGAGAAAGACTATGTTATAATAATTAATTTCCTAAACTAATCATAAATTATATAACCAAACACAGTTTAATTAGTCAATGAGTTTTCTATTGCTAAGAAAAACTACATTTCTAAACTAACAATAACTTAGTCTACTAAACTAATTTCTATTTCTTCATATAATGTGTTTCCTGTACTAATAAAATTTAAGTTCACTATTTTTCTAAATGTCGTTCAAATTACCATACTAATAATACTTAATAAATATATAAAATATTATATAATTTACAAATTTCTGGTTATATTGGAGAAAATTTCACATACACAAATCAAAATAAAAATCAAAACTAAAGAGAGAATGAAAGGATTATAAAGAGAGAGACGTAAAAGTAGAAAAGGAACATACATGAAGTAAAAATATTCACTGCCACACCCTTGTTATAGGGAGGGACCACTTTGACAGCATGTGTTTAGGGTAGTGGTGCCTTTAACTACATCTTTAGCCACATATCATTTCTGCACTGAAGGTGTTGTGATGACAAGTGTATACAATAACAAAAGATATTCATCTATCCATTTATCTTTGCACAAAAAGTGATAGTATAGCCTTTCCTTACTGTGTTAAAAATGAAAAATATTACCTAAATGGATTACACATACAATTTAGACAATTAATTATTTAGAAATATATATATTTAGTTTATTGCGGAGTGAAGTTAGTTAAAAATTACGCTATATATACAAGACAGTGATTAACTACATGATGACACTCAACATAAAAGTATCTAATTTTTAAAATACTTTCAATATTAATACTAAAATACCTGCAATGTTATTATATTAGTAAGTAAATATAAGACGCCTTTATTGTTGGGTCGATATTAGTAAATAAATAATTTTTATATTTGAGAAGTGTAACTTTTAATATAAATTATAAATTTTGCATTACTCAGAAATATGATATGTTACATGATCAATTTAATATCAAAGTCTATCTTTAAATTCTGATATCATGTTAAATATATGAATTATAAGTTTATCTTATGATTGTTTGTAAATATTAGATTATTTATTATTGATTCGATATTGAACTACTCATTTAAATAATTTTTAAATTAAAATATTTAATATTTGACATTGAAAATTTTATATTACTTAAAATTAGGACTTGTTGTATAAATTTAAATGAATATAAATTTCATTTTATAAATTAATTTTGTAGAATCAAATTAAATTTATAATAAGACAAGTTAAAATTTGAGATTACGTTAAATTTTTAATTAGACTCTTTGACAAAAATGGTAGCAAAATAGCCTATTACAGCACAGATGCCTATTTTCCTGGTAGTAATATAATTTTTTAATGGTGATCCAAAGGGACCATGTCATCCATTAATTTTTTAATGGTGCATTGACAAGCAATGATGCTATATTTAAACGGGAAAAATTGGTAAGTGAAATATTTTGTTGTAATACTTTTTTGATATTTTTTTAACAAATTTTTAATTTTTAAAATTTATTAAAAAATAATAAAATTCAGTAAGTATCATATTTATCTAATATAATAATTTTCTCTTCTAATTTATAATTTTTAATAAATTTTAACTAACTAAAAAATTATATTAATAAAAATGTGTTCCTATAGTTTAAATTGTTTACAAATTCAATTTTTTAACCGGTAGACCAACCTAATTATAAATGTAACTTGACCTAATTTGACTTGATTTATAAGTTAACCTAACCTCACCTATTTGTTAATGAGTTTCTATTTTGTTTATTGTACTCATCTTACTTTAAGTTCATAGTAAAATGGGTTAACATGTGACTTATTAAAATTAATTAAAAGTTATATTAAAAATATTTAATTTATTAATTTTAAAAAATATATTAAAATTTAATTAATTTATAAAATTTCTTAAATTAACGAGTCTTAATAATTAGTTTTAAATTAATAAATTTCCATAAATTTGTCACATGAAAAATTATATTTAAATTAAATATATCTATAATAATAAGATGAATAATGGATTAATATTTTGTAAGTTGGTGTGCGCAGGTGAAACTAGAACATGGGAATTTGATGGTAACTACAAATGCAAGGCACATTATGCATACACAGATTATACATAAAATTACAGTATCAGACAAAAAAATAAAATAAAAATGTTGACAGATTATATATAACTCAGGTTACAAAAAATAATAATTTATTCTAAGATATCTAATTTATAATTTTCTAACCAAGAATGGTACTTAGAGCAGCACCGACCAGAATGGTTAGTGAGTACACTGCAAACCGTGACGGCGCTGTAGACGACGCGCCGTTTGCCTTCCCTGGTGCCGTTTCATTCGACGATCCCGACGACTGCGAGGGAGTTCCTGCTGCCGGAAGCGACGACGGAGGAGTGGTGGCCGCCGGAGAAGCCGGAGAAGTTGCTGGGGTGAGGGCGGAAGGTGGGTAAGTTGGTGGAGGATTGGTGGATGGATAAGGTGATGATGATGATGGTGATGGTGAAGTTGAGGATGATGATGGGGGTTGTGGAATAGGGGAATTGGGTTTTGGAGTTGGAGCATTGGGGTAGGGTGGTTGAGATGTTGGGGAAGAGGTGTTTGGAGGTGATGGAATGTATGGAGGTTGAGATGTTGGGGATGGGGTTTTTGGGGGTGTTGGAGTTGTGTTAGGAGGTTGGGATATTGGGGAAGGATTGTTTGGTGGTGTTGGTGTGTAAGGTGGTTGAGATGATGGAGATGGGGTTATTGGAACTAAAGGTGCTTGATTAGCAGGGGAAGGGGTTTTTGGAGGGGTTGGAGAGTAGGGAGGTTGAGAAATGGGAGAGGGAGTGTTTGGAGGGTTGGGAATGTTGGGTGGATGGTTGTTATTATTTGGGGAAGGAGCTTTTGGAGGAGTATAAGGGGAAGGTGTTTGGGGAGGATTTGGAACATTGGGTGGATGGTTATTAGGGGATGGAGCTTGTGGTGGAGTGGGAGTGTTTGGTGGGCTATAAGGAGGTGGTGTTGGAATATAGTGGTTACTAGGAGATGGAGCTTTTGGAGGAGTGGGAGTATTTGGAGGGGTATAAGGAGAAGGTGTCTTAGGAGGTGTTGGAACATTAGGAGAAGTAGGAGAAGGTGTTTTTGGAGGTAGTGGAACATAGGGTGGATGGTTGTTAGGGGAAGGAGCTTCTGGAGGAGTGGGAACATTGGGAGGACTATAAGCAGGTGAAGGTGTTTTTGGAGGTGTTGGAACATTGGGAGGGTGATAAGGAGGTGAAGGTGCTTTTGGAGGAACATTGGGAGGACTATAAGCAGGTGAAGGTGCTTTTGGAGGTGTTGGAACACTGGGAGGGTGATAAGGAGGTGAAGGTGCTTTTGGAGGAACATTGGGAGGACTATAAGCAGGTGAAGGTGCTTTTGGAGGTGTTGGAACATTGGGAGGGTGATAAGGAGGTGAAGGTGCTTTTGGAGGAACATTGGGAGGACTATAAGCAGGTGAAGGTGCTTTTGGAGGTGTTGGAACATTGGGAGGGTGATAAGGAGGTGAAGGTGCTTTTGGAGGAACATTGGGAGGACTATAAGCAGGAGAAGGTGTTTTTGGAGGTGTTGGAACATTGGGAGGTTGATAAGGAGATGAAGGTGATTTTGGAGGAACATTTGGAGGAGGATAAACAGGGGAAGGAGTTTTAGGAGGTGTTGGAACATAAGGTGGATATGGAGATTTTGGTGGAGTAGGAAGAGTTGGAGGTTTTGGAATATAAGGAGGGTGAGAAGGAGCTTTTGGTGGAATTGGAACGGGAGTGTTTGGAGGTGGTTCTCTCACAGCCAACACCACAATAATAAGTTTCTGACCCTTCTCACAATTATCATCTTTTCCACTTATGAAGTAAAAAGGACCCGATCGATCAAACTGAAACTCTGACTCACCATCCTCAAACTTCTTGATCGGGTTATTCTTGTTACATTTCTCATAATCTTCTTTGTTCACTTCCAACACTGTGTCTGATCCCTTCTTGTACTTAAAAACTAGCAACACAAAAACCCAAAAGTTAAAACCAATGATCAAACCACGCAAGCAAGCAAATTACAAAAGAAGTTGATATTTTGCAATGAAAATTAACTCACCTAGAGTGTCACTAACTTGAAACCTCATTCTTTCAGCCCAGTGATTGAAGTTCTCAGAAGGGTACAAAACCCACCCATCTCTTCCACCAACGTAGAAAGTGTAGGCATGAGAACCGGAAAAGACACTAAAGAGCAACAACAAGAGACAAACATGTTTTGGAAGTTCCATGAGGGAAACAATACGAGAGCAAGTTGTTAACGAGTGCTGTGTTGTGTAGCGTAGTTATAGTGTACATAAACTAGAAGAGGAAGAGAGAGAGTGAGACAGTGATGGAATAAGTTCATAAGAAGGTTCAAGGTGGCAGAATTGAAATGGAAGAGAGACTAGAGGGTTGTGGAAAAGATATGGGAATAGATTGAGTTATAAAGGGAAAAACTTTTGCTTGGTTACCGTTGAGGTGATGGTATAGGACCAAGCGTGTTAAACGCGAAGGCTTTACGTGTGAAGAGATTACATGTGGCAAAATGATATAGTACAAAAAAGTTGAAATTTATTTAAGATAGGGTTGTCTGGTTCATGTATGGTGGGACATTATATAACTATTCTTTGATCAATGACTTCGTGTTGCTCACATATTTTACTTTGCAACCTTGCCGTTATTGCTATGGTTGGTGAATCTTAAAATAATAGTAACTAGGGAAGAAAGAAAAGACTTATTCTAGAATAGCCTTATTATCTATCTAGATAGTATAGTTTTGTGAATCAAATGTATTTGATCAATTCTAGAATTGGATTCAGATTCCTATTTAAGACCCCCAATAATTGTTCTATATCCTTTTGAAGAGGGAACATAGTTGGATAGTTAGAAGTTATGCACTCTATCACAGGGGAAAAAGAATCAATGTTTTAATTTGAAGTTTGTAGCTTTAGTTTTGATGGTTATCTAATGTCTACTTTATGTTAAGAGATATGGTAAAATTTAATAGCAAGGAAGATCAATAATGACAAGAGGGATTGGATCGTCACTCTACATTTATGCCTTGGGTCCGCAATGACTGATATGGAATTTTTATTATTGACTTGAGAACTTGAGAAATTGAGAAATGTGCATTCATAGTCTTTTTTTAGGGTATTCAAATTGTGCTTTTGTTTTTGCTTTTTGCCTTTTTCATAGACTATTTGGTGGCAGGTGTTAATGGTATCTGCACTATGTATGTAACTTTTGAATAACTATTTTTTATTTGTTGATTAGATGAATCTCATGTACGAATATTATTATTATTATTATTATTTGATATAGATCATATTTATATTTTGGGAAAGAACATCTCTAATTTTTGAATGTTTAAAATAATTGTATAAACATGACTTGAACTTAGTATCATCACTAATGTGGGTTCGAATAATCTACATTACTTAATATGTTTGGTGGTTATATTTTTTATATTTAAAATAGTTCATAAATATTGAATTAAATAATTGTTTTATATTTAATGTAGTTTATAAAATAGTTAATTTTAAAAAATTATTAAAATTAACAAAGTAAAATTTACCACAATTATTACATTATGGGGGATGAAGGTTGACCTTGTTGACGAAGTCATTTCTTCCATCTAATAATTTGTAGATGAAATTTAATTGGGAAGCCTAGAAATTTCCTATGTTTGAAAAACATTATTGTTTCGTACTGTAACGTTACCATATTTAAATTGATAGGACATGTGTACTTATTTCCTCTAACAACTTTAGTTTTAAAATCTGTCCAGTTATATTACTAAAATTACACAATTTCTACTCAAGAACAGAAATTATGCCCGTTTAAAATCATAGGCATTTTCTTTCTATCTAAAATATGGGTCTATTTTTTAATTGATAAAATACATTATATATTATATCATTCATTTATGTTGCTTACTTAATATTTCGGTACCTAAATATTATACTATACTAATAAAAACATGTCTATTTACCGTTATTATTAAATATTATATATATATATATATATTATTTAGATAAAATAAGATCAAGTTAGTTTTTTTCTTCCGGAATTTCAAAATAATTTTTAACTTATTCTCAAAATAATAAAAATAAATTTTGTAATTTTTATTTTGTATTTCACGTTTAAGTCTCGCCGTTATGTATTATTGAATATTGATATTAAATTGCTGTATTATTATTATTATTATTATTATTATTATTATTATTAAAAATTTAAAACATAATACCAAAAATGCCCCAAATGGGGGCTAAGAATTAAGATTAACTCTCTCGCACTTTCAACTATTGTATAGAATAAATATATATTAACAACAATACGCTGCATGCTATTTTGAGAATGAAAGAGATAAAAGAGTAAAATATAAATATGATATAATATAATTTGATTGAAAATAAATAAAAGAAAAAAAAAAAAAAACTAACGTTATCAACACTAGATCATGTACGGGTGTATGATGTCATGCTCTGGCGTTCAAAAAAAGAAATGATGCCATGCTCTCATGAAATGTACACTGACTCACCAATACAATTAATAACCATCCTTCCATGATTCACCATTACCATTATATTTTCTTTGACTTTTTTTTATAGCAAATTTAAAAATGTAAAACACCTTTACATAATTGAATAAATTGGGTTCTAATATTAGAGAAATTTTCGTCAATTCCAATGCACAATTATTTACAAAACGTAAAAAAGAAAAAAAAATTAATAATAATATAAATAATATATATATATATATATATATATATATATTATATTATAAGTTAATTCATTGCGTATTTTCTGTCCATAATTGTTATCACCGTGATGTTAATCTTCACTCGTAATGTTCTGGGGTAGAGTTACGTTGAACTTCAGGGAGTGTGACTCTTTTAATATATATATTAATAATAAATTTAATTCCTCTTAAATTTATTTTAATCTCAAATCCAAAAAAATTAACTCCTCTCATCTTTCTACTCTGACCTCCCACCCTTCCACTCTATCTCCGCTCACACGTTAATCTTGTTCGTATCTACCAACACTTGGTAGTTGCCAACAGTTAGGTCCATAGCTTCATTTCACAACTAATAGTTTTGGGCCAATAAAGTTATACATATATCACCTCAATTCAAATCTGGACACTTTTATAACACAATAAGATTAACCTAACCAGATATAGGTGTACTAAGGTTATAAAATATTTATACAACATTTGAGTGCACATGGTTCGTACAGTGCTATCACAAATAAAATGAACATTGATCTAGACATACCCTAGTAAATGAGCACATTAAAAAGATTATTAAATGAAGCAATACAATGATTAAATACATAAACGTACAATTACAGTGAGGTCACAACTAATTAACTAAGATTGTAAAGAAAGGAAAATAATTACCAAGGTGAAAACTCAAAATTGAAATCTTATACAACTTTACTTTACAACTGACAACTGAAATACGCAATTAACTAATTAACTTATTCATAAAATATAATATATATATATATATATATGTTTTTTTATTTTATAATTAATTATCCGATCAGCGGCAATCATCTCCAACGTATTTTTCTAAGATTTAATATGTATTAATTGATTTGTTTCAAAGTTTACACTCTTGTTTGCACCTATTGTTACAGTGATCCCAGATATTAGGGTTATGATTGAGGCATCGAGCAGTGCACTTGCCATAACAATGTCTGGCTTCTCCGTTGTTTTCTTTTTCTCCATTACTCACAATTTCTTGTGCAAGACCATATGTCTTGGGTTCCAGGTATGGTTCATTCTCAGCAGGTTTCTCTCCAGATATGTTTCCAACAACGCGACGACCATAGCTCGATGACAGAACAATCATGCCAACCAACCACATCATCAATGCAAGTTTGTTTGAACCCATTTTCATCATGCATGCATTTCACCAATGCCAATTAACAACGTTAATAACCTTACTATAATATATATTTTAGGTGCTTGTGCTTAATGGGCTTTTCATTCGAACCTTACATTTAATTGACGTGATTCGTGAATGACGCTATAGCCAGTGGAAGAGTCTATTTTCTGACATGAAAATTGAGAAAGATGTGAATTTGAGTTTCTGTTTTGTCTCTCTAAAATTTGCATTCAATTAATAGCATTGGGACCGTTCTTTTCTTTATCACGGTTTCTTTTACCCTAAGTGATCGCGCATACGTACCGAAGAAAAATTCCATAAATACATAGCCAATTACAATATATATTACTCGATTAATTACATTGTAAAATTTACATGTATATATTTTTATTTTATTATTTTTTTCTTTTTATTTTTTTATATTTTGTTAAGTAATTAACTTGTATTAGTGTTAACCATAAAATATTTAGCCTTTTCTTTTACTATCCTTTTTTAATTGAGAAATGGTGGTGTTTAATTGTTAGAATTACTCCTTTCCCCATTTGTCATATTTTATTCCAATCAAAATAATAACATGGTTAATAACTAAAAGTCGGGGTCAATATTTAAAATTTTACAATTATTTTCGTATATCATATAGAAATTGATTGAGAGCATGCACAAACGGTCAAGATCACCTAATAATTTCTCCTTTCCATCCTTAGACCATCCTAACCATTAGACCATGCACACATTCATTGGTAATAATTAATATTAGAACATTTCATTTAAAGTAAAATATTTTTAGATCAAATTTCATATTAATGTAGTAATGCACCTTCTTTCAGTTGATTATTGATAAATAAACTTAATTGTTTTTTCGTGGCATCTTTTGATCCACTTTTGAAGGTAGGAATGCAATATTATTAGGAAAAAACAAATTAAGGTATTAAATATAAAACATAGACGAAGTTGTTTGGTCTATCGGACAAAGTGATTAGACAAAATGATAAAAGAAGTTTGATCTATTCAATGAAGTTGGTCAATAATATTTTGCCAGTCAAACTAAAATGATCAATTTAAATTTATCCTTTTAAACTTATTAGACGAAGTAAGACACAGGAAATGTAAAATTAAAAACACATTAATAAAAGGAGAGAAAATAAAATGATAAATTTTCCTTAAGAAACTAAAATCGACACACTAAAGCTTATAAAGACATTTTAATTATTTTATACAAGTCAACTTTACACGTCAAACTTAAAATAGACTCCATAAATAAGAATTAATATGAAATATAAACTATTGCATAATCATTATCATATACTTATCCAATGAAGTAATGGATTTAGGTGGTATACAGAATAAATATTTTTTACATTATTAATATTACAAAATTATCCATTTTTAGATGTTTAATTCCTATTTAACTATCCTAAAAAAATATAAATATAATAACTTGTAATTGGTTGATTATATAAAAAAATTTAACTAATAGAAATTAATAATTTACAAATTAAAAAATTATAAATCTAAAAAATGTCACAGATTTTGAAGAGAGAGATCATCATTGATTAGTTACAAATTTATTCCTAAATTTAAAAATCTTACGTGTTAAACAATTTTTATTGCGTTTTTTTCCTAAATTTTAACAATTTTTAAATGGTTTTTATTGTGATTTTTTCCCTCAAACTGTAACAATATCGTCAAATATACTCTAAAATTTAACAAACTTGTGACATATATCTTCAAGTGTATTAAAGAAAAAGTGAATTTAACAATACACCACGACATTGTTAAAACTTGGAGCAGGTTTTACAACATTATTAGGACATTGTTAAAATTTGGAAACATATTTTACGACATTATTGAAATTTGGGGGTAAAAAATACAATAAAAATTACTTAAGAACATAATTTATAATATTAATGTGATAAAAATTATTTGGAACATAATTTAAAATGTTCTTCTTAAAGTTTGAGAGTAGAAAATTGTTGATTAAGAAAATTAATATTAAGATTAATAAATGGAGACGAGAATCAGTCAGACTTCAAGGGTCTATGACTTGATTTATTCAAAGTGTAATTTAACCTATTTAATAACAAGACTAGGTTTAAACTATTAAAAAAACTTATTTATTTAAATACGCCGAGCCCAGACTTATTAGAAAAAGCTTATTAAATTTAATAGGTTGATCTGTTTATATATTAAAAAATAAACATATTGTATATCATTAAAAATATGATTGTGATCATGGATGAATTGAATGACAAAATAATTTATATATGATTTCTTTTAATCAGTTTAGATGAGTAAATTTTATGGAACAATTCATTTATTCTAATTTATTTATTCTAAGAAATTAAATTATCATTTTATTAATTCATTTGTTTAAATAAAGTATTTAAGAAAATTTGAAATTATATTATTTTAAAAAAGAATTTTAATTATGTAAAATGGAAGAATTTGAAATTCTACCTAAAATGTAAATATTTCAATTTCTTCTTTTCTCAATTAAATTATATTACACAATTTAAAGTTTCTTTAAATGATATTAAACTCTAAATTTATTTAAATATTAAAATTCGCCACATTTTTATTATTTTTATATTTTTTAATGATACATAAAAGAATTATTTTAATATTATTTAATCAAACTTATAATAATAATTAAAAATAAAAATTATACATAAAACTAAAACTTAATTTAATTATTATTTTTTATATTATTGAAATTAATATATATTTAATGACCATTGTTTATTTTAAAATACATATGAATTAATTAAATTTTATTTTAAAAAGTGAAATAGGTTAATTAAATTTTTGTAAATTCTATCGTTATTTTAAATTTATTCTATTAACTTTATTGTAAAGTGATTAAATAAGTATAATTTATTTTTATATAACTAAGACAATTTGTAAAATACAAATACACAAGGGGTTTATTAATTAAAACATTTTCAGACGATGTGTTTTGTGTCTGTATAGAAACGTTTAATTAGACGCAAATTTAAATTTATTTTTTATAGATCAATTTTAATTTAAAATTCAATTTAAGTTGTTATCCCCGGTTAGTAAGCAGATAAAAATAATTAAAACAATAATATTTTTATACTGGTTTGTCTATTTAAGATTACGTCCAATTACTCAACAATTTGTCGAAGTTCCACTAAGAGTATTCTTTGAACCCAGCCACTCCTGGCAAAAAATACAGATATTCTTTAAACTCAGCCACTCCTGGCTAAAAGTACAGATATTTTTTTACCCCAGCCTCCGCAAGTTAAACCCAGATATTCTTTGAACACAAGTTCTAGAGGCTAACCAAAGGTATTCTTTCAACACTTTCAACACTTAGCTTCCTCAGGTGAAAACAGGTTCTTTGGACCTCAGCCTCCTCAGGCTAAACTCAAGGTATTCTTTAAACACTTAGCCTCCTCCGGCTACAGATTACCACAACAGTGATTTATAATTAAGATCAAATAGAAAATAGCCTCTACGCAGAGAGGGATTTTACAATGAGAATTCTATTATAAGTTTGTGGTGAACAAACTTGTATTTTGAGAGCTTGAGCGAGTAGATGAATATAGTCTTGATCAAAGTAGTTCGCCAACTTGAACTTGCAGAGATGAAGTCTTTTATAGACTTTCTTGTGAAGTATCTGTTAGATTGTAGAAGTGAACGTTAATCCTTATCTTGAGTACTTTTACATATGGCAAAGTGAGCAATCAAGAACATTTAATGTAAAATCGCGGATGTTAGTGTGAGATCGGACTTTGACTTGATATGCTCAAAGATTTCACTAAAACGTACAACTATTTTTTGTGTTGCAGAGGTTTATTTTGAAATCTCTTCCCACCTTTAGAAGCTTTTAAGTAACGACTTGATTTGAAACGAATGCATGTGTTACTAAGCGTCTTGAACTTCATTAATCAGATACACGAATAAACTAATAGATAAGTTGTGTGTTGAATTTATTCGTCTATCTTCTACTTTTGTCTTCAATTTCAGTCTTCAAAACTTCACTCTTGAGCACATGACTTGAAGTTGAGACTAGCTCTTCGTCTAGTCTACGAAGGTTCTTCGTCTGATGAGATTGTCTTGAAGCATGATGATTTGAACCTTTCGTCGGTTGTATCTTCTGTTTTGAGGGTGCATCTTTCGTCTGTGCTGATAATGATTCGTCTGATCATTGTTCCCTCGGCGTTTGTTGATAGTTCCGTTTGTCTTGTAATTGATGCTAAGTCATTTTGACTCAACACAATTATTTTTAAAATAAAAAATGGTCACAAAATAATAATTTGTATATTTTTTAATTTAGCTTTCCATAAATGTTGTCATTGTTTCAAATTTATTTTATTAATTTTTTTAAGTGATTAAATAATGACAATTTATATATTTTTTAATTTAGTTTTTCATAAATATTGTCATTATTTTTAATTTATTTTATTAAATTTTTATTAAGTGATTAAATAAGTATAATTTTTTTAATAGCTAAGACATTTTTTCATTATTTTCTCTTTTAATATTTTCTCTTTTTATACCTTTCAATATTTTGATAAAGCATTCCAACAGTTATTTTTAAAGTTCATTTAAATTTTTATAAATAACTATAATTTACATAATTATTTATTTCCGATACATTTTTAATATTACTGTGAGATTACATAATTTTTAATTACTATTACATATTTATTATGTTTTTAATTATTCAATATCAAAAAATTAATTATTAAATATTTTATAACATTAGAATTCATCATGTAGCATTAAAATTATTTTGAATATTTAAGTATTTAAAAATGATTAATATTTATTTTTTTTCAATATTAAAAATTTAATTTTTAAATAAATATTGAAAAATAAAAATTTAAATTTTTTGAAAATTAAATTACTTTGTCCAAGAAAATTAAAATATAAGAAATTAAATTATTTCGTCTCAACAAAATATTTATAGAATAAAAAGAATTTAAATCAATACTACTAAAACACTGTGTATTTAAATTTCCTAGAAATTTTTAAATTCTTTGTCCAAATAGAACGTTAATGAATTTGATTAGATGTATTATTTTAGCTTTTTTTTTTCTTTTGTCAGATTTATATACAATAAGAATTCATACAAAACAGTTAATAATATAAAACTCATTTCTTTAAGTTATTTTATTAATAAAATCTCTTGTTTTATTTTATATAAAATATTTACATATATTCTTAATAATACTAAATATAAAATAAAATTTTAAATAGATTAATACACCAAATTACACTTTTTAAAATGGTCATATTAGGGTGGAAAAGAAAAAAAAAACTTTCGTTAACTAACTGATTAATTTATAAAACGTGGATGCCTACTAATAATTGCGTAGAGCATTAATACTTTGAAGATAGTGTAGTAGGGCAATCAAAATTGAAAACTGTTACACTTCCTTTATCAATGTGGACATATGCCTAACAAGTCAAAGCAATTAATAGAGGCCAATTTGGTGGGGTACATATATGGTTAGTGTTGTTCCATTTCCATGTCATGGTTTAAGGCTTTAACCTTTAAGCCAAGAAAATATATGAATGAGAATGGTATTTTAGACATAACATTTGGTATTCTTCTGCTCTAAAACTTGTCCACAAAGTGTTTCCAACGCCCCACTCAAACCAAACTATTACAATAGTAGGGGAAAGAAGGAGTTTGATCTTGTAAGAACATTTAATCTTGTTGCATTGTACAATTCAACTAGTTTTGAGGCAATGTTATGGTGATATGCTGTTAAATTTGAGCATGCATCACTGAAGGAATATTTACATGTGTTTCTCATCATCAAAATCCTAATTAAGGATCCACTTTTAAAGACTTTAATATGGTTTGTTTCCCATATTATTTTAAAATTATAAAATAAATATTCAACAAAGAAGTGAGGTTGTTGTCATGTTGATTCGTGTTATAATTTGAGGAAAAAATTGAAGATGTAAATGTAATTTACGCTTTCTTTTGTTACATGATCAGCTGCAAGAGTTTATACACAAGTAATTTTCATGACATGTTATGACCCTCTTTTGACTGTTTTTTTTATGCAGACTATAACAAACAATCAATTAAACAGGTGGTGGTTGAACTTCATCTTTAACCAAGGAAATCTGCAGTTTAGTCCATTTGGCACGCCATGTCAAAAATGAGAGAGCCACATTTTGACAAGCTAGCCCACAAATTAGGCCAATCCATAAACCCTTATCATAAAACAAAGTCAAAACAACATAAAATGATTAAACTAATGAGTGAAAAAGAACAAAAGATGATTCTTCTTGGCATGTAAACAAACTAACATAATGAACAAGAATGTTGAGCAAATATTTTACCTTAACATGCAAATTGAACTTGAATCCAAGAAGGCATGATATTGGCAAACCAACAAGATAAAAACTTGCTAGGTTCACATAAGTAGCCAACTGCTGCCAACCACATCCTCTGACCACTCCTGCAGAATCAATGCAATTTTCTACTCAATAATTTCAAGTTAAAGATTGAACAGAAGATAAATGCATGTTAAAGGAAAAAGAGGATTTCAAACCTGACAAGACACCTTGTATGGAATCAAGTAATATGGAAATGGCAAGCAAGGGTGTGAGTGAAGCAAACTCCTCTTTAATTTTAGAACTATTACTAAAGAGCTGAATCCAGATATCATGGCCAAATTCAAGTGCGAGTACAAAACATACACCAAGGAGGATAGAGAGCTTGAGACTGACACACATTGCATGCTTAGCTTGATCAGGATATCCTGCTCCCAATTCATTGGAGACCCTTGTACTATAAACTCAAAATTTCAACTTTTCAAGCAGTTGTACTAGAATGCAGATTAAGAATACACACACATGTACAAAAAATGGAGAATAATTTCAACCAACTAACCTTGCAGCCGCACTAAGACCGTATGTGATAAGGTAGGCAATTAATTCTGTGTTTGCACTGCATATATAAAAAATTGACAAGAATGAATACATTTTTAGTTTAGGAATATACAGTATGCATAACTTGAAAAACTTTATACTCGTACCATATTGCAGTCAATGTAGTAGTTATTGTTGGGTCAGGCATTAGTCCAGCTAAGAAAACCATAATCTCAAAAGCCCAAAACTCCAAACTTGCAATATATGAACAGATTGTAAGATGAATGAGGTAATTGTCTCACATCAAATTGCAAAAAGTACTGTTATAAGTTGCAAAGAGTTCAATCTAGAATGAAATAAACCACCAGTAGTTCCCAAAGAGAAAAAAACCACTAATTAGTCCTATAAATATTAAAAATTATGATAAGCATTCTTGTAATTTTTAATTTTTTTTTTTAAAAAAAACACCTTTAAATTGATCTTTGAACTTTATATAATCGGGGAGTAAAATTCATAAACTGATCCTCCAATACTTAAGTCTTCCTAAATCATTTTATTACTTTAGAGACCATTTTAAAAGAAGAGTAATACTGTAAGGATGAAATAAGAAGTTTATTCATCTAGAATCTATGAATCTAATCGGAAATGAAATTGTATTCACGTCAAAAAGTGTTCCGCAGTACAACTTTATGTAGGAAAAGTACACAGCTGGGTACAACTAATGTCTAATGAAAACTCAGCAGGTAACTAACATATAACAATTTTAATTGATATGGATATTAGAAAAATATTTTGTAGAAAACTACAATATGCAGATAATCAATTATTCTATGAGTAAATTAGTTGGTTAATTACATATTACAATTGACCGTGAAGTAAAGATGGATAATATTCCAAGTCCTAATAGTTTTTTCAAATGAAAAAGACCCTATATTTGAGGCTGAAAAGGCTACTGCTCTTAGTTTAAAGTGACTAGGTCCAGTCACCAAAAGGGTTAGCCAAGTGAAAGCTTGTTAGAGTAGAGACATACCATAACATTGCTGCAGAGGACAAAGCTAGTTTCAACTGAATACAAATGTATCGAAATGACTCAGTTGAAAACCCTGTCCAAGTCTGCTTGAACTTTTCTGTATACATTATATACATGGCCAAAAATGTTATGCAAATCCATAATGAAATAGAAGCTGCTACTGGAGCACCTACAAAACTCAGATGTGTCTGGTAAATCAAGGCATATGCAATAGCAACATGAACCAACAGTGGAATAGCTGAGAAGACCACCAGTGGCTTTACAACAGATTGTGTTTGAAGAAACTTCAACATATTTCTCGAGAAGCCAAGTGCAAATAAGCCAGGGATAAGAAACTTCATGTAAAGGGAAGCTTTGCTTGCAATGTCATGAGATTGATGAAGCAATAAAAGGATTGGTTCTGTATAAAACCATATAATGGATATGAAGATGGAGAAGACAAAAGATATGATGCAAGAGGATTGTAGATAAATTCCCAACATTCTGTATTCTTCTGCTCCAAATCCTTGTCCACATAGTGTATCCAATGCCCCACTCAAACCAACCTAATACAAGAGTAAGAACACACAATTTTGTTGCAATATTAAAGTCAACTAGTTTTGAGGCAATGTTATGGTGTTCAAATTTGCACAAAACATATTGCAACATTGTTAATCTCTGCTACAGCTTAAGAAACTTGCTAATCGTACTAGTAAAGACTCGAACAACATGTAACATATGGAATATTTGTCATGTATTGATTAGTTTCAGTTTCTAGCCTTCTTCATCTGTCAGATATAATCAAATTACTAATAAGCATGCATGACGAAGAGAAATACAAACCTGTGTTTGTCATCATCAAATTCCTAAGCATGAATTACCTTTTTTATATGTCTTCTAAATTAATTACAACACAAATGAACATTTTTACCATACGTGACAATTTATTATACTACATTCTATTTAAATTCAGAAGGATAAAGTATGTTTTTGTTCTTTCAAAATATTTTAAAAGGTTAGTTTTAGTGTTCATATAAATTAAATTAATGCTACTATTAGTCTCTCTGTTTTATTTAGCTTTTCATAAAGGACTAAAACTATGTCACTTTTAATAAGCAAATATACAGACTAAAAACAGATCAAATTATCATAGGAATTAAACCAAAATTTGAAATCTTCTAGAGACTAAAATATATTCAACTGAATTCTCTAAATATAATTACCATGACAGCCAGACCGGTGACACCAAACCATGAGTTTGCCAAAGTAGCACCAGCAAGCTGAAGTTCACCAAGGTGGCCAGCGAACATTATAGAAACCAAAGTGATCAAGTTATAGAACAAACTAGTAAGGAACATTGGTAGTGAAAAGAGTATTTGGCGCTTGGCCTCCTTCAAATCCAAGATTTTGTTCCACCATGGGGGCATTGTCTTTTCTTCATGATGAGTTACATCTAATAGAGGTTTCAAGTTATTGTTAGTGTGCCATGTGAACTCTTATTATTCAGCATCTTCTATAATATCTTTGCTCCTCTTTTCTATGTTTCAATGCTATGCATTCATATAAGTTGGCACTAAATTAGAAAAATATTCGGTAAACAATTACAGTATGCACAATATAACCGTTGTAAAATATGAAGTGGGAAATAATATATGATCTGTGAGTGAGTTGGCTTGTGGACCATATTGCAAGTTGGTTGTGAAGTAAAATTGCGTAAATTAACGGTGGAATTGTAATCAAACAAAAATGCTGGTGACACTAAGAGCAGAGTTTAATGATTGTATTCTGAGGCAAGCTAAAACCGATGAATCATAAATAAGATTTTGTGTGATATTTTAGAATGTTTGTTGAGATAAAAAGTTTTAGAGTTACCAGTTTTAGCAACGGAGGCAGTAGGTGTAGCAAAATTGATGACAGAAGAAGCTTGAGGTGAAGCACCAGAATTGGACATGTTGGTCTAGGAAAGAGAAACACATTTGACGTGTATAAAATAAGATAACATAACTAATAACAAGATAGTTTTATTTAATTATAGTTATAATTTTGATATCTTTAAAAAGAAAATGCAAAAGTATTGTATTGGAATTGAAATCCATACTGTGAATTATGAACATGAGCAGCAGAAAATACCTCACAAGATAGTTGGCTGATGAACAGGTCAGACTATGCTTAGTTTATTGATTTTGTGTTTAGACTTGTTGGGACTTTGGAATTGAGTTGAGTTGAGTGGAGGAGCACTTTATTTGGATCACTTCATCTCCTCTTATCATCTTCCACTATAGGAAAAGTAATAATATAATATTCAAGCATATTATTTTGGCTTTGTTAGTTGATGTGATTGCAAATCATTTCTATAGAATGAATTGAAGCGATTCTATAACGGATTTGGTTTATGTATAAAAATAATAAATCAAATTAAATTATTATAACAATTATAAATCAAATCAATATTTTTAAGAAATTACTCGTTACACAAAATTGCTTTATAAAATAATTGGATTATATTTTGACAAAATATTTTTAATAATTGACTATAATCGCTTCATTTATTTATAAAACCAAATTTTACAGAGTATTTTCGATTGGAATTCTAATATCCACTGTGTGTGTGATTGCATCATATGGTTGCTACAATAGTATATGTCAAATAATGCATGCTGACACGATAGAAGGTAATATAGATATGTAATATAGGCAGATTAGATGCAGGATAGCATCGTCGACAAGGAGAAGTGGTGCTCAATTGTGATGGTTCCGTGTCGTGGGAATGTATTCCAAGATATAAATATTTGGTCCCTTTTATTTGGCTTTTCACTGAAATTAACATTGACGGCTGTGTTGGGTCATTTCTCATACAAAAGTTGATTTAAAATCTTTATTATCAAAATCGGGAGTCTTCTGACTTGGAGTAGAGGGTGATTGTCCCATATGGGTTGGAAGTTGGTATTGAGGAAAATCTGAGTCTGTTGTTCCATGTGAGGGTGCAGTAACTGCCAGGACTGCATCTTAAATGGCAATAGTCCATTACTCGAAAATATCATTAGGTAGTTAGCAAAGAAAGAAGGATAAGCTTTGGATCAACCTACACCTTATTGCTTTTACCATGCTTAGGTTCAATCTCCCTTTACGTTCTTTTCATTCGCTTTCCCCACATTTACATGTCATCCCAAACCATAATTAATTTTATAAATCCCCACTCTATATAACTAAAATAATAAATAAAACATATTGAATGTGCCCATTTTTTCATGGGTTGCAAATTGTTTGGAGTAAAGATTTTCGAAATATCCCATATTTATTTGGACTCTACAGGGGCAATGGCTAACCGTAGAGGTTTGCAAGACGGTCCTGAAATTAGGGTTGCTTGCTCCTTTGATCTAAAATAGTTAAGATTTAGGCAGCTACCCTAAACAGTTAAAACTTACTATAAATAGGATCACCTACATCTAGCGGTGAGAAAAAGATAATGGAGAAATAGAATATAAGTAAAATAGGTACAAAAATGAGATTGTTTAATTAGAATAAAAAAAGAGTAGAAATGAAAAAAAGAAAGTTAGGCATGTGAAAAATAAATTAAGGAGATGCAGACAGGAATTGTTACAAAATTTTATGTTCCTAACCAATTATGTCCACATAAAAGGAAATAATTTTAGATTTAAATTAAAGAGTACACTGGAAAGTATATTTTCATTATTTTTAGGTAATAATAAATGAATATTTTCGGTGCCTAATGGTAACAATCCTCGCATAAGCTATGCAGAGTACTAAATAATACTACTATGATTGTGTAGTTTTTTCTTTTTTCTTTTTTCAGAATGGTCGAAATTATATATGCCCAATATCACGTATATTTTCGGAAATATATTTTCTGTTATTGTAATAAATGTAAGCATCAAAATGGGGTTGGAATAATATATAAGATCTTAAATTCAATTTCTAGTGTTGTCATTGTACATAAAAAATATAAGCACCAACATTTATTTACAAAACAAATTTCATGACATTAGGATCCAAAGTTCTGACCTTTTCAATCTATTGAACATAAAACAAATTTTACCTTCATCCAAGTTTATAAGAGCACCATGCTATAGAAAGGTTCCACTTCTAATGCAAGAAAGTAGAAACTAATCTCTCATCAATCAAATGATTTACCAGTGAGATTGTGGAATCAAAACCTCAACATGATACAAACTCAGTGCCAATTTGGGAGACGTTCAGTTAAACAACAAGAGGATGGTCTTTATCTTTTCCCCCAGAGAGATCCAATTTAGTCCATTTGGCACGTCTTAAGAAAATGAAGAGAGTCACAGTTTGACAGAGCAGCCCACAAATTAGACCAATCCATAAACCCTATATATCATAAAACAAATTCAAGACAAACATAATAATAAACTAGTGAATGCAAAAAAGTTTTTCAGAATCAATCCTAGGAGACATGATATATATAATACTAATGAATGCAAAAAGTCTTGATATCAGAACAAACATAACCTCCAATAGATATTATATTTACCTTATACTGCAAATTGGTCATCAATCCTAGGAGACATGATATTGGTAAACCAACAAGATAAAATGTTGCAAGGTTAATATAAGCAGTTGAGTGCTGCCAACCACATCCTCTGGCTGCCCCTGTAGTATTAAACACAATTTTACCCTATGAATTTGAAATGAATGTTCAAGTTACAAAGATAATACAAGTTTTACCAAGTACATTGCTTCCATGTTTCAATAATATATATGTTTCTATCTCTCATGTTGTATTGAATTTTCATAACTTTTTTCAAGGACTTGTATACTTTACAGGTACGCATCAGTGAAGTATAAAAAATTTTTGGTATTGGATACATGTCCAATATAGACACATGAAGTAAATTGAAGTATCGGTGCTTCATAACATAGATTAAAAGAAATGAGGAATTCAAACCTTGCATGACACCTTGGACAGCATCCAGTACTATGGAAATGGCAAGCAAGGGTGTTACTGAAGCAAACTCCTCTTTAATTGTAGAACTATCACTGAAGAGCTGAATCCAGATATTATGACCAAATCCAAGTGCCAAAGCAAAACATGAACTAAGAAGGAAAGCGAGCTTGACATTAACATTCATTGAATGTTTAGCTTGTTCCGGGTTGCCTGCTCCCAATTCATTAGATACCCTTGTACTATTGAAGTTAAATTTCAACTTTTCAATACATGAACTAGAATGTTGATTCAGAAGATATTCAATAATGCAACCAAAGGAGAATTTGTTCAAGTTCAACCAACTAACCTTGCAGCCGCACCGAGACCAACAGGGACCATGTATGCAATGAATTGTGTGTTTAAACTGCAGATTTTTTTTCAGAGTGTAACACTAAAAAATTATATTACTTTTGGGAACAGAAATATAAAGCTATTAGAACCATACCATATTGCAATCAACGAAGTTGTTATCTGTGAATTTGGCAATAGTCCAGCTAAGAAAACCAAAACTTCAAAAGCCCAATACTCCAAACTTGCATGACAAAACAACAGAAAGTAATAAGGATCTTTCATTCTTACATTAAATTACAGCAATATTATTATAATCTGAATTCCTGAGAGTGTTCTAATCTATAAGCTGCATGCTAAGGAAATTGCCATTTTGTATGCGAAAGTGAGTTTGTCAGATAATTTAGTCCTTGAAAGATAATAATATCGTAAAATAGTCCTAAAAGTATAACATTTTTATCATTTTAGTTCCTAAAACTGTCATTTTGATTCCTGAATTATATTATGTCTTAATTCAGGAAACTAAAATGAGAGTAGGTGATTGAATTCAAGGAATGAAATGACATGATTAAATTTAGAGATTAAAATGATAATAAATAAGGACTATTTTACTATTTTTCATCTTTCATGAACTAATTATCCGATTTTTACATTTTCATACACCAAAATGGTGGTTTACTCATCAAAAGTCAATAGGGCTAGCAAAGTGAAAGGTAGTTAGTGACTCATACCATACCATTGCAGCAGAGGGAAGAGCTAGTTTCATGTTTGTAGATACGTAGTGGAATGAATGCATTGAAAGTCCTTGCCATGTCTGCTTGAACTTCTTAGAACACATAACATACAAGGCCAATAATAGCATTGATACCCATTGTGAAATAGATATTGCAACTGGTGCACCTGTAAAACTCAAACCTGACCACTGAACCAAGGCATATGCAATACCAATATGAATCAACAGTGGAAGAGCTGAGAGTGCAACCAATGGCAGTACCACAGATTGTGTCTGGAGAAACCTCAAGATGTTTTGCAAAAAGCTATATGCAAATAATCCTGGGATCAGAAACTTCATAAAAAGGGCAGTTGTTCTTGCAATGTCATGAGATTGATGGAGAAACACTAGGATTGGTTCTGTATAGAACCAAATAATTGATATAATGATGGAAAAAATAAGAGATATGATGCAAGAGGCTTGTAGGTATATTCCCAGTATTTGATATTCCTTTGCACCAAATCCTTGCCCACACAGTGTTTCTAGTGCCCCACTCAAACCAACCTAAGGCAAGAATAAGTGTATGAACAATGAGTTTAATCTAGTAACAATATTTATTCAATTCATCAAGCTTTGTGACAATGTAATGATGTTAAGTACACACTAACAATGATTAGCCCTATTTGCTGACAAGATTAACAATTGACAAGTTATAGCCAATTGTCATTTATGTGATCACCAGGTGACGCCAGGGGCCTAATTCCGGTTAGAAAGGTGGGTTATAAGTCTAACTCAACCCTATAAAATCGACTTGTAAGGTAAGAATTATTCCTCACTTATATATATGCAACAGACCTTATCTCTAGGCAAAGTGAGATTTTCAACAAGTCATAACCAATTATCATTTATGTGATCACCAGGTGACATAAGGGGACTAATTCCATCCTATTTTATAAAGGATAAAACATAGATAAAAAAAACAGAATTAAGACCAAATTTAACCATTTTAAGTATCAATAACACAATTTAGTCTTTTCCTATCTATGTCACTCCAAGGTGAGAGAAATAATTACCATGACTGAGACACAAGTGACATTGAACCATGAGTTTGCAAGGGTAGCACCAGCAAGTTGAAGCTCTCCAAGGTGACCAACAAGCATAACAGAAACAGAAGTGATCAAGTAATAGAACAAGTTAGTAAGAATCATTGGTAATGAAAACAAGAGTTGATGTTTGGCCTCTTCCAGGTCCAACACTTTGTTCCACCATCCATCTACTTGAGGTCTCTTGTTTTCTTTTCCATCATCACTTGCCCTTAACAAAGGTGTCACTGTGCCATCTGAACTGGTGCTTGCCCCCATCATCCAATTCTCTATCTCCTCTTTCATCTGCTCTATGTTGTTATCTATTTATATGTGATGAGAAAGCACTTGATTACTTGAATGGTTCATGATCTCTATATATATAACACGGTTAAACAAGTCTATCATACAACACTATGCGCCAAAAAATTACTCTATTATATGGATCAATCATCATGCTTCGTCTTGTTCATAATAATTTGACTTCAGATTGTTGCATGCGTAATGAATTCCTTTTTTTTATAATTTCCATTGGTTTACTTTATCATATTTTATGGATTTATACCAAGTCTTCAGTGAAATATTCATTATTCGAGTATTTTTCACGAGTAGGTTCTCTGTGCCTGATTTTTTTTATTTTTTATTATGACATAGTGTTAAGTATCCATTTATTTTATTGATATTATTTTTTTATAAAAAAAACATGATCAATCATGTTTAGTGAAATTAATGTGTTTACCCGTTTGATACACAGGTAGATACATTTTTTTTTTTTGTAAAAACTAAATTTAATTAAATTTATATTTATATAATTTTAAAAGATATAAAGATGTTTGAGTTCAACTTTTTATTTATTATAATTTAGTCGAATAAATTACAACAAAGTTTCTAATATATGATATTAAACAATAATAATAAACTTTTCTAGTTATATCTTCATGCACTCATAATTTGTTCATTATATACAATTATCAGTTATATGTTTTCAAATATTTAAAATAATTTAATATTTAAAATTAAGGGTTATTAATTATTGATTATATTTATTAAAATAATTCAATAATTTTTTTTATATTTTACAATTAAGCTATTACGTAATTATATTAATTTTAATTAATCCTAATTACTTCTAATTATAATCTTTTATTTGTAGTGTATCATTTTTAGAATGAATCTAAAATTAAGTTATATTTCTATTTACATTAATTTTGATAAATCTTAATTCAAACCAAGTCAAAAATTAGAATATCAAATTAATAATGACATTCTAATTACAAAGTAAAAATAAATTCATATAATGTATAATTTGTAGATAAACAAAAATAAAATTAAAAAGTTATAATTTCACACTAGAATAATTGTTTAAATTTAATTTGAATATAAATATACCTCAAAATAAATTTGGGTTATTTTAACGAAGATGGGGCACAACAAATACATTTTTAGGGTTATTAATATGAAATAATTTTAAATAACTTAATTTAAGGAATTTATTAATTATATTAATTTAAACTAATCTTAATTAGTACCAAGAAATTTATTTTTTCCCTAAAATAAGATTAACAACATAAAAAAAAGCAAATAATATTTTATTTACTTTTATTATGTCATTATTAAATTGTCTAACCCTCACATTTTCAAAATGAAAATTACGGTTTACTCTATGTTTTATTTTAAGTAGGTTGGTTTAGTTCTAATTTCAATCATTTACTAAAATTGATCTAATAATTAAAAAAAATAAAAAATAATTTATAAAAAAATTGTTTATATTCTTTGAGTGTTTTGTATTGAAAATTGGTTGATTTTTACCATTCAAATAGCCAACTGTATAAAAATTAACTAACTTATAATTTACATAGAATCTTAAATTTAAATATTAACACTTATTAAAATAATATTAGAGAATTTCAATCTTAATATATTTAAATTCAAGTGAAAATAAGTCGAGGAAATATACTCAGTAAAAAAAGTTCCCAATATTTTCATGTGACAAATTAATCTAGTGTATCAATCATTCAAATGAATTTCCAGGTACAATTCCACTAAGTTAGTTTAATGTATACACATCTTCTCCGTGTGTTCTTGTAATGTTAGAATAACTTAAATCATCGAATAAGATATACATTTTCTTTGTCGTGTGTTCTTGTAACGTTAGAATAACCTAAATCATCGAATTAGAGAATACGCTGTATTTACTCAACTCATCAATTGATGTGAATTGGGAATCTATGTTTTACTCTTTTTGTGTAGATTTGTTTTAGATAGTATTTAATGTGTTTTTAATGAATTTTTAATTATAACTTATAAATATAGATTTTTCTTATTATTCATTTTAATGAAGGATATTAATGTCACATCTAATAAGGAATAGAATGAGAAGGTGGATGACTAAAATAAAAATATATTAGAGAAAAACTAATATTTTAGTCTCTTGACAAGAATACATATTTATAAACTGTGTAATATAAAAGACATTAAATTCAGTATAAAAATTTACACAAAAATTAAAAACTTATTGACGGAACATTTTATATATATATAAAAATCTAAAAAAAATTAAAAACTCATTCAAGATACGTTATTTAATATAGCGTCAATGGAATAGACTTCCTTTTGCACATCACCAACACTGTAGATAAAAAAGTGTGCACTTTCTCCAAATGAATTTAAGCAACAAGAAGTTGTTCTTTATCTTTGTCCCCGGAGAGATCCAGTTTAGTCCATTTGGCACGTCTTGTGAACACAAAGAGAGTCACAGTTTGACAAAGCAACCCACAAATAAGACCAATCCATAAACCCTATATCATAAAGTTAATTCAAAGACAAACATTAATAAAACTAGTAAATGCAAAAACTTTCTCAGAATCAAAACGATTCTTCTTTACACCACAACAAGCATAACCAGAATATGCAATAAATATTTTATTTACCTTGTACTGCAAATTTGTCTTAAATGCAAGGAAACATGATATTGGTAAACCAATAAGATAAAATGTTGCAAGGTTAATGTAAGCAGCCAGATGCTGCCAGCCACATCCTCTGGCCACCCCTGAAGCATTGAACACAATTTTCTCCCTTAGAATTATAAGTTAATGTTCAAGTTGCAAAGATAGCAAAGTTAAAAGAAATGAGGAATTGAAACCTGACAAGACTCCTTGGATAGCATCTAGTAATATGGAAATGGCAAGCAAGGGTGTAACTGAAGCAAACTCTTCTTGAATATTGGAACTATCACTGAAAAACTGAACCCATATCTTGTGACCAAATCCAAGTGCCAAAACAAAAATGAAACCAAGGAGGAGAGAGAGCTTGAGAGTGACATTCATTGCATGTTTAGCTCTTTCTGGGTTGCCTGCTCCCAATTCATTGGATACCCTTGTGCTATTAAAGTTAAATTTCAACTTTTTAATACATGTACTAGAATGCTATTTCAGAAGATATATGCAACCAATGGAGAATGTGTTCAAGTTCAACCAACTAACCTTGCAGCTGCACTGAGACCATAAGTGATCATGTAAGCAATATATTCTGTGTTTGCACTGCAATTTTGTGAAGATTAACAATAGTCAGTCAAATGAATCTGTTTTTATTCTCATTTTAGGAACAGAAATATAAACCTATTAAACCTTACCATATAGCAATTAAGGAAGTTGTTATCTGTGAATTGGGCAATAGCCCAGCTAAGAAAACCAAAACTTCAAAAGCCCAATACTCCAAACTAGCATAACATAAACAAAAGATAGTAAGATGATATCATATAAGGATCTTACATTCTGTTAGATTATATATTCTCTTAGATTAAATCTTACCAATATCATATAAGGATCTTAGATTAAATTATAAAAATATTCTCTTAATTAGAATTGCAGAAAGTGTTTTAATCTAAAGTTGTATGTTTAGTAAATGAGGCTATTACTCCTCATTTAGCTTTATAAGATCAATAATGAAAAGGGCTATCAAAGTGTAAGGTTACTAGTGATTCATACCATACCATTGCAGCAGAGGGCAGGGCTAGTTTCATGCTTGTAAGTACATAATGGAATGAATGCATTGAAAATCCTTGCCATGTCTGCCTGAACTTCTTATCATACATGACATACAAGGCCAATAATAAAAAAGATAACCATAGTGAAATAGAAGTTGCAATCGGTGCACCAATAAAATTCAAACTTGGCCACTGAACCAAGCCATATGCAATACCAACATGAACCAGCATTGGAAGAACTGAGAGTACAACCAACGGCATTACTACAGATTGTGTCTGAAGAAACCTCAAAATGTTTTGCAAGAAGCTATAAGCAAACAATCCCGGGATAAGAAACTTCATATAAAGAGCAGATGTTTTTGCAATGTCATTGGATTGCTGAAGAAACACTAGGATTGGTTCTGTATAGAACCAAATAATGGATAATATAATGGAAACAATAAGAGATATGATGCAAGAGGCTTGCAGGTAAATTCCCAGCATATGGTATTCCTTTGCACCAAATCCTTGCCCGCATAGTGTTTCTATTGCCCCACTTAAACCAACCTAAGACAAGAAAAAGGGTATTATGACCAAGAGTTTAATCCAGTAACAATACTTAGATGAGTTGGAGTAAACTTCTAAAAAAAATTCCTTGAAGAAAAAAATAAAAAGAAAAATTGAAATTTACTTGTCAGAAACCTTTTCAGGATAAAAAAAACATTTAAACTAGTCGTTAGTCTAGTTTCATTCAATTCAACAAGCTTTCAGACAAATGTGATGTTAAATATGCACTAACATTTATAAGCCAAAATTCTAGTATGGAAATAAAGAATAGCCACAGCAATTGACATTTAGCTAGAAAATTGCATCCATGTTAATCTTCTATGCTGTCTGTGAGATGATGTTTATTATGTACATGAGGCATGTTTGTTATTATGATAATTGATATAGTAATGTTCTCATATTCTCATGTTGTTTCCATGATTACAAATTCTTATCTTTTTTCCATGTTTTAGAAACGTATAACTATTACTGCACACATTCTAGACAATAGACATAGTGAAGACAAAAAAACACAACCTAAGACCAGTTTATTAATTTCATTTTCTACTTCTATTTTAAATTTATAAAACTGTCACGATATTTTAATTTGTTTCATTCTAAATATTTGTAAAGTTAAAACCAGAACTAAATAGAAACAGAAGCAAACAAAAGGCTTTCATGAGAATGTGCACCACTAAATGAGTTCTGTAACATGAATGCAAGTGGTTATGTATGAATATCAAACATTTATTGCGATTTGTGAAACATTAATGGCAATTTGTCATGTAGCTGCAAAACAATATTTATTGCGATTTGTGAGATGGGTAGAGGAGTAACCACCAAACACTAACAGTGAAAATTTAATATATGTAGTACAGTTTGTCTATCTCTATCATATATTTTCTATTATTATTTGAACATGTACAGTAAAAAAAAAAAAAAAAAAAAAAAAAAAAAAAAAAAAAAAAAACTTGCCCCTTAGAAAATATAAGAGTTATCCCAACTAAAATTATGCATAAACTGAAGAAAAAAATATATGTAAGAGACAAAAGAAAGGAATAAATCAGTATTAATTTTATATACTAATTCATCTTTCTATTTTGTTTCATGAAGTTATATATTTTATAAAAACTTTACAACATTTATATCTATAAAAATATTATAAACTATTCTTTTGTTATGTTTAATAATGAATGGTGAGGAATTACCATAACTGCTACGCCAGTGGCAGAGAACCATGAGTTTGCAAGAGTAGCACCAGCAAGCTGAAGCTCTCCAAGGTGACCAACAAGCATAACAGAAACCAAAGTGATCAAGTAATAGAACATGTTAGTAAGAATCATTGGCAATGAAAACAAGAGTTGATGTTTGGCCTCTTCCATGTCCAACACTTTGTTCCACCATCCCTCTTCTTGTGGTCTCTTGTTCTCTTCTCCATCATCACTTCCCCTAAACAGAGGTGTCTCTGTGCCATCTAAACTGGTGCTTGCCCTCATCTTCCAATTCTCTATCTCCTCTCTCCTCTCTCCTCTCTCCTCTCTCCTCTGCTCTATGCTGTTATCTATTTATTTATATGTGTAAGGAAACGCTCTAATAATATCCTTGACCTTATTATAATAATAATAATTATATAACATAAAAGAAAAGAACGTAAGCAGATGAAATTCTAATTTTTTCTTACAATCAAATCAAAAAAGTGATGTATATAAATGCTAAAGGTTTCACAACACTTTTTGAATTTTAGTCAACAATCTAATGCGTAGAGTTGATATAAATCTAACTGTAGACCTTATAAAGAAAGAATGAATAGGGCACAAGATATTTTCCGCGTATGGAATGGCCTGATGGGTCGATAAGCAGCCTTTTGAAAGTGGGGAATATATTTATAAAAAATATTTTAATTGATGTGTTTTATGAGAAGAAATATTATGGATAAAAATAAAATGTGATGAACTTTAAAAAAAAATATAAATTAGGTCTCACTCAAACTCAATCTCTCAGTTAAATTTAAGTGAGATTTATTTTATTTATTATTTATATATGTAATATATAAGACTTTTTAAATATAATTTAATCTTATCAATCGAATGATAGGATCAAGTTTGTTCCATTTATATATATCTAATAGATTTTATTATTAGGTGATGCATGAGATATTAATTTTTTTAATATTAGATTTCTGAATTTAAAATATTTTATATATAATGATAAAAAAAATTACTCATTTATTTTTTTTATCAATGTATATATGCGTTAAATTTTAAGTTAGTGTTCGTACTGGACTCTACTTCTCTGGTAATATCACAGCATGATGAGATAAATTAGTTGAGGAGATATGGACTTGTTCATTGTGAATAACCAACTCGACGGCTAATCGTGACGGTGACAAATAAGTTAAACGAGTCTCAATTCCTTAAAAAAAAGAAAAAAAACTTAAATATTTTTGGATCACATGTTAATTATTTTATACTTGGGACCATGTGAACAGAGAAAGCTTAGGCCGTACGGTTCTTTTAATTTTTAAATACACTCGTGTAGCACCACAAAATACACGAGTTAAATTATTCATTGTTTATTTGCTTTGTATTCTACTGAGCACCACAAAAATAATAAAGAAAGAAACTAGGTTTTGTTTATGTGGCACAAAAATACGTATAAGTAACGTCGATGGCTTATGTTTATCACGGACTGAGAGTAAGAGATGAGATCTACCTTCCTGTCATGACAACACAACATCTTTGATATTGAGAAGTGAATTGCCATCTGTTTCATCATTGTTATGATAGATAAAATATTATAGTAGAAAATATTTATCTAATTTGTTTTACATCGATATTTAATAATAATTATTTAACCAACTTTTCACATCAAAATTTATTTAGTTTAAAACTAAATTAATGATAGTTTATTTAATACAAAAATGAGAAAAGAAAATTTCAATTTTTTTTTAAACTTAAACATAAAAATAAAAAAAGGAGTTAAAATCTTCCCTTTAAAAATTATGCAAAAAAATAAAGAATACATATTAACTTAAATAAATTTTAATAATTTAATAAATTTTATTTACTGATAAATATTTTTTATTTGAAATATTTTTTTATTATAAAATATTTTCAAATGAATATTAAGATTACTAATAAAATAAAATATATAAATGTTAAAGATACCACAGATGATTGAGAAAATTCTGAAAAAAGATAAAAAATTATATTAGATTATAATAAATTTTAATATAGAAAATGAAAATTTCAATTGGAATAAAAGAGACCACAGATGATTGAGAAAATTCTGAAAAAAGATAAAAATTATATTAGATTATAATAAATTTTAATATAGAAAATGAAAATTTCAATTGGAATAAAAGAGACTATTTACACAGAGCAAATATTCAAGTGAGAAAGTACAGATAGAGGTTTACATTTAATATATAGGAGGGTTATAATGCACAAACAATACTAATAATATATAACAAATAAATTAATGTATTAAATTATTAAAATATAAAAAATATTAATATGTCATTAGTTAATTTTAATTATTTTTGTTATAATAAATATTTATTTAATCAATGTGGCTTTCTAGTTGCATTGATACAACATTAAAATCTCAATAAAAAATTAAAATATAGAAGCTTATAAAAATACCCCAAAAAAATGATGATTGACAATGATATAAAATATAACAAATGTTGATATAGAAATTGCTTGTGTCTCGAGATACTTATAGCACCCTGTCTAGAACATATAAGATTTTGTGGTATAAAATTTGATAAGAGTAATTATAAGAGATGCACTTCCATTTCATAAACTAAAATCTTTTAAATTTTCTTACATTTTATGTGAAAACTTAACTTATATCCTTCTTATTTAACTAAATTCTACTAAGTGTTGCTTTTGTGTACAGGTATTGATGTGGATAAGTATTAGACCTAGTAGTTTAAGATATCAGGTTGTAGTCTTTGAATTAAGTTTTTATTTTGACTAAAAGAAGTGAGTTTATAAGAATACTCTGATATTTTAAGTCAGTAAAAAAAAAGTGCAAGTAAGAATATTTTAATATGAAAGTGAGTAAGTGACTAGAATACTCTTTTAGGAGTAATCCCCGTGAGATTGGTAATATGTCATACACTGATTACAATAACTATAATAACCATCATATTGATAGATATAATCACTTGATAGGCAATAATTATTTAAGAAGAATTGGTGATGCTGGTAGATTTGGAGACATATGTCAATCTATTATTAGATATATATAAGTTGAGTCTAGAACTTCATAGGCTGATTTCTAATTCTTCATTAAATGTGAGAGAAGTCGATCTATCACATCAACTAATATATTAATGGTGATGTGACAGGATATTAAATATGCAGTAATGTGGATCACCTCAATGTTATACATTATGTGAATTTAAATTATGAATTTCTTCTTTAGATTATAAATTGATAATGACTTTACTTATATTTATTTTATTAGATTTATTTGATGTGATATCCGTATCTCAAAATTAAATTGTGATTGATATTATTTTAGATCAAATATCATAAATTATTTGCAGAAGTGTTTTAGCTTAAGTAATTAAATGAATGTGATATAATAATGGTAATATGGTATATTAGATTTTAGCATGAATGAATATTCTGTGCATTTTTTGTTATAACGAAACAAATGATTAACAAAGTTTTTTCTTGTCTTATTGAATTTATTTGTTTATTTATTTTTGTACGTGTGTCTATGTAACGGAGAAATTTTCAATTTCTCTTATATTGTATGGAATGTTACTAAAGGCTTAAATTTTATATTCATCAACCAAGAAATGAGTTTTTATGAATACTAAATTTCTGTCTTTCGACTTAAGTTTTTCATTCTCATCATTTAAAAGAATTTTAGAAGTATACGTGAGACATTAAGTATCCACTTCATTTAAGAGAAAACAACTAATAAGACTAACAATATAAGTAATATCTAGCCTTGTATTGAATCATGAGAATCAATAACTATTCATAATTCTAGCATGTAAGATTAATAGAATCATCACCATAAACAATGACAAATTCACCATCAGATACAATTACAGTAGTGTCTCTATCTTTTTTTGTCTCTTTTATTGTTGCCTGTGTTCCTTGATTTATTTCAATAAAAGAATTGACACTCTTTCATCATATCCTATTTTGTTGCAAGGATAGTGCTTGATATCTTTTCTCGGCATTGATCTTCCTCTTGATTTTCTATAATCTTCAAATGTATGCAATAGTTTCTACTTTGACTTTTTTCTCTTTACTCAATAAAGCTTCACTATGAATTGATAAGTTAATTATACAATACTTATATCTTGATTATATTAAAAGTCAGCTTTTCATTAGGAGCAATATTACTCACCAAAATCTCCCAATTGTCTGGTAACGAGTTAAGTAATAACAATGCAAGTATCTCATCAACTAAGATCAGGGGTGGAGTTAGGATTTAGGTTTGGGAGGAGCAATTTTTTTTTTCATTTTAATTTTAATTTTCTTTCACTTTTTTCATTTTTTGGATAAATTTTTATTTTTTATTATTATATTATATTTTTCTCTCTAGTAATTACTTAAAAAATAAATTTATTTTATTATATATATTTTTTTTAAAAAAATTGTTATTATGTTTTAACTTTTTTTAAATCATAAAAGTTTTTATTTTTATTGTTTATTATTTAATCAGAGACTAAAGGTCCTCTTGAAAAACAAATTCAATCTAATATTGAGAAGTCTTAAAATTAAAATTTATTATTATTAAAACTTTATTATTATTATTATTATTATTATTATTATTATTATTATTAAAACTTTATCATTATTATATATATATAAAAGTTTTGTGTGTGTGTGTGGGACGACCCCCTTTACCTAAATGTGGCGCTTATTTTGTGCATTATTAGACTCGGACAAGTCACTCAATTTCTTTCATAGGCATTAGTCCTACTGATAAAAGATACTTTGATCTGCCTAATCATTCATATAGTCTTCCTTTTTAACTTTTTCCAATCTTTCTCATATTTCTTTGTTAGTTTGGTACCATTACCCTCCGTAGGATCATATAAATCTTTGCAAAATAATAAGTCTTCCATCCATAACTTCCAAATTAAGGAATTGATAGAATCCAATTTAATCATGTTACCAATAACATCCTTCTCCTATTTCAAGAGCACAAATTACAGTCGAGCCAAAAAGCTCTAATACTAATTGTTAAAGAAAAATAATAAATAAACACACTTTTCTCTTGTACGGAAATGATAATAGGTTACATGAAGAAATAAGTTGTATGATCTCCCAAAACTACCAAAGATTAATAAAAAATTATTTTTCATCGAAAGGTGGATAACAATTCACCAAATCCACACTATCAAAATCAACGCAACATGAAATAGAGGAACATAAATTGTACCATCCGTGTCCCTTGAATCACGGAACCATTCTCACACTTCTCTCAATGGCACGTACGTGTGTATAGGTATGTATATATCTCACCAGGTTCTATCTCATGCTCTCTCATTCAATACAAAACCCTAATTATATTTACTTTGATAATTACTCATTTAGTTATCAGAGTCCCGTTCCTTACAGGAACCCAACCTCTCACTCACAGCTTGAAAGTAAGACAATCAGCAACACTTATTCTTATGTGTGATCCAAATATGATCATAAATTAATTTCTTCCTTTTCACTCCACAAAAATTATACATATTTGTTGTATTTTTCCTTTAACTGCTTATTTTTTTCTCACAAAATTACTGAGAAATTTTTAACTTTTAAGCTTATTAAGCGAAATGAAAATTTACTTTCTTTCTTTAACTTCATGGACTCAATTGTTAGGTAACTAATAATTTCTTTCTTTAACCTCATGGACCCAATTGTTAGGTAACTAACAATTTCTTTCTTTAACTTCATGGACTCAATTGTTAGGTAACTAACGCTTTCATCCGACTGACTCCAGTACTTTTTCTATTAGTTTCCTTAAAATTTTATTATTTCATAATTTTTAATTTTAATTAAATAAAAAAGTTGTCATAATTAAGATATTTATAATGATTTTTCTCTAAATTGTCATAATTATGATAATTTTATAACATTTTTTTTTAGTATAAAAAGATTTGAATGATTTAAAATTTTGGATGCAAAGTTTGTAAAAAAAAAATAAAGAAAAAAAAAAAAAAAAAAAAAAAAAAAAAAAAAACTCAAGATTCGTAAAACTTTCAAGAAAAACAAATTCAGTTAGTTAACAATGATTATATTAACATTTTTGGATGGCAGCGCCTAATGTTAGTCCTTTTTGGATAACATTTAATTGGTCATTCAATTTTGCCAACTCTCCACTGACACTCCTTTTTTTTATCACAAAATAATTATACAATTATAACTCCTCACAATCTTTTCATCTCGAAATGAGAAAATCTTGATAATAACATTATATCATATTACAAACATAAGGGGAAAAAATTCAATAGTTATCTAACTAATGAGCAAAATGATATATATATATATATATATATATATAATTGATATAGTATAAATATAAAAATATAAAATTTAAGTTAATTTTTTTTGTTTTAAATATAAATTGATTAATTACATTGGCCCATAAAATATCATCTTTTATTTAATCATTGTGATTTCTTATTATATTAAAACAAAGACTAAATAAGGTAATTAAAAATTAAACTGGTATCTAAGAATATTAAAAAATGAATCTAATAACAAATATTAATAATAGCGATATAATACATAGCTATTTTCAAATGTCGGTGATTCCTCCTTCACCCGAATCCAACTCGATGGAACTTCATCATCTCCATTGAAAACCGTAAACTCAAATATATATAGATAAATAATATGAGGGTATGAATAACTCAAATTAATAGGGGAAAAATAGTAAAATATTTTTAAAAAATATAATATATTTATATTTTAGTATATGAAAGATTATTTGTTATTATTTTAATTTTTAAATTATATTATTTATTTTTATTTAATTTTTAATTTAAGATATTAAAATAAAAATTAGTTTTCAAATTTAAAGATCAGATTGAAATAATAACAAATATTTTTAGATATTATTTTATTGTTTTTATCTTTCACCAATTTTATGCTACAAAAATTTTCATACTTTTAGAAATTAAAATAATAACTTAATCTAAAAAATTAGATATAAATCACGAGGAAAGAACATAGTAAAATAAAAATTATTTTGCACAGATAAACTTTCACCAAAACAAAACAAAAATGAAATCTATACTGAAATTGCAATTTACAGATAAGAACCACGAAATTGTATAGACTATACAGACTATTTAGACAAGAAAAAATAAGCAATAGAGCTAAAATGGCAACAAATTTTCCATTTTAAGAAGTTACTTGCAAAGGCATTGTGCATTTCCAAACTTACAGTAGCAGGATGGCATGGCAGTGGTAATTAAACAAACAAAGAAGCACAAAGTGGAGACAAGTTATTCTGCACTCTTCTAATAATATTGGTGAGAAGAAACAGAAAGCAAAAAAAAAAAAATAATAATATTAATAATAAGCAAAGAAAGTTTGCAATGAAATAGAGTTACATTAGTCTTGCTTTTCTTCAATCTTTTCTTCCTTGGTTTCTTTGACCTCCTCCTTCACTTCCTTTACCTTTGCCTTTCCCTTCTTTGGCTTCACAAAGCAAAAGCAAGAGCAGCAGGGGCACTGGAACAAGAACTTCATTGCCAATTAGCTAGTGATGTTTAGATGTTAGATCTCAAAGATGTTTTGTTTTTAGGACCTATCTAGCTACCTCTTTCTCTGTCTATCTTCTTTCTTTGTTCAATAATTTGTGCTATTTAATTGCCTTAATTTACTCTCTACTGTTTTTTCTTTAGCCAGCAGTGTTCATTGGATTCCACTAGTGTCACTATCAATGTAGAGAGGACTGTTTAATTAATAGTGCCAGCTCTAGAGTGAGTGTGAGGCAGTTGATTGGGGTAGGCTAGCCATGTTGAAAATGGGGTTAGTATGTATGTAGGATGCTTCTTTGTGGGTCAACTTGGCCATGCTAGCTAATGCAATAAGAATGCACCCATATCTTGTTCTTTGCCTTTTTGGTCCACCAAATTGGCTCCTCCTAAGCTGGCAAGCATTTCATATGTAATTGATCTTATCTCAAAAGAGAGGTTTTACACTTCAAACATTGGGCTTGTATTGTCTTTATGCACAACCTTCTTTCTATCTTCTTTTTTCATTTGGATAATCAATCTAGTTTATATGTTCATTGCCACCAGCATTCACAAAAAAAAAAATTCATTAACACCGTAATAACAAGCTTAAATTAGTGATTTCATTGATATATTCAAATAACGTAGCTTTTCATTTGAAAATTATTTAGAAAACAATTGTAATATATATATATATATATATATATATATATATATAATTAGACTATTAGTTTTAAAATGTGAAAAAAAAAGAGAAATATTAATATATATTTGTATATATTTTTTTAGTGAATGGACTGAATTATCTGCATATTAGATTTTTATCGATAAAGTTACTGTCTATATATATAATTATATATTTTCAGTAGCATCATTATTTATTATATATTTATTTATTTTTACATAAATATCTTAAGAGTCATATTAATTATGAATTTTGGCTGAATTATTACGTAAAAAATTTACAATCTAATTAAACGCTATAAAATGTTGTTGACAAAATATTTTCTTTACTTCTTATTGTTTATCAAAGTTGGAATGACGTTGGATTTTACGGTTATGTTACATCCAGGGATTATATATAGTTGTTTATGTGGGGATTAAAACGAAATATATGTTTTTGGTATAAATAGTAAGGATACGTTTGATTTGATTTGTTAAAAATTAATATATTATAAGATAAATATTTTTATTTAGTATTTAATTTTTAAAAAATTATGTAACAGTACAGAAACAGGTGATAATGTACAATAATTTTAATATTTTTGTTAATAAAACATTATTAACAAAAAATCTATAATATATAATCAAAAAATACGTGTATTCTTATCTCATTTTAAATCACTTTTTTTAATATTAATTATTTAAAAATATTATCATTTTGATTATTTTAAATTAACCTTATCGGTTAACCGCACTAATCTTATTATATAATTTATTCACTTATTATAATTTATTTATTTATTTATATATTTTAAATTTAGAATTTAGAATATTATAAATCACATAAAATATAATTAATATTAAATAAGACATTTTAATAAATTTTATATTATTTTACTTGTGTTATTTATCGTTCATCAAATATCAAAAAAATTATGTAATTTGATTATCTATCTTGTATTATTTTCTTTGTCCTGTTCACTATTATAACTTTTAGCAAATCAAACAAAGCCTAAAACAATTTTATACAATCATCCAAAGACAAATCAAATTTAAAATAAATGTAGATATTTTGTTATTAAAATGAACAAATTCACTGTGTCGATTATAAATTATATTTAGTTAAGTGTATAAAATGCTTTAGCCTATTAATTCATCAACATTTGTCTTGTACTAAAATGAAAAACAACATCAAATTTAGTGAGTAAATTAATAGACTCAACAAAATGTAATAATACTTATAACTGCAACAAATTATGAAGATCAATTTGAAATATGTTTCGTGTAAGGATTAAAACAAAATATATAATTGCAGAGACTAAATTTTTAATATTTTTCCTGTAAAAAGCAAAATAAAAAAAAAAAATGTAGAAGTAGAAGTTAACAGAATAACAGCCATGGTATCGAGTCTAACTCTGGAGTATTCTAGTTTTATCGGTTGCTTTGTTCGATTCATGGGTGATCATGTTCCCAATTGTTGAACATCTTGTTGATCAAGGACCTTCAGCTTAAGCATTAACATTCTTAACATTCAAACGAATTGACAGAACACAAACTTAAATAGATCAGTTATAGACAGAGGCTCTCCAGAACTATGTCTAGGTATATCCAAACAATGGGATATCTAAATTGGAACTTGAGAAGAAAATCTCACTCTTACCATTATTTCAACAATTTCCCTTTAATTTAAGCCTATCATATCTCCATATTGAATAATAATAAAGGAACTATAAGAAGCAGTTGAGTATATATAATAACATCAACTCATTTAAAGTGAGTTACCACAACATCTATGATTCTATGAAATTTTCTTGATCTGTGGCATTAAATTGGGGGGACAGAACATACAAACCATACAATAACCATAATTTATAGATGTGGGTTGTTATTAGCTAGTTCCTATTATATGTTATCTGGAATCATGTCCTATAAAATCTCAGCAATTTCAGTGGATTTTAGTTCATGAACCCATACACGTTCCACTTGAAAGTGTGCGTTGCATGGCTGAGACAAATTGCCTATAGCAAATCAGAGATGTATATATACATTCCTTTTATCCACTCATTTGTTTTTTAACTTGTAATTTTTTTATTAATTTTTAATATGATGTTAGGTTTAAGAATTATTTTTTATTTTTATTTTTAATTTTTTAAAAAAAAATTCTAAAAGTTGTGAAAAAAAGCTATAATATATATTTAATTTTACTTCATTTTAAAAATATTTTTGTAAAAATATTTTCAAAAAAATTATTTTTCTAATTTTATTTTTTATTTTTAAAATAAAAACAGAAAATATTCATCACCCTAAATAGGTGATTTTTCTTAAATATTCTGACTACCTTAATACTCTTAACATACATGGTTTGTTAAAAATGTAATAATATTAAGGTGTTAATTATGATTTTGTTTCTTATTTAATAACATGAAATCATTTTAATTTTCTTAATTATATTTTGAAAAATTTTAAATTTTCTAAAATATAAAAAAATATACATAACTATTTATAATTAATTAATTTATATAATAATTAAGAATCATCCACGTGAAGAGTTCACCATATTTAAATCTCATCAAATTCAGCAATTTGGCCCACACAGAGAGGCAAAAGCAAGGTACGTACAAGATCAGAAAAGTTTTCTTTCCAAAACAACCATTCGTTTGCAATTGAAGGTCATTTCATTGAATTTAGACATTAGTCACATGTCAATCTACATCATCTTCTTCCCAGTTTTCTAGCCCTGTTCCGAATATTTTTTTTTATTTCTCTGATTTGTATTCTCTAGATATCAAATCTCTACGAACGAAGGAATATATATAAGACTTATTCTTCCATGGAAATCTTGGATTCACGCCCCCTTTTACGAAAAAGTTTTAATGGAAAGTTTTGTTAAAGACAATTTTCAAAAATATTATCAGATTGTTTTTAAAATTTCTTACTCCGAATAGGAAAATTTAATATCTTTAACCTAAGATTCACGAGGAACTAAAGAATTGGTCTACCAATTCTTCTACCGCAATCAATGAGTTAATGTCAATTATCAAATAAAAATGAGACAACTAGCTAATATTTTATTGTAGGGATAAATCTAATACATTTGAGATGTGAGTCGTGGATCCTCGTCAAACACTCCAATCAATTCATTAATGAATGAACACACCAAATTCATTTTCATTTTGTTATACAACCTATCTACGCGTCTAGTTTATAGAAAGCTGAATTATTAGGGCTGGTTAATAATGAGGGATTTGAAATAATGTATATCAAATTCTATTCTCGTGAGTGGACAGCAAAAGAAATATTAAATATAGAGGATGTACCGAAGGATAATTAAGATACTACTTATTAAGATTATGATTAGTTTTAAATTTTATTTTATATGTATTTAATTTTATCATAGATTTTAACCATACAAAATTTTAACGAATGATTAAGATGAAAAGAAAACAAATTAAAACAAATTATAAATGAATTTTTGGAATCACAAGACCTCAATTTTCCATAAAAACAATAAGATCAACGTTAATATTATTGTTTAATTTTGGTAACTGAACTTACATAATGACAAAGTATTTTGTTGTTACACACAATTCATGTGCTCAGCAGTGAGCACCATAAAACTTTGCATGTAAAATCAGTAAGAGGAAATTACAATCAGCTGACTTGTGTAACTCTCTCCTCTTGTATATTCTATTATGTTAAAATATAATCTCCTCTGATATTTCTTTTTTTTTTTCTTTGACACTCTGCTATTTTTTAAAAAATGTTATAAAAATAATCCTTATGATAGTACCCTTAACAAGTATAAGTATTACTAGATGTCTTCTCTCTTGTGTTAAAATATATGTTCCCTTCCCAAATCAAATACAAATATTCTAGATTTTATTCTATTATTCTTTATTTAAAATTAGTTTTATAACTAAAATAAATTATTTTATATTAACCTATTACTATATATTTAATATTATATTTTCTGATTTTAAATATTGAAATATATAGAAGATTAATTTTAAATATCATATTTAAATAACTCATTATAAGATAATGTAAAAAATATATAACTTTTTAAATTATCTTATTGTATACTTCAATAGTTATAAAAATTATTTTTAATTAAAAATTATAAACAGAATAAAATGTATATTTTAATATAAAATATAACATATGTAATATTTGTTACGAAGTGATAATGTAAAGGATAATTTTATAATATTTTTAAGGCTTAAATAATTGTTTATTATATTTATTTATTTTATTCTTGTCCTATTATTATTTTATGTCTCAATTAAGTTTCAAATTTACAAAATTGGATCAATGTATTCTGTTCTGTCCAATTGAAGAAGACAATCATTAAAGTTTACAATCAACATTATATAAAAGTTTAGACTTTTCCAAACGAAATTTCAAAAGAAATAAATCAAATAAAATATCAAAATTGGCACTAGGATCACATAAAAATAAAATCAATTATAAAAATTAAGGACTAAATTGATGCAAATATTAATAGTGGGATATTAAATAAAATAAATAAAATGTGAAAACAAATAAATAATTAAGGTTTTTAAAATAATTTTTTTTGGATTTACTTTCAAAATTAAAATTATTTTGGTTTGATTAATGTCAATATTTTAATATAATATATTTATGGAGAGAATAAAATTATAAAAAATAATATGACGCATAAAAATTTTTTAAACAGAGTATTGTCTACTGGATCGTGTACTGAATTGGGTTCATCCTAGCCGGTATGTCGATTTGGGACATGGGTCCATTCTAGACGATTCCGGTCATAAGTAAGACGTAATTAGATTTGAGTTAGACTTAACCTAACTTAAAAGAATAAAAGAATTCATCTTTTTGATAAGCTTCATTTATGTAAAAAAAATAAAAAATAAAAATAAAAGGACCCAGATGGGTCAAACTGCCCATATTTTGTGGGCCTAAATCACTAATGTTTCTATTCTCATTCTTCACTTTTGTTGTTTCTAATTTAGTTGCATCCTTATCCCTCCCTTTGCAAAAAGACAAAAGCAAAAACAATTGGATAATGACACACAGGAAAGGAAATGTTATCAACCAAAATGTTTTGGATTGCAGGATTGGGCTAGCTATCTTACGCCATAAGCTTGTCTAGTTTCCCCAACATTTCAATTCAATTTCGTTTGGACCAAAGGCTAAGCAACCAAAAGCAACAAAAAAAAAATAAAGTGAAAAGGAAATGAATATATGCCATTTTACTCTTTTCTTTTCTTTTTCTCATTTTTAAAAGGTAGAGGAATTCAAGTTTGGAAGACTATATCCACGGAATTCATACATCCCCTTATATAAGTATGTAATGCATCTAAATCTATATTACACACACAAACACAATTCACTAGCGTTATCTTAGTAGTGAGAGATTTGTTTAGATCATTCATAATGTGCCAACTCCTAAATTCTAATTTTTGTTATTAAAATCATGTTAAATTAAAATCTTTCCGTGTAAAACACTTTCATTTAAAAAAAAATTGTTAAAAATTATGAGATTAAAGATTATTTAATGGTTTATAAGGATTTTATTATTACTTCAGGAATCTTTCTATAAAAAATTATAATAATAAGAAAACAGTTTAGGCACCTTAAAAATAAAAAAGATAAAGAAAAGCACCTAAGAAGGTGGGATTGGTGCTAATGCCAACAAATTAACTCAATGGGCAGCCATATTTTGGGCCTAATCCCAACAACTTCATTCACCCATTTCATAAATTTTGTTAGTTTACTATTTGTGGTTCAAAGTTGGATTTGATTACTTACATACCAAGTTATAATCATATATTTTTAAGCATCTTCTTGGGTTGACAAAGTGCCTCTAGTTAAGTGGTACTCAACTATAAAGTGAAGCCAATCTGTCTACATTTAAGTTTGAGACATTTGAGATTTAAGGTTGCGTAATAAGTTATAACTATTCGTTATGTCTTCTTTTATAGTAACTAGATTCTTCATTAATTAAACAAATAGAAAACATTAGAGTTAAAATTAGAAGCAATATATTCCATATATGTAAATTATATACATTAATTAGACGTTAAATCAAAGCAAAATTCTCTTTGACCTATGTTCAATAATTAATTTCTATATATAAAATTTTCTTGAGTAAGTGGTAATCACGCGTCAAAAATCAAAGCAAAATTGAACTTGAAAAGTTGTCTATAGTTAATATAAAAGGCATAACTGGAATGCATAATTTCTTTGTTTGAGGACAACCAAACACCACTATATCATATTCTCTGCCACATTGTCTCATGCCCAGCAAGGCCATCAAGGATGTATAATATGTTACTTTTTTTTATACATTTAATGATAATGTAAAGTAATTGAAAACTAAATTTATTTATCACTTGTATGAAAAAATGGGGTGTATTAATTACTATAGAAATGTCAACTATCTAAAAAGAAAAGAGCATGTGAAAAAGGGCTATGATGGATGTGTCTATTGTGGAAGGTGCCATCATGTTCAAGGATGAAATCCTAGTCTTTTATAAGCTTGCTTGCCAAGGTTTATCATAACAAACCTTTGTCCCAGGAAAAAGGTTCCAGAATAAGAAAAAGAAGAAAAAGTTAACAAGGTTAAAGCCAAAATAGCATAATGAGCATTAATCTCCTTTTTTAAGGTTAGCATTGATCTTTATTAAATTAATGAAATTACAATGTTTGACTTGAGTTTATCACCTAGGATAGTTAACTTATTTCACATTATTGCATTTCGGGGAAAGGGATAATTTTGCTTTGCTGGAGTTCATAATACCATGGTGTTAAAAAAAAAATTCGTTTTCAATTAACAAAGAAATAATTTGCCCATGCATGTAAATATATTGTATCCTAATTGTTGATAATACGTGAATTGATCTAAATACATGGATATCTTCTGTCTTATATCTTTAAATAATGATAGAAGACTGAATTTTTAAACATTGTGTTAATGTTTTTAATTTTTTTTATTTCTCTCTTCTAATCATGTTACATATCTATTAAATTTATCATTTTTTTCATTTTTTTATTTCTCTTTTTAAGTGTAGATTAACACATGAGTATTCAAGAAACATTTTCTTTTATCTCTATAGATATAGAAAATGTGTCCTAAGATTCTATCCGGATCATAATTATTATTTTCAAAATCTCTCATTGCAATAAATTAATTTTAGCCAACTGACAAGCATCAATTTAGTGGCAAGATTTTTTTTTACCTGTGAAAATTAAACATAAATATAAAGAATTTTTTTTTAAAAAAACAAAACATTTTATTCAACTAATTGTGGTGGATCTCTTAACTTAGTGATCAGAATTAGCATAATCCTATTGTTATTATTTTATTAAAAAAAAATAGCAGAATCCTATTCTGTTTTGATGACTTTAAAAAATAGTGACATATCAAAATTTCAAAGACTTTGATAGTTTAAATAGCTTAATCAACAAAAATATACATGAATAGTTTAGTCATATATCCGTTCATAATACACCAAAAATATCTTTCCCAAAGAACTTTATGAATAAGTCTCATTATGCTTCCCAAGTATATGATGTTGCTTTTGAAAATCAACCTTGTTTATATGAAAAGTGGAAATGGGATTTGCTTAAATCAGGGGTTTAATTGACCAAACTCCATATATTAGAACTTTGTTTATTTTCCCAAAGTTATAATTAATAACTCCATATTTGTCCATGTCCCATGCATGATGATGATGATCCAATTACCTAATACAATTACTCCCAAAAGTCTTCTTACACTCTTTGTGATGTATTAGTCTTGAATCTTCCTATAATCTTTTCTTTTTAATTCCCATTGTCTGGCTTTTTTTGCTAGTTAGGTTGTTTTACACGCAAAATATGTGACAATAAGGGTGTTTTTTCATGTAAGACAAACCCAATATCTTGTTACTTGTCAAAGATAATGATGCCGTTAGAATTACGTTGTGCACATAATATATCACACATATAATAATACTAGCTGAATTTTTTCTCTTAAATTTCTCAAACCGACGTATATATGGTATTTTAAATTCAAATTTAGATGAAAAGAGTAATTTTTTAAAATAAAATGTACAAGTAAAAAGATAACAATGATTTAACATTTCCTTAATGGACAAATTAAATGTAATGTAAGTCAACTATAAACACAAAATCCAAGGTCCAAGTTTAACCTACTCTCTTCCGTATATCACACACTGTGTGCACCGATCGTGGTGAAACCACTACTCAATGTCAACGTTGTTCATCACTTTTCCTCTTTCAAATGTTGTAATATAAGATTTTCTTTTCAGATTACCAACTCTTGACAACGTATATCTTAGAGAAGTTTAATTAAAAAAATATTTTTTTTTAAATTATGTTATGCATATTAAAAGTTTCAGTGGAAATATATCAGTAAATAATATTATTAAAAACACTTTTTTAATTTTTTAATCAGTATTCTCAATAATTTTCTTACTAAAATACGCATTATTTAGTGTATATTTAGTTTTTGAAAAATGATGTTAGAAGTAACAGTTATTTAGGATTTTAATATTATGAAGAAAAAAAAATCACTTTTATCTCTAACTTCGATAATGTCAATCAAGTAGACCTTGGTAAGTATAATCAAATCCATTAAATATTTAGATTTCATAACTAAAATTCAATTTAATGTTTCAAATTAAAAACCAAGTTGACCAAAATAAATATTAATAAAATTAATAAATAACCTATAATTATAATAAAGTAATATTGAGATGTTTTTGTTTGTAATAAATACTCAATCATTTCAAGATATATTAGAGAATAGACCAACTTTTCTTTATTAGGTTATTTAATCATTTTTTTTTAAAAAAAAAGTCTACAGAATTAAAAAATTAATTTTAAATTTAAAAGATAGAAAGTAAATTTATTTTAAATGTAAAGAATTAAAAAATATATTTAATCATAAAATAAAATAAAAATGACAAGGTTCTGTCCCAAGTGAAAGAGAGTGGTGAATAGCAAAAAAGAAGAAAAAGGGAAGTGGGAGTGGTTAAATGATTCACGTGAAGTAGTTGACCCAACAAATCAAATCACACACTAATTAATTACATCTTTCAATAATTAATTAATTAATTAAATCATTTCTTTCATTTTAATTTTTTACTATAATTATTAGTTATTAGCCATTGGATCACCCATTCCCCATGACGCTCGCCCACCGTACCACCGCTGCCGTTCGTTTAACTAAACCCACGCTCACTCCCTCGCGTGCATGCCACACACAGCTTCCAATTCTTTTTCTTTTTCAGTATGAGAATATTTTTTATGGATTAAGGATATCTACTTAATTAAAGACTAATTATTTTCTAGGACTGATCATCTTCTCCTTACATGTAATTAGAAATTAAATCTCCTGTTAATGTATTTGAGAAATTCATTATCCATAAATTGTATCGAAAATTGTTGGTCCAAATAAGAAATATTAACAATATATTTTTAGCATTTTTTAGGAATTACTTTTTTGATAGTTGAAATTAATTAAAATTATGTATTTTAAATATCTTATATTATTCATTTATTTTTTAATTTTTAATTTTAATAAATCTTAACTGATAACAAATTATGTACTAAAAAAATGTGTTAAACAGTATATTGTTACTCTTTATTCTCATATTTGTTGCTATTTGCAAAAATTGCACGAGTAAATTCAATTTTCCAACGAATAAGGATTGAGTTCAAAGTGATGATTTTTCTACAGTGCGGTGAGCAAAAGTTTGAATTCTTATTTACCATTTGTTGGCCAGCGGAAGGAAAATAAAAAAAAAAGTGTAAAGAATAAAAAAGAAATAAAATAAAAGAAAGAATTAGCATATAAAGTGAAATGTGTTGTTGTTCAATTAAGGAAAGAAAGTATATTAATAATTATTGAAATAATATTAGATTGTTGATTTGTTTGATAATCGTAAAAATATAATTTCTTATATGTGATTTCACGGGTCTTATTAATTTTTAATATGTTTTCCTATTAATTTATGTTAAATTAATAAAAGGAATCATCCCCTTCACTTCCTCTTATTACCTTGGTTACTTTTATTAGATTACTTGAATATATATTCTTAAACGATTTTTTTTATTTTTAATAAAAATATTAGTGCAGTAAATTACGAGGATGTCTTGTTGAGATTTTCTCCTTTTCAATTATTGTACACAAGTCATAATATATGAAAAGAGCAATGAATATTCTAAATTCTTGAAATTTATCTCTTTTTAAAATTCAGATATACACATTCAATTTTGAATTTGGAGTTTTTAAACTTTTAAAATTATAAAAAAAAATTAACTTTTTTAATCAGTCTCTTTAAAGAAATCATATTCTTGTAAATTATAAGAGAATTTGTGAAGAGTTATAAAATACATCAAAGTAAAAAGATTTAAGAGAGTTTTTGTATTTTTCCTTGAGAAAGAGAAAAAGTTTTATAAAAGAAAAATTTGTATATCATCTGAGAGATTCAAAGATTCATATAAAGATCATCAAAGACCAAGAGAAACACTTTCTAATCTTACTTTTTATAATAAATATTTTTTAACTGGATTAGGTTTTGTAGTTTTTTTCATAAGAGTTTTTTATATAAAGATTTTGGTATTCTTCTTCTTTTCTATTCCTTATATTTTTACACTTCTACATAATGTTCATTTTATATCTACATAATGTGTTTAAAGCAAAGATGTGGTGTTTTTTAAAAACCAAATAATCCAAGACATCAAAAAAATAGAGCGAACAAATTTAGAGGGATAGACTCCTTATTCAGAGTTTCAATAAGAACTACATGATTTTTCCTAAAAGAGTTTTTCACATAAATTTTTTAGTGTTCTTCTTATTCACCCATCTTTTCATTTTTACACTTCCAAATCATGCTCAATTTTAAGTTCACAAGAGGAGAAAATAAATACTACTATTTCCCATATATGTCTCATATTTTTTGTTTCACCTACAACAAAGAAATTGCTCCTGTACTACGAGGACATGTCAAACTCATTGGTGGATTAAGATGGTCAACAGTTGTTAATTTACCATAACTCCATTATATTTTCTTCATTTGTTATTTTAACTCAATCCAAGAAAAAAAAAGAGAGAGAGAAACCAGATGAGATGAATTTGTACACTAGTTTAATGTTTTATTTGAATTCGAACGTGAGAAGGAGAATGAATAAAAAATATTTAGATAATAATGTATTTTTTATTTGATTGAAGAAAAAAAGTCTAAGTTTAAAAATAATTTTATATTTTATATTTTCTTCTCAATTTAAATTTTAGAATTATTTCCTATCCTTAATTTTTTTTCTCAAATTAATAGATGCACTCTCTTATCTTAGAAAAACCGAATTCCGGAATTAGATTGATTCAAACTAATAATCATATTGGAAATTCTAAAACAACCCAAATGTGTTTTAGTAAAAAAAAATAAAAATTCAGACAGATTGTTTATAAAAAGAATTTATAGAATTCAAAATATATATTCATATAACAAAAAATTTTCCAACTGCTGAAAGTTATATAATCTCCAATTACAAAAAGTATCTTTTAATCTTTTCTGAAAATATCAAATCAATCAATCTAAACTTATATGTTAATTTCCTATATCTTGATTTCATTTGTCTATACTTTTTAAAATATTATTTATTTCTTTCAGTATATACTAGTAAGACATAACACAATAATAAAACTAAATTGAAATCAAGATTTCATAAAAAAAAAAAATAGAAAACTTAAACAGAAATAGTGATAGGAGGAAGTGTGTGAGTGGACGCGCCTATGAAAACATGAGGTTTGAAGTTTGAACGTTGAATTGAAGCAAAGAAAATATATTTGGCTTGTAACCGCACCCATACCCAAGTTGTGTAATCAAATTTGTGAGCACTTTATTCCAAAGAGAGTGAAAGAAACAAACAAAATTAGGTGCCCAGCATTGACAATGAGAGAGGAAAATATGGCCCCATGTGTTGATAAGTCAGCAACTCAGACTTTTGCTGTTTCTGCTTTTGCCTCCTAAACAAACATTTCTTGTCATCTTTCATCAAATCCATAAACTACTAACACACTGAATTTTGCACACAAGTCAGCTCCTCTGTCCTCTGTTTTCAAATGTCTTATTATAATAATGCACATCTTCTTCCTATCAATTTTCTTCATATATTATACTATTTGGTAAATAAATAAATATTTTATCATAAAAATTATTAATTTTATTATTATTATTATTGAACACACATTTCAAAATTAATTAAAAATTGTTGAAAATTATAAAATTAAGATGGAAACTTAATAAATAAGAAGTGAGATTAAAAACTATTGTGATTTTTATATATTAGGATTTTTGATTGAATGAAAAGGAGACTATGCATATTATTTATTTATTTATAGATTGATATTGACAATACATTGGTAGAGATATTTTATATTATATTATATTATGGAATATAAATTTTATTAAATATGGGATGGACTTAAAGTGGTTGATAAATTGATATAAATACGTGATGTATATAATGATGGACATAAGTACGAGGTGTTTAATGTAAAAGTTTTTTGAATAATAAAAACATGTTTAAGGATGTGATTTATAATAATTTGGTCTAACATAAATTTAGATTCTGAGTAAAGAGAGAGAACTTTCCTTTTCTGTCTTTTACCATACTACACATCTCTCCTACATCATGCTTCCTTGATTTGAGATTTCTGCTATCCTTGTCTTCCTCTAGATTCTATCTATCACTGTTTGGGTTTGAAAATCAGAGAGAGCTGACAGCTATAACCCTTTGACACGAAAAGAAAAAAAAAATAAATCAAAGTCTCGGAAGAAAAATAGTAATAAAAGAAGGGTTTGGTTTGGAAGCTGAAGGGGACCCGTTTGATGAAAGTTTGTTGAGATTAGGTTCTCAGGGCACTGTTGCTGGCTACCCTTTTCTTTCTTCTGCTCCTTCACTCACCTTTGAGCTTAAATTTCAAACCTTTCTGGCTTCTGATGCACCGAGTTAACACAGGTCTCATTTTTGTGTAAAAGGGGTGTCTTTGGGATGTGGAGTGAGTCTGAGAGATACCATTTTGATTTTTCTCATGTTAAGTGGTGGCTGTTGAGTTTTGAGGAAATGGGTTTTTGATTTTTGGGTCAAAGATCTTGCATTTCAGGTGGGGAGTGAGAGATCTCAAAAACCCTCTATTTGTGTGTTATTGATTGTTGTCTCACACTCTCACTTTCTTTTTTTAATGGCTACTGTTGATTGCTTCGTTTGCAAGCTGTTGCCATATGGTCCATGTTCTACTTTCTTTGGCGTTTGGGGATGTGGGATATAAGTATCTTCATTTGAGCATCTTATCTCTTTCTTCAAAGCTAGTGTTTCTGAATCTGCTTTCAAATTGAGTAGAGGTTCTTCCACCGGCTAGATCTCTTGTTCTTGGGATTTGGTTTTGGTGGGGATTTGTGATTCAAATCTTTAACTTGAAATTGAGGCTTTCCTTTGCAAGTGCAAGTTGTTTGTTGCAGTTTGAGGGTTGAAAATCTTGTAGCTGTGACAAAAAAATTAATTACTTCAGTTGTGGTCCTTCTTCTCAAGCACAGCACAACACTTTTCAGTGATACTACTAGCTTCTGCTGAGTTCATGGGAGTTTCGTTCTGATTCTGAGCTGAGTATCAGTTTGGTTTCAGCAATGGTTCTGCTTAAGTGTTTCTCAGTGACACTTTTGCAGTGGTGTTTCTTTTCTTGCTTACTTTGCTTGTCACTGGGGCTCAATAATCAAGCCTCATCTTGTGACCCTCATGATTTATCAGCTCTGAGGGAGTTTTCAGGAAATCTTACAAGTGGCTCTGTCATAACAGCATGGTCCAATGATACTGTCTGCTGCAACTGGCTTGGAGTTGTTTGTAGTAATGTGACTGGTGGTGGTGGAACAGTTTCTACTAGAGTGACCAAGTTGATCTTACCTGAAATGGGTCTCAATGGGACAATTTCACCCTCTCTGGGACAACTAGATCAGCTCAATGTGCTGAATCTTTCATTCAACCACCTCAAGGGTGAATTGCCTGTGGAATTCTCAAAGTTGAAGCTGTTGAAGTTCCTTGACGTGAGCCATAACATGCTGTCTGGACCTGTTGCTGATGCTCTTTCTGGTTTGCAGTCCATTGAAGTGTTGAATGTTTCTAGCAATTCACTTTCTGGAGTTCTTTTCCCTTTTGGTGAATTCCCTCATCTCCTAGCTCTCAACATGAGTAACAATTCATTCAGTGGCAGATTCAATTCACAAGTTTGCAGCTTTTCCAAGGATCTTCTCACCCTTGATTTATCTGCAAATAATTTTGTCGGTGGTCTTGAAGGCTTGGACAACTGCACCAAATCTCTCCAGCGGTTGCATTTGGATTCCAATTCATTTTCTGGCACTCTTCCAGATTCCTTGTATTCAATGTCAGCTTTGGAGGAACTCACAGTCTCTGCCAACAATTTATCTGGCCAGTTAAGCAAGCTACTAAGTAAGCTCTCTAACCTAAAAGTTTTGGTGCTTTGTGGGAACATGTTTTCTGGGGAACTCCCAAATGTGTTTGGAAGCCTTTTGCAGCTAGAAGAATTAGAAGCACATCGCAACTCATTTTCTGGATCCCTGCCTTCCACCTTGGCTTTGTGCTCTAAGCTTAGGGTGCTTAATCTTAGAAACAATTCCTTGTCAGGGCCTATTGATCTTAATTTCACTGGCTTGTCTAATCTTGAAACACTAGACCTTGCTACTAATCATTTCACTGGACCTCTTCCAACTTCTTTGTCCTATTGCCGTGAATTGAAAGTTTTAAGCCTTGCTAGGAATGGTTTAACTGGTTCTGTTCCTGAAAACTATGCCAACCTTGCTTCACTTTTGTTTGTATCCTTCTCAAACAACAGCATTCAGAACTTATCTGGGGCAGTATCTGTTCTGCAGCAGTGCAAAAATCTCACCACTCTTATCCTCACTAAGAATTTCCATGGTGAGGAAATTTCAGATAGTGTGGTAGTAGGATTTCAGAGCCTTATGATTTTAGCAATTGGAAATTGTGGTCTCAAAGGCCACATTCCTTCTTGGTTGTCCAAGTGCAGGAAGTTGGCGGTCCTTGATTTGTCTTGGAACCATTTGAATGGTAGTGTTCCTTCTTGGATTGGTCAGATGGACAATTTGTTCTACTTGGATTTCTCAAATAATTCTCTCACAGGAGAAATACCAAAAAGTTTGACAGAGTTGAATGGCCTCAAGTGCTTAAATTGTAGTAGAGAAAATCTTGCTGCTTTTGCATTCATTCCTCTCTTTGTTAAGAGAAACACAAGTGTGAGTGGACTGCAATACAACCAGGCCTCAAGTTTCCCTCCTTCAATTTACTTGAGCAATAACATACTAAGTGGAAATATATGGCCCGAAATTGGTCGTTTGAAAGCACTGCATGTCTTAGATTTAAGCAGGAACAACATCACTGGTACCATTCCCAGCACTATTTCAGAGATGGAGAATTTGGAATCGTTAGATTTATCTTATAATGGTCTCTCAGGAGAAATTCCTCCATCATTTAACAACCTCACATTCTTGTCAAAGTTCAGTGTGGCATATAATCGCTTAGAAGGGTCAATTCCTAGCGGGGGCCAGTTTTTAAGCTTCCCTAGTTCAAGCTTTGAGGGCAACCTGGGCCTTTGTAGGGACATTGATTCTCCTTGCAAAATTGACAACAATACGAGGCCCAATATCTCTTCTGTTCCTTCCAGAAAACATGGTAGAGGCAATATCCTTGGCATAACAATCAGTATAGGGATAGGGCTTGCACTGCTTCTTGCAATTATTTTGCTAAGAATGTCAAAGAGGGATGATAAGCCTATCGATCACTTTGATGAGGAACTAGGTAGCAGGCCTCACAGGCTATCTGAAGCACTTGTTTCCTCGAAGTTGGTGCTTTTTCAGAATTCAGATTGCAAGGATCTTACAGTTGCAGATTTGCTAAAATCCACAAACAATTTCAACCAGGCTAATATTATTGGTTGTGGTGGATTTGGTCTTGTCTACAAGGCGTATCTTCCAGATGGCACAAAAGCAGCTATCAAGAGACTTTCAGGGGACTGTGGTCAAATGGAACGAGAATTTCAAGCTGAAGTAGAAGCCCTCTCTAGAGCTCAACACAAGAACCTTGTTTCTCTCAAAGGATATTGTCGCCATGGCAATGATAGGTTGCTAATATACTCATACTTGGAGAATGGAAGCTTGGATTACTGGCTACATGAGTGTGTAGATGAAAATTCAGCTCTAAAATGGGATGCAAGACTCAAGATTGCTCAAGGCGCTGCTCGCGGATTGGCTTACTTGCATAAGGGGTGCGAGCCATACATAGTGCATCGAGATGTTAAATCTAGCAACATACTTTTGGATGACAAATTTGAAGCACATTTGGCTGATTTTGGTCTCTCAAGACTACTCCAACCATACGACACTCATGTCACAACTGACTTGGTTGGAACTTTAGGATATATCCCTCCAGAATATAGTCAGACACTGACTGCAACGTTCAGGGGTGATGTTTATAGTTTCGGTGTGGTTCTTCTTGAGCTTCTTACTGGTAGAAGGCCTGTGGAAGTCATCAAGGGGAAAAATTGCAGAAATCTAGTGTTTTGGGTGTTTCAGATGAAATCTGAGAATAAGGAGCAGGAAATTTTTGATCAAGCAATTTGGCTGAAGGATCGTGAGAAACAGCTGTTGGAAGTTCTTGCCATTGCTTGTAAATGTCTAGACCAAGATCCTAGGCAGAGACCCTCTATTGAATTAGTTGTTTCATGGCTTGATAGTGTAAGATTTGATGGTTCTCAACCGTTATCTTAGTTGTATTCATACCCTGATATTTGGGTTTTGGTTGTTGTATTGTATCATTGACTACACAGTTGTAAAGCAAGTTTGTTTTATGAAGGTCAAATGTTATTGTTACAGCTACTTCCTTGTTGCGTTTTGTTTTGTTCTTTAGTTCATTAATTGCTGATAGGTGTAATATGTATAAATGATAGTTTTGGCAATGAAATTGTCAGTACAATAAACAGTGAGTATTTATCTTTTCTTTTTCCATTGATAATTTGTGGCTAATTGTTATTGATTTTAATGTTATGTCATAGTCTATGGAGTCGCTCACTGTGTCATGCATTTGCATGTGATGCATGGCGAGTTAGGACAAAATGATTTCTAATAGTTCCAAATTTAGGTGTCTTTTTTCCTCAGGCTGACTTCTTTACCTTGTCTAAATCACTCAGTTTTGGATTTTTTGTCGATTCCTGATTGTTGGTAAGATTCACTTTGTGTGGCAACAATTTGTGGTGCTTGTACCTAACAAGTATGCATGCAACGTTTCTTTTTCTTAACGAGAGTTGATTCCAAGTAGTGTAACTACATAGTTTCTACAATATCATAGTTTCTACATTACAGATGATATTACTAGATTTTTCGCTTACTTCATATGGGTGTTTCCTTAACCCTTATTTCATCCGGGAAAAATACTATAAAAGCCCAGTAAATTGTCTCAGCAAGCCACCCTTGCAGAGACACATTTTTGGCATTAGAAAGATAAACTCTTGCCTGTATAAATTACTATTTTTTTGTCATCTAGTTAATTTCCTTAAACTATCTATTCCATTTTGCAACTAGCCATGAATAGTTCACATGGATAGTAAGTTTTGTGGTGCTTGTTGAGCCTCCTGTCTTCTAATCCATAACTAATTAATTAACAACCAACCTATCTATTTCATCAACTCATTTTGTTGTTTGTGCCTCTTCAACTCAAAAGTTTTGTATGTATTCATGTACTGAAAATCCACTCTAGGCTTATGCAGATATAAAAATCTTTTCTTCTTTTTTATAATCAATCATATTATAGGTACAGAGTAACTTCTGACTTTGCCGATAATTAATCTTTATTAAGAAGTTTACTGGATCATCTTTGGTGAGTGTTTTCTTTCAACTACAATTTTATACACTCACCAGACTTAAATATAAGATCTTATTCAAGAAATTGGAACCCAGTATTATTTGGACTTGCGACTTAAGGATTGTAAAAATCTTTTCTGCCTATAGTAGGTGAATTCCTTGTTTTTTCCGTTGCCATCAAACACTATCCAATAGCAAAAATCTATTCAGTGACTAGTTCAGGAAATAATATTTGCATGGGAAATAATATTTACATCATACGATGTTGTCCAAGCTGTGTTACTTTTATTGTGGAAATTAAAGATTGAGAACATTAGCTAGACCAATTTTCAAGTCAAAGAGTTTTTTGATGGGAAAAAACATTGACTAGTTTCTTCTAACGAAATTGGTCATGGGGGATTATTATCCCTTCAGTCACAAAAGGAATAATAACATTTGCTAGTGGATTGAACAAAACGCTTCAAAAAATGTGGGGCATCATGGCCAATACAACATGAGTGGAATATGCACTAAGGAATTTATCAATTGGTAGAAGAAATAAAATCCCATCATAGCATTGATGTGAAATTCCACTGTCATCTATTATACATGGGAGTGTCTTTTCCGTGCTACTTTTTTGCGGAATACCAACCTCAAAAGTGGCTTTCCACGAGAAATAGTAATTATATATGAGAAATACAATTTATTATAGCGGTGGATTTATTGATTTTTATAATACAGTCTCTACGAATTATATAAACTTTATGGTCTTTAAACTCATTGTATATTATATATTGCTAAAGAAAAAAGCCTTGATCAAATTAAAATCCCATTATACTAACCACAAAATTGTAATTACGTAGAAATAAGTTATACTCAATATTTCAGGTCAAACTTAATTTTTATTTTATAAATATGAACCTATTTGAGATATGTAATAGACTATTTTTTTCATTTAATTTGATCTTTTTAAAATATTTAAAAAGTCTAATCTAATATGTAACTAACTTATTTCTCTAAACTTATTTATAAAAATTTGTTAACAAAATTTATTATTTGTCTATTTTTAAGGTTGATTTATTAAACATAATATAACAATTAGTGATTTTTAATTTAAACATTAAATAGGTCAAACAGACTAACAAATGACTCGAGTAAAAAAAATATTACATACTCTAACAAATCATCTAAATTATTCCACTCCTAATTACAATATTACAATTTAAATATATGGTTAAGCATTTTGGGCCTTATCCTTGACAACTTGGTGTGAACTCACCTAATGCACAATTTGGGTGGTTATAAACATATCAAAGCAATGCTTCTTCCGCGTATTGTAACCAATAATGCATTATATTTTAAGATATACTTTAGACATCAAAAAGTAGAAATGTATGTTGGTCAAATCATCATCTATGAAAGAAGAAGCGATACGTTCACATTTTAATTTTAAATTAAAATTTTCAGCCACAAATTGAGGCTAAGAAATTAGGAAATGTTCTCCTTTGATTTGATGTTTAGTTGAAAATGGATAGGCACGGGAGAAATTAGCGTGGATAAAGAACACAAGGGTGCAAATTAGAGACAAAAATTCCTAGGATCCTGTAATAATTAGTATTCAAGAGAACCTAGTCAACATGGGTAAGTATCGTATTGTCTGTTAGGTTCTTTTTAATTTAATATCAATAATTGTTATATGTTCCTACCCAATCCGAAAGTAATTTTTATCTAAATATATTTTATCTTAATCCCTTCACCTAGAAACAGAAGAGAAAAAGACTTTTACTGTTATTTATTTTATTTTCTTATTTAAATTTTTTTATAAAAATTAGAAAAAAATGTTTTCTTTTACTATTTTCACCCATTCAATATAAATTTTAAAAAATAAAAGTGAAAAATATTTTTTCTCATTTGATTTAATTTTAATGTTTAACTTAAATAGTATTTATTTCCTTATTTATTTTTTCATTTTAATTATAGACTTCGTGTTTTTTCATCATTTATTTTATTTACGTATTTTATTAAACCAATGAAAGCAATAGTTTAATTGAAAGCAATGGTTTAATTGTTCAATGCTTCAACTTAGGCAAAATTGATTTTAATAAAATAATATTTTTATTTTTTTAATATAATATACTATGTAATATTAAAAAATAACTACATGTATTATTAAAGAGGATAGAAATAGTAAGAAGTGACACAAGTTATTAATAAAATATAGATAAATAATAAGAAGGAATACAAATAGCTGAACGAAAACATATTTTATTTAACGAAGATTTAAGATTTTTTTTTGTCGTTAAAAAAATAAGAAAGTAAAAGGAATCATTTAAAATGAAAAAAAAACTTTGACTTTAAACTATTTAAATAATTTTCAATCATTAACTTTCATTAGTTTCATAGTTCAAGATTAATCCAATCAATTTAATGACTAATTCAATATTAACCTAATTTTATAATCAACCAAATTGAAGAAAACACTCATTTTTAATTCAATTGGATAGTTCAGTTAGATTCTTTTAACAATAATTTTATTTGTATTCTTATGATCTTAATACCTATTACTTGGTTCCTGCATATTGTTTTGTTTTATCATTTCGTGTTATTTTAGAAGATACCTAATTATTGATAAAGGTAAAAGATAATGTTATATATATATATATATATATATATATATATATATATATGTATGTATGTATGTATGTCTATATAAATAAAAGTAAATTAAATGTCTAAACTAATGTTACAAGACAATTTTTTCTGTGTATTTTTAATTTCATTGTATTTTATATTTACCGTTTAAGATGCCACATAATTTATTTAAATCTTTTTCATGTACGATTGATTGTTTGATTAGGGTTAATATTGCTTAAAAAAGACGAGAGAATAATATATATATATATATATATATATATATATATATTAATTTGTTTACTTGAAAGTGATATAATTAATATTAATTTATTTAAAAAATTTATATATAAATTATATTCTTTTTCAAACTTGTCTCTCTGTTTTTTAATATCATTAGGGTACTTTTTTTAATATTATTGAGGTAAAAAAACAGAATAGGTTAAGTTATCGAGTAAATCCTCCAATATTTTTTCTTAAGTTATTTTTTTAAAAAAAAATCTTGCACTATTTTTAGGCCTTAATCTTTTTAAAGACCTATTTAAATATTTCAAATTTGATAGTTACCAGATTATATAATTATTGTTAATATTACCTACTATTTAATTTATGATAAATATTTTGGTATTTTAATTAAAAACTTTATAATTATTGTAAATTAATATCCAAAAAATGTTAATTAATTATTTTATTTTTCATCCAGCAATGATATGCGCTCTTGTTTTAATTGTTAGACTCAACCCTTGACTAAATTACTTCTAGATTAGGAAAATAACTAAATAGAAAAGAGAAAACTCTTTGAATTATGGATAATGTCTATAAACTTGCTAATGTGAACTTTGTGTTTTTAAATACTTACTTCAAAAAAATATTTCAAAGATGAAACATTGGCTAAGGTTAAGTTTGTTACAATAAACATATAAAGTCTCTAGTTTTGTATATCTTAACAAATGGAGACTTTGATCGTTTTATTAAAATTATTTAAATATTATAATTTCAACTTTTGACAGTGTTTTTATATGTTTTACAATTATCCTATTATATCTTTAACTATTTATTAAAGAGTAAAAAAATATAAAAGTATATATATAAAAAATCTAATTAATTTGAAATATAAAATATATATTATAATATTGTATAATATTTTTTTTACAAAGTATGAAATTTTCATTACATTTCAAAACCTTAAACATTTATTAAAACTGAATAAAAGGATAATTTTTGTGTCCCACTAAAATATTTTATAAAAATTGAATAAGTATAAATATTAAATTTTTGCATTAAAATGTTATTTTTATTTTCATTTTATGTTTTGAATTTTTTATAGAAAATGTGAAAACAGATTTTTTAAAATAATTTTTAATAAGAAGAAATAAAATAAATAAATAAAATAAAAGAGTATTTTAATATTTTCTAGTAGAAGTATAAGATAGAAGTAATGTATATATATCCATCGTAAAGTTTTAAGAATCAAAGAAACAACATTCTCAGTTAATTTAATTGATTAAAATAATTGATAATCAATTATTAGATATTAAGTTTGAAAAATGAGAAATAAATTTTCTTATACAATTGATTACCAAGGAATATAATCGATTATAATCGATTACAGTAGACTAAAGTCAAAAATAGACTTGAATATTTCATCAATCATGTATTTATTATAATCAATTACATTGTTCATTATTTAAAATTAAAAAACTCATTGATATCTTAATCGATTACCTAAATAATGTAATCATTAAAACTGTTTTTCTATATCAGAGAAACACTTTGTTCTCACATTAATTAAGTCTTAACTTTGTAAAAAATGCTTAAAAAATGAAATAGCCTAATTCTTAACATTCCCATATAAAAAATAAGTTTAGTGAGTCAATTCAGAGACTTTTAAAAGTTTTTCATAATCCTCGTGTATTAAAAAATTCTTAAAATCACAAATTAAATTAGACAAAAATCGATGAAAATTTAGATAACAGAAAAAATATTCAAAATAACCTTCGATTTCTTAATTATAAGAAATATACTTAGATTTTTAAAGGGTAGAACAAATATTACCTTCCATAAGTCAATTTAAATCCAGATTGAAAGTGAAAAGGGTTTCTTCATTATCAATTAAGAAAAAAATCATATGAAAACTAAAATAATAGTACAACAAATATCAAATTGTAGGTTGAGAAAAAAAAAAAAACACTCGGAAGTGTGAAATAAAAGAATGAACAAATATTGACATCACAATTAGGATATTTGAAGTGATTTGATAATTTAAATTATTTATAAGAGATGAGAAAAAAATCTAATTTTCCTTAAGTTAATTTCAATATATATAAACATAAAAAAATGAATTGCATAGAATAATTAATAAAAAAGAAATGAAATAAAAGATAAAACTTATGAAAGAATTAAGTCATGAAGAAAATGTTAGGATACAATCAAAATAAAAAATTATGGAAAAATTTAAAAAATAAAATCGTGTATCATGAATATGCAATACATGGATGATCACCGTATAGTAAGGAATTGAAGATAAATAAAACAATAATAAGAATTAAAAATAATGTCAAAGTTTCAAGAACATCCAAATGACACATATCACAGTATGAGATACGTGTCCATTCAAACCCTTTCAACGTGTTGTGCAAAAACTCGCAATCAAGTTTCCTTCACCGTTTAGTCTATATATACACAAACTCTAACATTGACATAACAAATGAACAACACAGCAAGGTTACAATGTTGTTAACCAAGAAAACAATCCTTGGACTCTCCAAATCAAACGTTTCTCCTCGTCTTTTAACAGCTTCTTTATCCACTGCTTATGAACGTGCCGAAGTACTTTTATTCTATACCCCTCTCCTCTTCTATATACCAAATTTTACTATATAATTTCGTCATAAGTACCTTCTTAATTAATTACATCATACTTACTGAATATTTTCAAGGATTATTATTGTTGTTATTTGGACTTTTAATTAAGTGATTTGGAAGTTGATTACTTTTCCTATAGCAAAAGAGGAGTACTCATCCCCTTTCTTTAAAGGGTCTTAATAAAGTTAATTATTATATTATATTTTTTCAAGGACATTATTAAAATTAATTATTATTTTTAACGATATATATTTTATATCAGTATTATTTTTTAAAAAACGATTTTGAGATGACATGCAACAAACTTATAGATACTTTATACAATAGTATTTTTAATTATAAACTGTAATAAATGATATCTAAGAAAATATTCGTAAAAAATTATTGTACAAATAATATTTTTCTAATACTTTCTAATGTTTACATGTGTGTAGGTAAATATCATATATATAGTTAATTTGATGAATGATATGATATAAACTACTAACATAGGGTTGAAAAATGTTGCAGGGTAGTAATGCAGTGGCAGAAGGAAGAAGCGATGATGAAACGATGAAGAGAGAAGAAGATGTTGGTATGACTAATAATGATGCAGCTAGAGATGGTCCAGTAAAAGCTGTGGAGGAGGCTGACATGGTGAGAGATACTGCCAAGGAATCCATGGATGGAGCTTGGATGGCAGCTCAAGAAACTTCACACAAGGTTAGAGACCATGATCATGACACAAAGCTTTGAAGACAACACCTTTTAATAATTAATTGTACTTATTCATATGCTGCTTTATACTTTTTTTTTAAGAAATTATGCAAGTTTATCAACAATGTTCTAAATGTTACTCTTCTTTAAGTTTTATTCTGACCAATTTTTAGTATTGATTTTTTTTATAATTTCTATGAGATAAAATTTTTATTTCAATTAAAAATCATTGGAAATTCTTGGGTTAAGTGGAATTTTAATTTTAACTAAAAATAAAAATAGCACCGACTGTCTTTAATATTATTTCCATCTAAATCTTGTCTTATTTAAAAAAGTAGAAGTATTTATTTATTTGTTTATTTATTTTTCTCTATGTATTTATTCGACTATCTGTTTTTTTTTATTTTTTATTTATTTTGTGGAGGCCAAAAGGCCGAAACTATTCGATGAGATTAGTGGGCTGGGCTTCAAAACAATCGCATCCAATATTGTCTTTTTTAGAATGGTAGAAGTACTTATTTTAATTTCAAGTAATTTATTATCTTTTATTTTAAATGATAGAAGTACTTATTTTAATTTCTTTTATTTACCAATTCGAGCTCTAACATAAATATAAAATAATGATAAATATTAAGAAGACAAATCATACAAGTAACTATAAGAGTGGTCTTTAACCTAACTATACTAGTCTACGTCAGTTGAAATTGGGCCACTTAACCCAAAAACAATAACATTGATAATGGCCAAGTCATACTCAAATTAATCATTAGAAAGAAAGTTTTGTTTTAAGGTTAAACTATTTTTTTTTTCAAAATGACAGTAAAATCTATTATCTGATTTTGGTCTCATAATTAAAATTATAATAAATTATGTATTTATGACTTTTAGAGATTATTTTATTATTATAACATATTTTTGACTTTCAGAGATTTTATTGACCCATGGGAGGGAAAAAAAAAAAAAAAAGCAAAACAAGGAAACATCTCTTGAGACCACTCTTTGTTATCAAGATGTCAATGGCATTTTATATCTAAATTAATATGACAATAATAAAAAATCAGCTACAATCCTTAGTTTTTATTTTCTAACTATCCATTGCGGGATGCAAATGAATAATAATTCGTGGAAGACTTTTTGACTCGATTTGATACCATTCTTTTTATTTCATCTTATTATTAGCTCAAACATTAGTGGAAAGTTGACAAAATTTGAAATAGGTAGGGTGCGATAAAAATTCAAACTCAAAAAGTTGCTGATATTTAGGTCCTAAATCAAACATTTTTATAAAATGATTTAAAATTGATGTTTATTACGTGCCAAACTCAATCATACACTTACAATACCAAATCATTGTAAATGTGGAGATTGACGTTGCACATTAACATGCCCCTAACGCTGTTCATCAAGTTCTAAAGGCTAGGACTATATTAAAGAATAGATTATGAACCCAGATTTTTCCACTCAAAGACTAAATCAAAGCGATGACGATTAAAACGTACTTTTATATTTTTTCTCTTATTTATAATTAAAGAGTCTAGATTTTGGAACATCACTGTGTTAAGAGATGACGATTTATTTTGTAAGAATATCCTATGAGAACAACCAAAGCGATTTATTTATAAGAATGTTTTTGAGAGAAAAAAAAAATTGTCAACATGTCAGTTAAGTGAGAATTTATATGGCTTAAATTTGGTATCTCAATAAATGTTTATTTCATTTAAACGAGACTTCCGTCTATGGAAACATATATATGCTCTTAAATATTTATTCACTTAAGTGAAACTCCTGCATAGAAAGAACATTTTCAAATTCTCGCAAGTAAGAAGTTACGTCACAACTGATTCTTTTTTTTTTTTTAAAATCAACTCTTAATTAGTTTAGATCTTACTTTACAACTGATATTTTTTTTTTTTGTAAAATCAACTCTTAATTAGTTTAGTAAAAAAGTAAAAAGAGGGAGGGGAGATCAATTGAAAATTAGGTACAATGGAAGATTTATACGAGATAGAATGCAAGCATACTAGAAGCCAGAAAATCCCAAAATATCTAACATGAAATTGAATTAGGGATTATTAAACATGTGTACTTAACTCCAACCTAAGGTTGAATATAATGCCACTAAATCTATGTAAATTATTTTTATTAATAATTTTTATTAATACAATTGTAGAGATAGAGAATTTGAAAATTTTCAATAAATTCAAAATTCAAATATACAACATTTTAGATTTTAATTATTTTGATTTAAATTCATTTCATTTTATATCTATTTTGTAAAATTGTCTTTATTTAAATTTATTTCATTTTCTATTCATTTCATTTTCTATCTATTTTGGATAAATCAAAAGTAATTTAATTTTTAATATTTTTTTAATTTTTATTTAAAAATTAAATTTGTAATATTAAATAAAAATAAAAATTAATTACTTTTAAATACTTAAATATTTAAAATAATTTTAATGTTATATGATGAATTCCTTTCGATAGAAATTCTACCAAATGTCTTTTTTAAATTTCTACCAAATGTCTTTTTTAAATTTTTTAATTTTACTTAATTGAAATTCCTTTCGAAATGACATAATTTTAAATATTTTATTTAAATGACAATATTTTAAATTGATTTAACAAAAATTCAATATCACATCATAAATGAATTACTCTAAACGATTGTCTCATCCAAACACATCTCATAAGTAGTTCTATTGAAATTAAGAAATATAAGTCTGTTGTCGTCCACACAAAATAAATGAAGTTTTTCAAAAAAAACCTGTTAGTGGAAAAAGACTTGACAATATTTTAAATTGATTTGACAAAAATTCAATATCACATCATAAATGAATTACTCTAAATGATTGTCTCATCCAAACACATCTCATAAGTAATTCTATTGAAATTAAGAAATATAAGCCTACTGTCGTCCACACAAAATAAATGAAGTTTTTTAAAAAAAAAATTTGTTAGTGGAGAAAGACCTCCTAAGAACAAGAGAATCAGATTAGAAAATAAGGTTAAAGAGAGATAAAAAAGAATCTTTTGTATAATTCTATGTAATTTCGAGTGTTATCTGTTCCAATATGTAAACCAAATGATTACTTTAATCATCACTCTCTTAGTATGAATTTGATCATAAATGAATTAAGGACTTAATTGAAATTGGTAAATTTTTTTTAAATCTCAGATTAAATAAAATACACTTAATTATGATTAATTTTAGATATATATTAACAATAATTAAATTTATGGAAAAGAATTTTTTTCGATAACATTAGTTAATTATTTTAAATCTATTAAAAGTACTAAGAGTTTAAATAATTAACTTAAGTAATTTAAACTTTTAAGAATAAGTAATAAAATATCAAATTAACGGAAATATAATGAATTCTAAGAATAAGTAATAAAATATTAAATTAATAGAAATATAGTGAAATTAAGCGAAATTTAACACTTATGTATTTCTTTACCATTACTTTTATTAGAAATCATTTCTTAACAAATTCTCTTAATTCTATAAATTATTACGCTTTATTCTATCACTTTTCCTCCATATTTCGTGATTAAAAATATTTAAAGCTATTAAATATAAAGTGAGGTCACGTGAAAAAAACGTGGACGCAAATTGAGTAACTATCACAAAAATCTAATCACTCTTAGTAACTAGGAAATATTTTTAGGATGTCACAGGTCAAGAGACAACCATAATGTGAAAAGGAAAATCTCTAGGTTGGACCATGATACGTAACTCACAAGTGATCAATAGCATCAAACAATAATTCCACACAGATAGTGTGGCGAATGCCATGAGTAAAAAAGGAAAAAACTCTACAAGTTTATAGTTATAAGTAGAAGATTCATAGTATAAATCCCTTATTCTGGGAAGATATATATGTCGGCCAAAACCAAGAGTTATCCAATGTTATTGTCGTCTCTTACCGATGAAATTCTTGACATGTGTCATGCAAATACCACACTAAACGTGTTGAGTCGCTAAATCCCAATTTTCATGACTCATACTCACCACCACATGCATTACTTCCACATTTCCACCGCGTGTCACATATATTCCTTTCTTTGTCTTTGCTCTTTCTTATATATAACTTTCCCAACGTCCATTACCCTTTCAAGAGTTTCCAAGATAAGAGTTTTTATTTTTCACATTAATAGACACAGAGAAATGGCAAAGAGATTTCCCATTGTTGTGTCCCACAAAAATTTGTTCAAACACCTCCAATCAACTACTATAGTTGGTAGCAATAGATTGTACATCTCAAATGCCAATGCTCATGTGCATACTCAAGTACAACCCTTCCTTGAACACATAGTTTTTATTTACTTTTCTTCTATGGCTAGTTTAAAAATTTTGAATGGTTAATTGATCAGAAACTACATTTGATGTGATTTTTAAAATATTTATATAGAAATTAACCATATAATATTTGTGGTGTTTTTTATGCTGTTAATGGATTTTTCTTGTTAATTTTATAATAATTATCTATAAATTATATTTATTTATCTTGATTTTCATTAGTTGGTCCTACAATTTTTTTCTACAAAATTAAAGTTTTTATTAATATAATTATGGATCATTTTAATTTTTCAGGGTGGTAGTTCAAGTGTAGGAGCAGCAGCACAAGGGGGAGTGAAAGCAACAGAGAATGTGGGAGAAACGAAGGAGAGAGTAGAGAATGCTTTGGATGCAGCAGAGAAGACAACAGAATTGGTGACAGAGAAAATAGTGACAGCTGAGGCTGACACCAATGTTATGGACACAGCTGAGTACAGATGTTCTGAAGATTTAGGGGGCCAGCTTGGAGATGGCCATGATGTGAATGTATGAGTTCATGAGAATTAACTAGGTTTAATCTTATGGTTTTTCCACTAGTGACTTTAATATATTATGAGTGATCTATGATTAAAGAAAAGGAAGTGTATGTTTATGATGTATAATTATGAACATTATTAATTGTGTTTGTAGACATAGGAAGCATACAATATTCACCTCTACAAACTTTAAATTTTGCCCTGACTATTACATTTAGAATATGATAATTCCGACTATAAATTCATTTTCACATTTTTTTTGGTGTTAGGGTAATTATATGAGCATTAAATTATATTTAAGATAGTTGGATTGGAATGTCATGAAAAAAATGGCTGGGAGTCTTTAAGTCTTTTTTATTTCTTAACAAGAGGGAGTCTTAAATTTGAAGTTTTATTTTGTATTTTCATTTCTTTTTTGTCAATCTTAAAAAATGTATTATCTATTGCTCTGATGCTATTACACGAACACTTTGGACAACATGTTCTCTATCAAAGTGTTTTTACTCTCTTTCACAAATTCTTGATATAAACACAAATGTATTATTATTATTCTTATTTTAATTCTAATATAGCATTTAAAAATAAATATTTTAATTATTATTTTTAAGAATAAGTTTTTGGAAGCAGTTCCTATACTATAAAAATATCTCTATTTTTCTTACGCAGGTGCATATAATAAATAGAAATAAGCCATGCAACACTTAGCATCTCTCAATTTCTAATATAACTTGAATTATCAATATTGAAACCTAGAAGAAAAAACATAAGTGTAGATGTAGTCATACATCAATGAGTCAATTAAGGTCACAATGGAAAAAAAACATTTATTCAAATTGGAATTCCTATGTTCACCAAATCTAGTTAAATGCATAACTGCATTCATCGATCCAACTTTGCAGTATGACTTTCTCAGTGTTTGTAATTGCTACTTAAATAATCTTTCATACCTCATCAGATAATAAGAAAACATTTCAAAAATTATAAACAAATGATCGGTCTAATTTCACGAGTTCTCTACCTCAACTTATTAATTCAAATCAAACTCAAAACCAGATTAAAAATTTTTATTAGTAAAATTATTTTAATGAGTAATTACAGATGTTAGGTATTTACTTATAATACTATTTTCTTTTTCAGTTGTTATAAAGGTTTTTCCAATTTTCACATTTTTTTTAACTGTCAACTGTGTTTTAATCTTTAACGTTTAATATTTATTTTCCTCTTCTAATTTTTTTTCTGCATAAAAGAATCTAATTAGTATAAAATATAAATTAAAAGAATTAAAACGTGTATTTTGATTCGCTCTGATATGAGAATCTTTAGCTTTTATCTCACAACAAATTGAAATAATTATTATTGAGTTAATAGTTTATTATTATTATTTTATTTACTTGTATAAATTATATTTTTATTCTTATTTTTAAGAAACAAATCCTATCTATTTTTTAAAAATTAACTTTTAAAAAACTTATTTTAGAATTATTTTTTTCTCAATTTTAGACAAAGAATCCCATTATGTGATATTCATTAAGGGGATGTCTTATTGAGTTTAAAATTATACTCTTAGAAATATCATTTTATAAGAGATAAACAAAATAAATATAAATAATTTATATTTATGATTTGAAAATCTTTTTACGTAATTTAAAATAAATAAAATATAAATTTTTTATGCATTTAATAGATGATCAAGAGTATGCATTCAGGTTGGACTAACTCACACACACATGTAATACCTTTATATTTAAAAAAAAATCCTACAAAATATATTGCGAAAAATATTTATATATTGTGAATTTTGGAGGATAAAAAATAAAAAATATATATATTATATCATAGAACAAAAGAAAATTTTACATATTAGAAAATAAAATAAAAAACGAAAAAATTACATAAACAAAATAAAAACTCTCTGATTTTTTATGGAGACTAAGAATAAATGTAAGTCAAATATTCATCAAATCAACTCACAATTTATGAATTTAACAGGCTAAAAGCTTCAGCTCATCAAATGAAAAGAAGTCAACAGAATGTGAAACTCAAGTTAGCATGTTTGATTCAAAGAGAAACTAGTCAATTATTAAGATCATAGAATCATGTATGAAAACACAAGAGAATCAGATACCATTGTTGGTTTCTTTCCCATAAATCCTAGCTTGATCGTATAAAGGCAAAAGCGACAAAGCATTGATCAGAGAGAAAAGCAAGAGCCAATGACTGAATTTTCTGTATCTATGAAGAAGACACAAAGTTAACCTCAATACTTGATCATATCTATGCTATACAAAAGTGTGTCGTGGAAACAAGATTTTGATTTTATACCTTTATTCATAAGTTACCAAAATCTTTGGAGGGACCAACAAAAAATTCTAAGCTTTTCTTGACTTGTTATATTGCCCATGCAAGTGTCTGTGCTCTATCCCTTCTTTACAAAGAAAACCAAAGCAAGAATATCACTACAAGTTTTTTTCTCCTTAGATCTTACTTTTGTCCTTTCCTATATTATTCTTCACAACTGTCCTGCAATTTGCTAAAGACTAAACAAACAAAAAAAAAACCAAGGACCATTTACATGGTTTCACAATTGCACACAATTGCATGATATACAAAAATTATTCGACAGTTTATTATTACAATTTAATCTAACCGATTATTATTATTATTATTATTATTATTATCATCTGTTTCATTCAATATGTGTTTTAGAAATCACATGTTACCTAGAGATAGAACTTGTTGTATGTATATAGGTGGGATGCAAACTTCATTTTAAAAACCGATTTTATAAAATTAAATTAAGTACATCACTCGCATTTGTAACATGATATTAGAGTTTATCCTAGAATTATTTGTGCCCCGTTGTTGGGATTGTTTGGTGGGGTTATCGTATCCCGTTGTCGTTCCGATATTGGAACACTGTCTCCATGCTCGAGAGGTATGTTGGAAATCTCACAGTTTACATGCATATAATGGGGGTGCAAATCTTATTTTACAAGCCAATTTTGTAGGGAGTTTTAATTTGATATTTATTATAAACCTACTAAACTTAACAATATTACATCCCAAAACACATAATTTCACATAAATTTTAAGCATGCTACTTAAATATAAGTAATTTTCTTATTTTTCATATTAAAATTAACCTACACTTTTTAAATTACCTTTTATAACTAAATTCTCACATTAAGAGAACACTTAATTAATGAAACATAAGATTAGATATATTTAATACCGCTATTGAAATAATCTTTTTGAGTAATGATAAAAAACAATAAAAATTAAGTCTCAAAATAAATAATATCTCTTCCATACAAAGATAGAGATACATGTGTATGAATCCTTCTCATTATTAAAAAAAAAATATTCATTAAAAATAGTGTCACATTAAAAAGTTGAATTAATATTTAGATATTTACTTGTGTATTAAAAAAAAAAAAAAAGCAATACTCATTTGATTATGGGAAAAAAATCTTTGGGATATTGGGCTAGTTAGGCTTTAATATTGGCTTAGTGCACCATCAGCAAAACAAATAACATAGAAAGAGAATAAAGAAGAAAGAGTAAGGGGACCAAAACCAACTCAACAAGAGAGTGATGGCATTGATTTTATGGTGAAGTCTGTACAATGTGAAATTCTGATTCTGAGGGCCAGAAGCAGGGAAATCAACAAGAGATGGAACAAGCAATTTATACAAATTTCAGGCTGATGTATAATACCAATGATTCTACATTTGTGGCCAAACATCATTTATTTCAATGAAATTAATTTGTATTGATTGCGGTTTAAGTTTTTACATGCTATTAGTAATTTTTCACCTTAAATTAAATACAATACCAAATAACATGATATGGTTGTTTCATGATTAAGGGATACTTAATTTGAGCAGTCATGTGTGGAATTAAAAAAGTTATACTTTATTGTGCCTTTTTTAAGTAAACAATATTATATCGTTAAATTAATTAATTGTTGATAATTATACATAATATTTTATATTTTAAAAAATCTTAAAATTTTAAAAATACAACTAAAATATTAAAACTTTTGTCAAACCAAAAAAAAATGGGTCTAGTTTAATTAATTAAGAGGCGTCAGTTCATTAAAAGAGTTCTTAAACCAAATTTGTGGACTAAGCTACTATTTCACGTATACTCTCAAATCTATTACGTAATTTACTCTAATGTAATAAGTTTCTTTAATAAGAGTTCTTTAATATTTGGATGGATCGTATATTTAATACTTATATTTAAATTTTTAATTTAATATAAAATATTATCATGTTTATATTTTAATTATAATTTGAAATAATAAATATACAAAAATTTAAAAAATTAAGAACACTATTAAAAACATTTTATTTATGTCAATAAATTAAAAAATAATGAAAATTACATGTATGAGAAGTAGGTAACAATATAATAAAATCATCGTTAAATTAATAACTAGAAACAAAAGTAGTTTTTGTTAATTTTATGTCTGAAACGTTTTAAATATACTCTACTAAATATGCTGGAAGTTTTAGATAAATTTACTTATGAAACTGGGTAAATTTGAATTAATTTAATGACGTGATAAAATATACAAGGGTATCTAAAAATCCTTATTATAGGTGCCTAATATAACTTATAATTAAGAACATATTAAGTGCATGACAATTCTAAAGATGTATTCTCACATTCAATATAAGTGTAAATTAAATTATTTATCTAAAGGTCAATTAATCAGGTCTGAAAATGATTCGAAACCTAAATGACAATTAAATGATTCAAAACTAAAAAACATCAAGATTAAGAGACATTTTAAATAAAATCACCTCTCACTCTTTTCTATTCCTCATAATTGAAAATTAACACGTGATTAAAAAAGTAACACTCTATCTCTTGATCGATTACTAGTTCTTTATTTTGCAGAATCTTTTAACTGAGAGGACAAGAAAGAGGACACGAAACTAGAAGAGGTAATTTGGTTTATATATGATTTTCTAACAACACAATGCCTACATAAAACTTGTAATAAATCAAGCAACTAGAAATTAGGTTAAGAAATTATTATTATTGGTTGATTTGAAAGGTGCCAACAGGTCTTCACCAATTAAGTAGACCTTCTTTAGAATTTTCAATTAGTCTTAAATTAATACTACAACTTTTTTAAGGCTATGTTTGAATTTTATTTTTTTTAAAAAAAAATTGAGTTATACCATCTTAACATGTTTTAATTAACCAAATAGAATAGAATGAAACGGTTATAATTTATAATTTAAATTAAATACTAACCTTATTTTAAATACATTAAATTTTAATATACCTTACTTTTTCAAGTAAAAATAATAATTTTCTCATTTTCCATTTTTATAATCAATCTCATTTTCAATTTCCAAGTGTCAAAACTTTTTTTTTCTTCAAACGAATAAGGAGGGAGGTATTTGATACTATAGTTGAATTCTCCAAAAATTCTGTATCATTCATATAATTTGGAACATGTTTGCCTATTGGTTTCAGGTACTGCAGTAAGGTCAAGATATAGTTGCAGCAGCGTGAAGCAAATTTTGTTGTGGAGGGAAGGATGTATATTAGATCAACGATAATATTTTTTATTAGTATTAAAAAATTCAATTTATTTATTTATTTTCACTCTCTATTTCACTTATTTAAACAAGTAAAGAGAATTTTTTTTCATTTAATTCTCTCTTAATTTTAATTCCTTCAGACAAAACACATTTTTTTAAAAATTTAATTTATCTTTTACTTATATTATTGACATTTTTTCTTTTTCCTCTATCTCACTTTTAATTCAAATAAAAAATTATTTTTTAATTAATTAAATACTATAATATACAAGGGTTAATTCCATACTATGAGACATCTATTCTAACCTTCTGGAAATAAATTTATAAAATATAAATTCAATAAAATCCAGATTACAAAATTTTAATGTGATTGTGTTCTTATGAAATTATAAAAATAATATTTAAAAATCTTATAAATTATTATATTTCTATAAAATCTTTTAAAATCTCAGTCAAACACACTAAAAAAAAACTTTTGTTTGAGTAAGATTAGTTTCTAGGGACAGAATAATGCTGTAACTAAAGAAAGAAAAAATATTTTTTTTTTAATTTTTAATTAACATTGACAAGGACTGAAGTCATTTGTTTTTGTCTGGCATGAGTAGATAGCATTGTCATCCATGGTGAAAACAGAGATGGAGTACCAAGTAAGAGGGCATCTTTGCCGTTTTGTGAAACCATGGTGCTAGCGTGCTAGGTCATGTCAGTAGTACCACATGATTGTTGTGGCCACAGTAGTACTATTGCAACATGCATGTGTCAAGATTACCAGCTATCCCCCAAAGTTTGTGACATCATCTTATGCCAAACACCTTCTCCAAGTACAATTGATTTTCATAATTTCATATTTCCAACCACTAAATATTTTACATAAATTAAATCATGTCATTCTTATTTTATGTTAGAAAAATATTTAGTAAAGAATAATAATAAAAAGATAATTAAAAAATTAGTTATAAAATGTAAAGAAAATATATATATATATATGCGTATATTTTATGATTGTGTTGATTAGTTAACAACATATTTCAGTGGACTGCGAAGTAATATTGCTTATATTATTCTCCTATTATTAATTAACATGAATGATAATTTTACATTTTAACTTCTATAAGGAAGCAAAACCATGTATTTTCTTGTGTGAAATTCAAGCTAAAGAGGTGGATTTTGTTTGTTGCTGTTCACTAGTCCTTTGGCTTCATGTAAAATATGATATGTCTCTCTCAACTCCCTATCTTCTCCCACTGCTATGAGTACTTTATAGGTACCTCTGGCTCTGAGCATCTCAATCAAATATTTAAGTGATACATCTAAGAGTGAGAGCAGGCCTAGCTAAACCCTGTGTTTAAGTATGTTATTCCTAGTAACTACCATATTGGGAGTGAACAATAAGAGCACTTGTTAATTTTCTATGTTAGATTAGTTGTGAACTGTGATGTGGTTAAAATGGATTTAACATGATTTCTGATTCCAGTTGGAAAACTTCTCTTCACATCAAGCCTACAATACAGTGTCAAATACAAATTAGCCCTGCTGCTACAATATTTTGATTCGTTTTAAATCATGAACATTTTTGCATGAAAGTTATTAGTCATCATATTTATTTTTCTGTAAATACTGTAGTTGAAGGCGTGGTATATAGCTGCGCATGTGATATGGGTCCTTCACCTGCGTATCAGAAATCACATCAATAACAAGAACAAAGAAAAGGGAAAATTCTCCTCTTCTAATTTGTAATCCCTTGAGCACCATTAGATAAGTATTCTTTTCAGAAATTACAAATATCTTTAATATCAATCATGTTCAAGTTAAATATAATGATTGTAAATGATAAAGTTTTCTTCTGAGAATTTAATTCAAGTGCATATCTAAAACTTAAATTTGAGATTATTGATTAAACTGAAATAATAGATTTACCATATGGTTAAGATGATTTGATAAACATTACCACAAAGGAACTTAAGGAGTTATTTGACAGCACTGTCACTTTCAACACACCATTCATGCAAAATCAATCCCCACTTACTGCGAGAATTGAGCTTTAAACTTTGCTTTATTTGTTTATCGTTACAGACAAAATAGTTCTCCATGCATCACTTTCCCACCCTATGCTAACCAAAGCACACAGCTAACAAAATGGAGCCTGTGGTCCACACCCGTTCCCCCTTCTTTTCCTACCTTTTTGGTTCCCTATAAACTCCCCTCTATCACTCACAATGCTCCCAGAGACAAGGCTCAACTTGTTTTCTTGCTCCATCATTTTCTTCTTCATCAATATCAGCACTCACAATGGAGATCAGGTCTGGAGAGAGGAGGCAGGTGTCAATTGAGAGGGTTAAGAAAGACAGCACAGTTGAAGTGGAAGATGAAGAAGAAGAGGAGGAGGAAAGTGTGGCTGGTGGTGAAGGTGGTCTTGCAGAAGATGAGAGGAAGAAGAGTGTAGGGAGTGGAAGAAGAGGGTCAAGTGGAGGTGGAGGAGTTTCTCCACCTTCATGTCAAGCAGAGATGTGCGGTGCTGATTTGACACTTGCAAAGAGGTACCATCGCCGCCATAAGGTGTGTGAGCCTCATTCTAAGGCACCCTTTGTGATGGTTGCAGGACTGAGGCAGAGGTTTTGCCAGCAATGTAGCAGGTTTTCAATCCCTCGTATAAACTAAAACATTTTCCGTTAGTATTGCCCTTAGTATTTTAATTATACATGGTGGAGTTGATCATGTTCAACTATCATGTGTTTATAGTTTTGAAGTAAACCTTTAAAATTCGAAGAACATACTTCATAATTATAATTGAAGGCATGGCTTGATCACTCACTACCTAAAGAATTTGGTGTTATTGTGTTACTTAAGTAACAATGGTTAGACCTTTTCACTTATCTTTCCATATAAAGGAGCAGAAGAGTCAACTATTTCAAAGGACGGTTCCATGCATTTTCCTTATAAGAAATTTGTGTTATGAGTCTGTGCAGGTTCCATGAGCTGGCTGAGTTTGATGAAGCTAAAAGAAGCTGCCGGAGACGCTTGGCCAGACACAACGAGAGGCGCCGGAAAAGCAATGCTGAAACTTGCAATGAAGGAGGCAGTGGCAGCACAGGGAAGCACCCTACAGAAAGCCACTGCAGAAATGCTGATGACTGGGGAAGAATTCAGATGAATATGGCAAGGAATTCTGGTTACAATTCTTTTCATATAAGATGAATCTAATGTGTTAATCAAAAGGCTCCCTCTCTTCTGTCAAAGGTTCTTCACATGCCAAGGCATATAATAAAGGCCCCTTTTTATGTTACCAGAATAAGCATCTAAATCAGAAATGAAAAACTCCCAACATCAAAAGGTGGTGTCTTGTGTAAACTAGTTCATTTCCCTGGAGCTCTATATTTTATTTACTTTTTTTAGCTAGTTAGTTTCTTCTGTTTGTGTGCCTTGCAATATAAGTATCCTATTGACTATTGTACAACCCTTAAAATGGTGTATCCTTGATTAGAATAAAATCTATTTCTTCTATGTGTAAATTCACGCATCTCTTTCGATTATTTCTATATCTCGTTTATGCTATGTTAATAAACTTCATAGACTCAAAAGGGATGCATTGTTTTACATCCGCTGCTTAGGATGCATTCTTTTCAATTTTCCTTGAATATCTCCACAGCTGTAAGCTTTAATGGAATAATAGCTCAAACGGGTGACAAACATGTTCCTTCTCTTCCCCTGTCAATGATTGATAGGCTTATGTGACTGCAAAGCGATCAACCTCCTTCCTATTTATGAAGAGATATCGTTGAAGGCCTTTCCCATGTTTGTTCTGAAAAATAACAAGAAATTGTGAGAAAGCTTCCCACACATTCTAGACTCTAGTTATTCACCAAAGATAGCAGTTTTGACCAACACAAGTGAATGACTTAATCTAAAATCTTAAAAGGCCTAGGAAGTGATCTGAAATTAATCTTTCAAGATCACTGAAATTGGCCAAACTTCCTTGCAAACTCAGATTAAAGTTTGGTCTACATAATGAGAATCTACATCATTCCGTTCAAGTTGTCTTAGTTAGTTTGCATGAAGGACTCAACATAATAACACCATCTGATGTCTATCTAGAATTATCATCACACCAATGTATATATGTTACACTTGCAGGATTCCGGATCAAAGTCTATCAAGTGAGTCTTCTGATCACTGAAATTTCACAACAATGCAGGAGATGTCATCCTTGCTTTTTCTGTTAACTGCTTCTTCTGTAAGGCGCTTTGCTGAAGCCCGGGCATCCTTTATATTTCTGATACAATTAACTGCTTCTTCATTTGACATTACCTGGAATAATTTGAATAAGCAGATTTGGACATTAGATAAATAACTATGTAACAAACATGACTAATGGGTTTCATATACATAGGATTTAAGTATAAAAGAGTTTTATACAATCATCCAACCACAAATCACTATTTATGGTGTTTGTTGACTTTTGAATAAATATCTTAGAAGTCATAACAACAGTAAATTCTGATTGGATAACTTTGTGAGAAGTTTTACACACATAGTGCATAACAATTAAACTCCATATACATATAAGGACTTATATTATGAGAGAATGAGAGGAGTGAATCTTAATAATAGAATAAAATCATAAAGTCATGTAACTTTTTTAATAGTCACATGATCATTAAATATCTTTCAATCATAACAATCCATATATATATATGTATTAGTATGGTCCGGATTAACTCATGTCACTCTTTCATACAAACACTTCCCACTTGATACATCCCCTGTATATAAAGTAATATAAGGTGCTTGCATCACGTTTCATTTATCAAAACTGACCTTCCATAATCCATCACTGGCTAATATAATTAATTCTGCATCATCATCTATCAGCTCCAGTGTCACATATGGCTCTGAACTCAAGTGTTTCTTCAAGCTTTTGTCACCAAATGCCCTTGACACTGCAAGCCGTCCATCAACCCGTGGAACATCCCCTGAAATGATGACAAAAGTTGTAACCTTATAACTGGAACAAAGTCTATCCTGCTCTAAGTGAACTTTTGAGAGCAACAACTCAACAGTAAACTAGATCAGTAAAGCACTGAAAATCATTTCCTCACTGAGCTACAGATCCCACAACTGACCAACCAACCTAGTGAAACATTTTAACAAGTTCATGCAGAATTATTTGCATTCTAAATTATGTCATACCTGGAAAGTTTGACACAAAACCACCTCTATTTTTAATATCCTCATGCTCTGTGTTAGGCTCATGATCCACTGATAGTTGTTTTGCCACACCCTTCTTGCATAAGACAGCCCGAGAATCTCCAATGTTGGCTACTACTAACTTCTGACAATTGATTAATATTGCTGTAACTGCAGTTGAACCCCCTCTACCCAATTCACCAGACATCTCTAAAATATTAGAATCAGTTTTACTGTACGCTTTCTTCACAGCATTTGCAGGTTCTTTCCAAAAGTCAGGCTACATGAGACAAAAAAAATTATTGAACTTCTTTTACACATAACAATCATATTCATTTCACTGTGGTTAACACTATGAATCTCCTCCACAGTTAGTAACAAGAAGAGGCAAAGACCAAGCATTACCTCTTTTAAGATATTATCAAACAAATGAGACCGCAAGTAACTAGGTACATTGTGACCCGCGTGACCGTCAAATATTGCAAACAAACCCAATTCATTGTTTTCTACTTGCTTAAATTCAGCAACAACATAATCCTCCATGTCATGATATGATTTCCCTTTTACCAAGTGAAAACCATGAGTTACGTTCTTCGATATCTTGCTCTTTCCTTTCCCTGAATCAGTGTCTGATGAACCCAACCCAACTTTTACCTGCACACAACATACTCATGTCAAACCACCCTCACAAAAATTACTATAAACTCAAGCTATATATGGTTAATAGCAAGTCAGTAGTTTTTCTTCTTCTTTTTTATCAGCAAATATTAGTTGTTAATTGTTAGGCTTTTAGTTAATCAAGCGGGTGATGGAACTTCCCAAATATATGTATAGTCTCATGGTCATTAAGAAGATGCATTCAGTTCTGAAGGTTTTTTGCCACTTGTAAAGTAGTATGTTCTGACTGGAGACACCAGCAGTGCCTTCCCACCCTCTCCACTAAATAACTAATTCATTATTTATAACATGACTGTTGATTACACTTTAGGTCTATAATACAATCTATTTCAATTACATAGCAATAGCTTTAAGTTCAAGTAGTATTAAGCTTGGATCTCTTAAACAAAATCTGGGATTCTATCGAGTCTTGTTAAAAGAAAAGAAAGATGATTGGAAGAGAAGATCCACTAAAGATTGTCAGTCAAGTTTCCCAGCAGAGATTAGTCATTGGTAAAGCCGGTAGATACTTCGTGCCTAAACATGGTGATCAAACAAAAAAGCTTTTACAACTTTTCTGGAAGAAAGTTAGAAAGCCTTCAATTTCTTTTACCTTAGCTTTCTCAAAATTAATTAGGAAAACCCTAGATTAATGAAAATGAACAGGTAGATCTTGATGACACACACATAATCAGGTTCTGGAAGAAGGGACTCTAACATCTTTGTTTAGTAATTTTATTATATGAGGGAAAACCTATATAGTGGGGTATGATACAAGTGAGCAAAGATTGGAATAAGTGGATTAGTTCTGGAATAGATCCTCACTCATCACAATTCACACTGATAGATGTTAAAACCAATTGAGGTATTTGACATAATCTTCTATAAGATAATATCAGTTTTGGTGACATGTTTTTCCAACAGATCGGAGCTAATTGAAGGTTCTTTAGAATGCAGAAAAGTAAATGAAGACACACTCTTACTAGTCAAAGTCAATGATGGAAGAAGAGCAAGCACGGTGTAAAGATTGGCACAATAACAACCACAAAAATCCCACATGAAAACTAGTGGAGTTTGTCAAATTAAGCAATACAATCATGGATTGATTGAAGATTAATGCCATAGAATGAAGATCAAAAAATTTCTCTAATCATGAATAAAAAGTCAAGAAAAATGTGATCCAAGTCAAACCACAAATCATGTTTCTCCAAAACAACAAAAGGGAGGGTGACCCTTACCTTCATCTTGTGAAGAATCTCTCTGGTAGTCATAGCTGAGTTTCCTTACGTTGAAGAAAAGAGATGAAGAGAAGAAAAAGAAGAGAAAGATGAGTGACTGTGCTGAATGCTATGGTGATGAGGGAAGAAAATAGTGGCGTTGACAGACAGGTCTGAAAAGGACAAGTCCACCTTGTATAACATGTTCCATATTTGATGATAACTACTAAAACTGTTATTTTTTCACTTTACTTTCCTTCACTAAATATTTTCCATTCATTATTTAACCTTTCACTAGATTTGGTTTCGTATCTTATACTTTAATAGCAGGTGTTTTGACTTTTTCCATTCATTATTCACGTCCAATAGAGTAAAATTTCAATGTTTTCATTGCTTTTTTCTTTCTTATACTTTAGCTTTGATCCTTAACTTTATACATTTGAAACTTTTATTGTCTATAACTATCATATTATTATAATTTTATGTCTGTCTAAGAATAAGGTTGGCGCCATTATTGATGGTAGGTATTAAAACTTAAATAAAATAAAATTATAGGAATAAAGTGTAACATTTAAAATTAAAATAAATTAGATCCTAATGATATATTTGAATCAAATTTTAAATATAAGCTTTTCAGTTGCTATCTAATTTTTAGAATTTATTAAAATATAGAAAATTATTCTATGATCAGATTTATTCTTATATGACTTTTTCAATTCTCTCTCCAACTAGACGTGTGCGTATTCGTTGGGTAAGATATAATATCATTACTCTTTCATTTAATAGTCAATAAGTGTGACAGCTTTTTAAAATTTAAATAAAGTTAAAAATAAATTAAACCATAACTTGTGTGCGTGATTAATATAATTTTAAGTTAAAACTAGTTGCAAATAACCCGAATTTATAAAAGTAAGTTTTCGTAATGGTTTTTAATTTCAAGAGTTGTTATTTACTGTTCATTTGGTGGGTGATGTTGTGTGAAAGTTTTTAAATTTTGTATAGATGTTACTAGAAATAATTTCTCCTCTTAGTTGACTAGAAGTTGAAGAAAATGAATGAATTTACATGCTTAATTTTATTATATATTTTTTCTTCACTTTTTGCTTGGGTGATTACTATAACATAATTGATTATACTAATTATATAATTGATCATATGTTCTTAAAACAAAATTCTCTAGAGACTAAAGATAAGATATAATTGAGATTATTTATTAGAGATATGCCAGTATGATTATGCTACTTACATAAACAATTATGCAACATTTTAAAACCATAAATAAAAAATAATTTTATATTTTACACTATAAAAAAATATTATTTTAAAATGTTGACTTCAACTCTAATTCTCTCTTATTTTTTTATATCAAATAAATCATACCTTTACTTTATTTCTTTTTAACTCTTTTCATCTCATTTAATTATCTCAACTCACTCTATCATATACAAATTTTTTTTCTGTGTGTATAAACAACTTGGGATTTGACTTCTTTTTATTATGTGATGTGATGTAATACCAAAATTATTTATCAATTCTTGACGTAAACAAGATTTTGAATATGTAATTTAGCCATTTTCCCCTCCTTTTTTTTAGTAATATTTTGTTAGTAAAAAAAAATTATGTAATTAGAGTCAAGTTAGCAATGATATCATATTTGTGCTACAGTGAGGGATTAATAAAATAAAAAAAATTACAAGAACTAAAAATTACGTAGAAAAAAACTAAAAAAGTGAAATTTACATATATAAAAAATTAAACCTTAAATACAACGTATAATTTAATTTTAAATTAATAAAAAATTAATCTAAAATAGATAATATAATTAATTCAAGGCGCACCATTACTCTCTAATTAAACTTAATAATATTTCTTTTATCATCGAAATATGAAAAAAAAAACTAAAAAGTTATATGTTTTTCCATTCGGGCTTTAAAAAAACCTTTTAGTCCTGAAACAAATTTAAGTGGATTGAGCCCATTCGTACAAAATAATTATAATACTATTTTAAATTTATTTTTTTAAGCTATATTCACATTCATTGAATACATAAAAACCACATAATCCTTCGCTAGTTGCTACTCTGTATATGGAAAATGGAATTGAAATCCTTTTATGTAAGATTTTCACTGGATTATGTTATGTTAAAATTTTAATCATTAAAATTATGTATTTTTCTATTTTTATTATTTAAACTTTTTTCATTTTTATTAAGCATTCATTTAAATGGCCTTTAAATCAAATTCATTATAACTATGGTCTTACAAGTCAATGCTAGAAAGCAAACTATTCCTTTTAAGTTTTTCTTTTCCTGTGTAGCTTAAATTTTGACATTCTTATCAAATAAATAGATGAGTGTTATTCAGTGTGATTAGTGAGAACAGCATACATGGCTAAGTATCATAATTTTAAAAATAAAATAATAGAAAATGCATTATCGATGTTAACTCTGAGTGAGAGAGTAATAAAATAAAATAATAAATAAATAAATAACAGGATGATAGATAATATTATTTGATATAAAAGAGAAATAAATGAAAAATGTTGGTAAGGTATTTCAAAAAGATGTTTAAATATCAATACTTTTGACAAAGATACACACTTAGACAATAATATTTGGACACTTTTTTGAACAAACATTCATTTAATACATTCATTTTTCTATCTTTTCTTATCAAATTATATCTCATCTAAATCTACCAATTTTTCTTACTTATTTCTTTATAGTACTAGATTTTGATGGTCCAAAACGTTTTCACATTAATCAACTTTCTTAATAAAATATTTGAAGAGAAGGTTGGATATCCTAAAAACAATTTTCTTAATTTTACATACAAGAACAACATATAAAAAATACATTCAAAGATCATGTTATGAAATTTCATATTTTTAATTCCAAAGGTTTTTCATAGTACTAACTTGTCATTCTTGTTAGGATGTATGAATTATATTAAAAGAAAATGCTTCTAATAGTGAAAATAGTAATAGTTAGATCAAAATCTCTTCATTCCAATCCATGGAGTCATTCTGATTGCTGTCACAAGTATTCCACTTAGTTTTTAAGAGCAATATTATTGGTACTTCTCAACAAGGTTCTTGATGTTCAAGCATTGTTCTTGCAACAACTGTCACTGTATGAAGAGAATGGATCTTTATGATGGAAAAGAACCAACTAACTTTAATAAAAAAAATAATTTTCAAGAGATACTAACAAAGTGAAACAAACAATACAGATGAAACATACAATTCAGATTGATCAACTATACAACCTCAATTTTTCCAACCCAAGATCAAAAAGAAATTTTTTTTTTAAAAAAAAAAAAACTGTCTTGAGAGGATTCAGGTCATGGATTTCATGTGATATAGTTTGTAGATTATACGAATGAAAGGTTCTCTTCAGTGAAAGATGAACCAATTTGTCATGAAAATGAAGATAGATGTTACTTTGAAAAAAAAAAAAAATTGATGAACAAAATGAAACTACAGTGCTGTATAGAAAAGAAAGTTGGTAGAAAGAGGGAGGTGGCGATTAAGGGGACAATTTTAAAAAGAAAAGAAAAAATAAATAAAATAAATCTCTCTCAGCATAATTTTTTCTATCATTTTCTATAATTTTTCAATTATTTTCAGTCTATAAAAATTGTTGTATGCTACCAGTATAGCATACTTTTATAAATTATTTTCATAATATAATATTTAAAAATTGAGCATAAATTTTTGCTATAAATTGTGTGATTGGTCATAACTCTGTAATTTCTTATTCTTAATTTCTTATCCTATATAATTGTTTTCCAATTCCAATTTCAATCATAATTTTATTTTTTTCGTCAAATGGATTTAAATAAGTGGGATTGACAAGTTTATTATAATTTTGTAATTTTTTATATTATTTCATGTTTATTATCTTATAATTATCATCTAAAAATAACTATTTAAATTTACATTGAACATAAAATAAAATAAGTGGGATCATGGGATCTATAAAAAAAATAATTACAAGAATTTCAAGTTGGTTCTTAACAGCAAAGCCAAAATGAGGTATGACCATAAAATGATTCATGAACCAAAATTCATTATTACCACAAAAACTGAAATTGCTCTAAGGAATATTGACCAATAGTAATTTGGTTGGGTTGGATAACCAGCCAATGACTATTCTCAATGGTACAAAAGCACAATTATGAGTTGGGCCCATGAGTTTTGTCACACAAAACCCAAAATAGAGACTAAGGATTTTTCAGAATGATACTTGTCCCTTTGGCATTGTTTCCATATACACAGAAACTTACACCACTATCTGACTACACCATTCCTTTGGTTCTCTGAAAGAATACTGCAGTACTGCATACTATTAGAGTGGTTGTTCCTCCATGCTTGGCTCTTATCTCTTTTCACTTTCTTTTTACCTCTTTTTCTTTTTTGCTTTGCCTAAATAGTGATGGGTGTATTTGGGACTCTGTCCTTTACAATAATAACAAAATGCTACTTGACAAAAAGATTAGTGTTTGATTCATTGTACTTGGCACAAACATAGATTAATTGAATCAATAATCATTACTTCAATGCTTTAAAAAAAATAAGACAAATGTTAACAAGCATGTGCTTTTAAAGTATTAGTTAAGGAAATAAAATTAAAGTATTTAATAAAAAATTATAGTCAGTATCTTCAAAACATGAATTATGAAAAATAATTATTAGAAGGTGATGCAAAAAGAATTAGAATGATTCATTTAAATATGTTTTGCAGCCAAGGCATTATGACTAAAAAACTTTCACTAGTACTTTTTAAGCCCACTACTTGATCATCAAAAACAAAATGATACATCTACCTACAAAACAAGACAAATTGGTCAAATTTTCATAAATGTATGTATCCGGCGCAGGGCAATAATTTATGCAGGATATCAGTACATAAACAAAATTTGTGTACCAAACTCTTAAAAAAACCAAAATCACAACATTAGTTCTAAACCCTTTAACAACTCCCCCCTTCCCAAGAAAAAACATTGGCCAAAATTTATTAAATTTATACACATATAAGATACGAAAAATATTTAATAGACAACTGCAATACACAAAGACAACCCATTATTAAAATATAAAGAGAGAAAATTATATATATATATATATATATATATATATTCTACGAGTAAGTTAACTGATTATCTCTGAAGCCCGAAGTAAAATTATATAAGGTATTATATTGGGAAAGAGAGTATTGTTGTCCAAAGTGGTTCCACCCTGCTCGAATAGAAATGCTTCCAAGTTCCAGTGATAAATACATGTGATCTCTACAAATATACTATTGAGTTTTTATGTGCTGAAGTAGTGCAAAAGGCATAAGTCACAAGTTTCCTAGAACTCTCTTGATTATGTTAATATACAAAACCTTTCCATGTGTTTTTAAAATGGCTTGTTTTCCATGGATCACTAAGCCCCTTTTGCATGTGTAATTACGCCCTCGATTATATAAATCGTTTGATGTTGTTATATCTCTATAATCTTACACATATAAACACTTGTTTCTTTCCTCAACACTTGAGATTGAGATAGCTAACAAAATCGATACATCACCACATGCATGAACTACTTCAACTTAAGTGACACGTTAGAGTACTCAATTTGATGATAGCTGATATGATTGCAAAACAACAACACAAACAGCAGAAGCAGCAATCTAAGGCATAGTTACAAAATTTTCTGGATAACTATACAATTCGTGTACGAAATTCACCATACCGTGTACAGAACTTTCATCTTTTTTAGAAAAAAATCTTGTGATAACATAACGTGTACTTATATAAACCACAAACTTTAGGGAAATTGATGAAAAAAAATCAATAAACAGATAAAAGAAGAAGCTAGAGAAGTATGTGCCCATACACCACTACTAGTTACGTACTAATCAGATGAGCTTCCTCGATGTGTTAAAATAGAACAAAACTTAGTGACTAGTGAGTGAATATACAACACTAGTGCTACATCCTAAAGAACCAAATATCAAGTGCAATATCCTAGCCTTTAGTTACAGGTGGAAAGCATCAAAACTTGTTCTAAAAAGTACATAAAATCACTCTGCCTCTTATCGAAGTTACGGATTAATTTGGAAGTTTTCAGAATCCATTAGGAGGCTCGAATCCACTTTCTAGCTTGCTTGTTTCTTAAGAAATTCAAAATCAAAATGCCTATGTTTTCATATCATAAAGTGCACCCATGAGATTTACTATCTAATAACAAGTCATATATAGTTACTACTGATTTCGGTCATGTCAAGAAATGTGTGCTAATTTTGTTCCAAGGATCATTGGTTTTTTCCCATGGAATGAAACTAGAAACATATATATGGAAGGTGGTTGAACAAGTTATAAAAGTAGTTGTGTCTACAGTAATATATGTAAATTAAGTCTCATAAGAGCACACAAGATGTTAGAGGAAGAACATTACAACAGTGCACAAAGCATAAACAATAAAAATCAAGCGCACATGTTCTAAGTATAGTGATTTATGGACTTATGGGACGTATATTTCATACGCATGTTGTCTTGAAAGGCCACCAAACATCACTTTAAATTTTGATATGTAGCATTCTAGGTTACAAATAAAATATAGCCCAAGAGATTTTATGAGAACAATGAAAATTCTTTTATTAACCATGTATTCCATTAATGTATTTGGCACATTGAGTAATGGACTATAAATCAAAATAAGAGGATCTCATTCATTTTAAAGCAAAGGCTTAAGAAATAAATGTCACCCAATTCTGTTGAGTGAACGAACACTTTGTTAGATTGGTTATTTATTAATTAAAATCTGATTAAATCATATGTTACTCCTTCAACAATTTGGACCATATCCTAGCCGCAGTCAGCGTGTATCTGCAAAAGATTCTTATATATAAATGATATAAATGTGCATGTTTATATTTTATTTAAACACACTCCTAACCATGGTTTGGAGAGTTTAAACGGAATTTTATATGGTGAAAAAAATTGGTAAAATATAATTATTTTAAAGAAAAACAAGTATTTATTATATTGAAAATACAAAACCCATTCTTAAAAGAATTTTAAGCATGTTATAAAAATAATAATGATTTAAAGCATTTAGTAAGTGTTTTAAAACTTTCATACTGAATGCTCATAGGCACATATGCACACACAAAAAACCTGGGCAATCATACTTGTGTTTGAACATAATGATTTGAGCAAAAGAAAAATGTGCTTTAGGCAAATACTAATCAATGCATTAAAAAAGTTTAATAATATTCCCACTAAAATTTTAAATTCCTAGTGTGATTTAAAAAATATATATTTTTATTTCTTAACCAATGCTATAAACAAAACGCTTAACAACTATAGTTAAGTTTGAACATAATTTTGGGTCCCAGATTATGACTTAACTAAAAGAAAAAGAAAAAGGTTACTTTTCCTTTTGGGCCTAACTATGATTCGCAAACTATAATCAATGTAAATACACTAATAATCATTCTTAACACTATCCAAAGTCACATCAACTTAACAGGATAATTCTTGTAATATTGTTGAATAAAAAATATTGAAAATCTTAATATTAATAACCATGCCTAAATAAATTATTATAGTCTAACTCAATTATTTTAAAAAAAAATCGAAATTATTTAAATCTTTTAACGCCTATACTTGATTCTTGGAGATAAAAAATTCATAAGAAAATTAAATACGTTACATGATTAGTGTGACTTTTCATAATTTTGATTCAATTATGCAATGATGACCCAATATGTAAAATCTGAAAAATTGATCGTAAGACAGCATGAAAACTTTATGTCTAATAGAACTAGAAGAAACAAACAAATGATCATTGATCAAGTCTCATTAAGTGGAAGACAGAAGAAACACAAGATACAAAGTGAAAAGCCAACACGTGAAAAAGGGACACAAATATAACTTTTATCCTAGATACAAATATTCTCATCTTTCATTTTTTTCACCTCTACTAAAAACTCACCTTTTTCTTCCCCTCAATTCACTCCAAAAATGTTTCCATGACATCCGGGTACATACCTCCTTCTGAATTCCTATACTCCACACCATGTTGTTGATGATGATGATCCATTGAAGTGGATGAAGATGATGAAGCCACTCTTGCAGGAAGAGTGAAACTCCTCTTAAACTTGTCCATTTTTCTTGGATCTTCTTGGTGGCTATCTAAGCTCAAAAACTCATTTGGGTTGGTACCACTAGCATTTTGCATGTTTGATGTATCTGAATTGGGATTTTGTCCAAGAGTGTGATGATGCTGATTTTGATCACTTTGTTTGCTCCCTAAGCTATCATGATTGAACAAAAGTTTAGCATCATCTGTTCTGCCAGTGAGAGCATTGAAGAAAGACAAACCATTAGGCCATTTTATGTCATTTTCATGCTCCCCCATCATGTCTTCAATTCTTGCAGTTTCTGATGATGCATGAGGCATGAGAAACATGTGTGCCTCATCTTTTGGAAAGCCAAGCCTAGCTGCATGTTGTTGAAAATTGGGTGAGGATAGCATGGAAGTTGCAGAAGTTAGTGGCCTCTGACCCCAGTTGAAGAGTGGAGGAGGTGGCCTAATTGGAATGGTGGTGGATGGTTTTGAAGGAACTGAAGTAGAAGAAGAAGTGTTCCTAGTTGAAGAGAAAAGTTGGGAGAGGTAGAAACCAGATTGGTAGCCAAGGGATTCAAAAGTGTGTCTCATTCTTAGCACAAAATGGAGGTCCTCAGGAATCTGCACAATAGAACCAAAAATATCAAACATTAGATATATTTTAGTACAAGATTCTTCCATCCTATGGATAGCTAGCCATTAAACTACAAAATTGTATAAAACTAGTGAAGCTAACTTTCAAAATTAGTAAATTACCATATAAAGTAAGAAAACTTAAAATGAGAAAAATAATTTTGGTGGTGAACTGATACAAATTTATTTACTCACAATCTTGCAAGAACCAAGTTGGAGAAGCCCATGTCCAGCTTGAATTACAGCTATGGTCTGGTCAAGGAACAAAAGCAAAAAATTGGGTTGAAAAAATCTAAAAACAAAATTTTTAAGAGCAATAATAGCAAAAGCCAAACAGTGTAAACAAAAGTGAAAATGATTCTGTTCTCTGACCTGAATGCCTGACTCAAACTGCTCTGTCCATTCAGGAGGAAGCTGCAATTAATGGCATCACAAAAGAAGGTTGAGTCAATCAATCATCAAACAAACAAACAGCAACACATAACCATTAACCACCAAAAGAAAAAAAGATAACACAACACAACACTGGTTAAAATGCAACAAATAGACCAAATCTACATATATATTTTATTAAAGAAAAAGGAAGAGAAGTAGAAACTAGTAGGAAGGATGATTGGATGTGGGTGAGAGTTAGTAGAATATGCATATACATATTACATACAGCATCAAAGGAGCTCTGCCAGTAGTTGGAGATATTGGGCTCAGATTCTGTGGGCTCTTTAAAGACCCACTTGTGGCACTTATCAGATGCAACTTTCCCCATCAACCTGTTCCAAAATCCAATTCCACCCAATCAAACTCTGTGCTTGAGTGCATAAGTAAGCAACTCCCTCCACATGGTATTATTGGATATATATTTAACAAGATTGAGAGAGAGAAAGAAAGAAAGAAAGAACAAAACCATTAGATAAAGATAAAAATAACAAAGATACAAACACCTACCCAGTACCCACCCTTCTCCATAATTATACAACTGAATAGACATCTTGCTGAAGGCCTTCCTCACAGGATCCTCTCCATCAATATCTTCCAGACAACCTGAACCCCTTCCTCCGCAAAACCCATCTTCCCACATCAACATCCTTCATTATTCAATTCCACAAACACACATACATTAATACTACAAACCAACAACCTTAAAAAACAACATCAAAGTAAAACAACATGTCTGTGTGTCTGCATACATAAATATATACTTACAAGCTGCCGTTGTCATCTCCAACCTTGCAGCCATTACCACCTCGGAGTCTCCTGCGAGAAATAGACAATACCCTGATGAGAGAGAGAAAGAGAAAGAAAGAATGAAAGAGAGAGAGAAGCATACGGTCGAGGACGAATGGTCCAGAAGACAGAGTAAGTCCAGTCTGAGTTGAGACAGACTCTTCTGAGGGCCTCATGAAGTGCCATCATCCCAACTGCTTCTTTCCTTCTATCTGTTGTTCCTGAGCCCACCATCTCTCTCTATTTAACACTTTTTTTCCTTTCACTTCACAGTTACACACACTCAAACTGTTTCTTCTACTTCTATGGTCTTTGAAACACTTACAAGTACTACTTCTCTGTCACAAATCACTATATGTTTTGATCTGAGCTGAGCTAGGTAGTCTACAATGGTTAACTTAACAAGTATCTGGAGTTGGGAAGATGTTGTTTATTTATTTATTTGGTTAAGGGGGGGTCTTGAATCTTCATTATCTCAGTAACTGGGCTTTTTGTTTCAACATAAGGAGGTTTGTTAATGGTTACTTTGTTTGACATAAAGCGGTAAAACAGGAGTGAGGGAAGGAGAGACCTTCTTTCTGTTTCTTTACTGCGTTTTTAACCTCTGTGGGGACACCTTTTATCTTCTTTTTCTCTCCCTCTTTCTCTCTATCTCTTTCTTACATGCACCACACCACACCAAACAATTATCAAAATATCTTATTATATATTTCATTTCAATACAATAAAACAATTCATTTTTCAAGAGAAAGGTTTTTTTTTTTTTTTGGAAAATTTTAACTGCTATCTCAGATATATTAATTCGTTATTTTCAAAATAGCTTATTTTCTTAAAAAGTAACTGAAATTTAAACATTTTAGTTAACTCAAATACGCTATCTAATCACCAATTAATTTGTTAAGTACTGACTGAAGTCAACATCACTTTTACAGAGAGCATTCCTATAATACATCTATGAACAATAAAATACATTTCAGTATAAAGTAAACTATTTTATTGTTACACACCAAACACAGGGTAACATTACTTCTAAGAGATTCCATGCCTCGGGTCAAAAAATTCAGTACATATCAAAATCTTATAAATATAACTAAGTATCATACTATTACATAAACATTTATGAAATATTATCATTCCGATAAACTGGCTTTAAGCGTTAGAATAGCTGTTACATGCAACACGAACACACACACACACACACATATATATATATATATATATATATATATATATATATATATATATCAACCAAACAAACACGTCATTCACAATAGTTGAGAGCTTGGTCAAAGTAAGAAATCTTACTGCAAATAAATCGAGCTTGGTCAAAGTAAGATACTGCAAATAAATCACGTTCTTTTTTTAAAAAAACAAAAACCTTTTATATTGTTTAGTTGGGGTTGTCGATTAATTGAGCTAAAAAAAATTAAGGAAAGAAAATTATTTGATAGATAATTATAATATAATAATTAATTATAAATTATGAAAAGAGAAAAATATTTATATATTTTATGAGTGAGTTAATTTATTGTGAAAAAAAAATTATTAAGAAAAATAAGTCAATCCTATGAAATAAAACTTATACGTTATAAATGTTTGTTCTGAGGTTTTCATCTAAATGATTTAAGATGCATTTTTTTTTACCATCCTACGCATGCACTCGTAACCAACACAAATTTAAATAACTTGGGCTACGTTTGAATTGCATTAGTCAAAAACACTTGTTTTTTTTTTTTTTTGCTAAATTTAAATAAAGAGACAATTGTAAAAGATTATACAACCACACCTGTATGTAAATAGTATTTTAGTTGTTTCCCATTTTGTAAAGGAAACCTAACTTTGAATGTTTGATTGCTTCTTGGCTGTGGAAATTATCTACTCTTCCCATTCTTATTATAAATTTCTAAGTTAAAAAATGTGTTTTTTGATCCTTTTATAAAGTTTAAGATAAAATATATTCTTCATCAGTTATTTTCATAAAAATACCTTTACTTAAACTATTAAAGTTAATTTTTTTACTTCATTAATTAGATATTAGAGTACATTATTAATATTAGTTATTAGTTTTGTTCGTAAGGATAGGTTTAAAAATACAAATTTAAGATAAATTTACTACTTTTAACTAAATCAACCATTTTTCTTAATTTTGATGAAATAATCATTTAAGCCTTATAATAAATACTAGAAGAATGATTATTATATGGTGGGAATTAGTCTCATTTTGTTTAGATCATACAACTCGAGATTTGCTTTCAAAACATTTATTTTATGTTAGAGTATCAAAACAGCATATCAACTACAACTTCAAACCCAATTTCATCTATAACCCACACTAAATTATTCATACTCTCTTCATGAAAAATGTAGATCTATGTTTAAGCTTTTTGTAGACGCAAAATCACGTTAATTGATTACATCACTAAATTCCAAGTTATTACAAAATAAACTCAACTCCAAAATTTGAAGCTTTTCAATATTGTTTTTTTTTTTCCTACATTAAAAGCCCGATAGTGCAATCACTATCCTTTTCAATTAAGAATCCAAGAAACATAAATCACATGAAAAGTCATAAAATTGGTTATTTTCTCATAAAATTTTATAAGCATTAATCATTAAAAAGGTTCAACAAATTTTCATATTTCTACCTTTGTCGCGTTTTTTGTTTTTGAATCAAGTTATTATTTTTAAGAAAAAAAAAACAAGGAAGCCATAAAAATACATGTTTATCTTCTTAATTGCAATTAAAATAGAACTAACTCATTTCAATATTATGTAATTTGATAGTGTTTTTTTAGTTTCTCACGGTGATTTTCCTTCTAATGTAATTTTATCTGACATGCATCTGGGCATTAAATACAAATATTTCTCTTAACATGACTTTAAACTTGATTCTTTACTTTACAAGGGATTAAATTCCTTTCATTCTACCAATTACATTGGTTTTGATAGTGTTATAATATATACAAATAGCTTGTCTTTTATGTAATATTAACACAATAAATTATATAAATTACAAATACACATACAGTTTCACACTCATAACATAGAGAATTATATAATAAAGCATTAAATGATACAATGAAAATGAAAATAAAAATAAAATAAAATAAAATATAGTCCATCCATAAAATAATGGAATAAAGAGTGAGAACCTACACTGTGAGTGTGTTTATAAAACACCTATGTTCAACATAAATTATATATTCATCTCAATAACACAAAATAGTTACTTCCATATTCTGTAAATTAGAAAGTATGACTTATTTTCTTAACAAGCTTTCAATGACAACCCAAACATTTGTTTCCTATATATAACAAGCTTCGAACAATAATCCAAACATTTACTATAGGATAACCTCATACTCGTTTCCCTATGGTGGCTTATATATACAAATTAACTTGATTTGTATGCGGTAGATGCATTCATATTTTTGCAAGTTTCCAAACACACCTTAATGATTATTCTAATACCCAATGCAAAGGATAACTACGACAAATTTGGCAAATGCCAGAGAATCTTTACTGGTCAAAAGTGAAAGGGGTGGACTCTGATACTTGAGTTTGGACCAATATTTTAAGAGCATATGATAATGTTGATATGTCAGATGGTAAGGACTAATTAATTTAATTATGTGATTATTATTATAGTTTTCTTGTACGGCTGAAACTGAAAAGTTGTGTCACCGTAGTGCCTGCTTCTGCCATCTTAGACATAGCCAAATCAATCTTCACAACTAAGGCAAATGAAAACCCACTATTATCCCTTGTCACGGGTTACATTCTTAATTTCTTACTCCTTTTCGTTTAGATATACAAGAAATGTTAATACATGCATAATGGTAACTATTTCATGAGCTCAGAGGTTAAATATAGATAGTATTTATAGCTGAATTGATTATAAAGTAAATTTTAGATACGTTCATTTATTCTATTATTTAAATTACTAAAAGTAGGTTATTGTTTGATTTTTATGTTATGAATGTGTTAATCAAATAATTTATTAAAAGATTATAAAATAATCAAATTGTCAATAAAAAATAATATATCTAGCTATATTTTTATTCATTTATTATTATTATTATTATTATTTTTAAATTATTATTTATTGCATTTGAATCCTTAATTCAAGAAATTAAAATGAAAATAATCAATTAAATCTGAAAATTAAAATATAGTAAATAATATAATTTAAGAATTAAAATGATTATAACATTTCAGAAATTAAAACTTAAATATATTACACTTTTAAAATTATTTATTATTTTTATTTTTTAAAATTAAATTATCTAATTCATATTCTTTTGTCATGAAAATAAATTTATAATATATAAATAAATAATAGTTACTAAGCGTTGTACTTTATTTTATCTTAATTGGCTAAATTAACAGGTAAGATATATATATATATATATATATATATATATATATATATATATATAATCATTAATGTCTACTGTCTAGAGAAATCTTTTGGCATCAGTATTGTCTCGGAATCATTTGATGTCATGACTATAATACTCAGATAAAGCTTGGAATCTTTTATTTTCTTACATGAGTTACATCGACCCTGTAAAAGTAAAGGTTCTACTTTTAGCATTTATGAATGCTTATAATTTTTCTTTGTATTGTGTTTGTTCAACCTATACTTTTTTCTCAGAGGATGAAAAAGTATTTTGGAAATAATTTATGAGCGCCGTTTGATTTTATGATAAACAGACAGAGAAGTCTATTAAAGCTTATTACTCATATTAATTAGAAATTAAATTCATGATTTCACGATCAATTAATATTGCTTACAGTTTAATTATAATTTATAACCTTGTTGCTTCACATTTAATCATGGTCAATTACCACCTGAGTCCATTTTTATCCAAAGAAAATAATTATAATATTAACATCAATGCATGCAACGCATGTTGTTCCCGAATAACCATTAAATTGCAATGGCTAATAGGACTCGTAATTTATGATATATTAACTGATCTTGATATTAAAGGGTATTTGAATTGATTTGTCTTTTTCTAATTTAATAAAATATTTTACAACATCTTAAGAATTTTTCTGAAATCTTTTTCTCATTATTAATACTTTCAAGAATCCTCCAAATACTACCTAACCTTCGTCGTCTAGATTTTAGTTTCCTATTTTTCTGCCCACAATGTCGGCATCATGTTTTCAAACTCAAAATCATAAAAAAGAATAGATGCGCTAAGTGCTAACCAATTTTTCAAAAAATATTTGATTAAATAAAAATTTATCAATGTATGTTGTAGTTAATATTTAATCCAATTCTATTTTTTTTAAAAAAAATGATTTATTCTTTAACTAATAATTAACTTAATGATATATAACATGTCAAAACTAATTGTTTTTAGTGTTCAGAATATTTCATGATCGAGAATTAAAGATCAATCTTTTAAAATATGAACGTCGATTCAAGTCATGATTTGTTTGAACAATTCTTGTATACTTACACAGAGTTAAAGCTTGAAAAATGGAGGATATACATATACACATACCAACATGATGATTGTTTATGCTTTTTAATTAAATAATCTCAATTTGAATATAAAACAAATAATATAGAAAAAATAGCAGACATATTATATGTACTCATAATTATCTAGTAATCATATTATACTTGTTTTGGATATATAATTATTAAGTGTGGTTGAAAACTTGAAATGTGATAAGTTCAATATAGTAATTTCACATAGGTGTGAGATTTCCTAGTCAAAACCCAAAACCGAAGAAAGGGTAGACCCAAAAAGTCATTGAGATGCAACACGAGGCACTTAACAAAGCAGACATTAGCATTATTTTATGTATGTATGTGGTTCAAGTAATCAAGAAAACAGAGACAAAGAGAAAGAGATGTAAAATAAAAAGAAGAAATTAATTGTGTGTGTAAGATTAACCTGTCACGTGCACACGTGCCATGCCAGTGAGTCGGTGCATCGTTTCTCATAAACAACAACGTAGTAGCGCACGAATTAAGGGGTTGGTTGCATCACGCGCTGTACTTGAAGCCACGTGGGAATTCTTGCACGAGTTCTGAAACTTGAACTCGTTAAAACGTCAGTGTTGTTTTCACGCTCCTGTGGTCGCGCGTGACTTTGAGAAAAGGTTGCATCAGTCTAAATCCTCCGTGTCTCTCTCCTCCGTATTGGACGGCTCAGGCCCCGGTGTGGTCCCCACCACCGCATTTTTCGTGGGGTCCATCTTCGAAATTGCTTAAACCTCTTTTTCTATAAACCCTAACCCTAATCCTAATAGCTAATTAATACTATGTTGTTATGAGTTATGACCCAAAGAGAAACAATTCACTGCATCAACATTTTTTTTTTCTCTTTCGAAAATTTGATTTGACAGTTGTAATATTAATAACGATTTAACATCTCTTAAGCAAAGAAAAAAAAATTATTTATTATCATCAAACGTGTGTATCAATTAATATAAATTATTTCACCACAATTGATTATTTTTAATTTGAATCTAGAGTATAGAACTATGTTAAATCTTTTAAAAAAATCACTCATATAAAATAAATACTTGTGAAAGAGTAAGAAATCTTAACTATTAATCGAAATAATAATTCAAAAATTATATATTATCATAAATTTAATGGTTAGCTTTTAAATAATTATATTTTTATTTTATTGAGTGGATCTCTTAATTTTAAAAACATAACTCATCATTAATATTATTTATTTTTACGTTGATACAGGTGTTTAGTCATAATTATATAGTTTGATTATCAAACTACAACTGATTTCACATATTATTTTAATACGCTTACATTTTAATTACATCACTTATGTATGTAATGTGCTAATAAAATATGAAACCTGCTAGTGGAGAGTAAAGTATCATCGGTCATAATTTATATTATAGTTTGCTTCAATCGATTAGCCTCTGTTATATATATTCACTCTTTTCTTAATTTTATAGTGTTGGTTACGAGATTTACAATTTTAAAACAAAATAAATTGTTTTTGGACAGTATAGTTTATAAAATAAATGTCGAGTCTTAGTTTCGAGATTGTGATGTGAGCAAAGTGAGTAGAAGCCAAAGTTTAATATATAATATTGCTGAGCTAAATCTTCTGGGATTTTCATTTATATATCTTGTCTTTTAAGTAAGCTTCTACATGGGACAAATTCAGCAACTCATATGCATAAGCATTAACTATGCATTAACTCACAACAAGAATTTTGCAAAGCCTTTCTTTTTGTGTGTTCCAAGTCTAGTCACAATTGTTGAATTTCGCGGTTGCCTCAAATAGTGGACTATATATATGTTCGGTTTGTCCTTTCCATAATTTAAAATAAAATGAAATACTAATCTATATGTTAAAATTTTAACAAGTGTAAAATAATTTACATAATCACCTGTTCATTGTTGACTTCGAATAATTATTTTGAAAATTATATCAATTATAAATTGTGATCGGATGATCATAATGTATAATAGTTAAACTTAAATTATAATTTTGAATTTTTATATGAGAAATTAAAGATGTCATAGAATATAGTATTATTGACAGAAATGTATTTTACTGACTTCAATAGATGGACTCATTGACTTAAATAATTACATCAAGAAGAGAAAGTTGTTAGAAAAATAATTGTAAGTAGTTGTATATCTTTAAAAAATAATTGTATGTTTTTTCAAATAAAATTTTATACTTTTATTTAATGATTGTTGTATATGTTTTTAAGATTTATGTATACTTTTACAAATTATATAACAATCTAACAATGTATATAAATGCGTAGTTGATCAGTGGTAGTATTAGGTTGGTCATTAAGAAAAATTCTATTTTTTTAAATTATTTTAATTTTTAAGATATTTTAGTATACAAAAATTAACCTATATCTTTATTTTTTAGTGTTACCATCTTCTTTATTTTAATTTATGCTTTTAATAGATTATAGATGAGTTGAAAAAGCATATCGATCATAAAATAACATTAATTAATTATTGATGTGAAACAATTATTCTATTATTTGGTTATATATTAGCTAATCATGTAGTTGTTTTGTTTTTAATTAAAGTAGTTTTTATCACTTTATATATTTGTATGCGTGTGTCTACGATGTATAAGGTAACTATAGCAACAGAAAATATACCTGATGATAAATTAATGATGATGAAGATAATATGGCTTTAGTGTTTGCAAGTGATGTTAGTGTTTAGAGTATAAAGTTAGGGAGTATACTTGAGATTTTTATGATCTATATTTATATATAGTGCCCTCTTAACTTAGTTCCGTTTGGGTATTGATTAATTCATATAAGAAATGTTGAAGGTTTGGATGAATCCTGTGATTTGTATTGGGTGTTGTAATTAAAATACTATATGAGCCGATATGTCATGGTAAGAATGTTTGATTCCAACAATATGTTGAGTCCACGATTTGGGTCTAATGATAATAGATCAAACATTGAATACATTAATATTTATTTTGTGGTTAGATAAGATAATTGATTAAAGTAATTCATTTATTACGAGGAATTAAACAACCGTTAATTTAATTGATTTGTTTGAATAAAGTATATTGAAAAATTTAAAATAATATTATTTTGAGAAAAATTTTAAATAAATAAATTTAAGAAATTTAAATTTTATGTAAAAGATAAATATTTTTATTTTTTTTAGTCATTTCACGATTCTCTTTCAACTCTTAATTCTTCACATATTTTTTAATAATTTAAAATAATTTAACGATTATCAAATTACGTATCTATATAAATGGGTTTAAGCCCTCTCAACATTCAAACCAAAAGAAATGTAAAATTTTATAAATTGTTATAAATTGTTATATTTAATTATAAATTATAATTATGTGTGATAAAATTATTATTTTAAAAAAAGCTTTTTGCAATATATTTTTTAGGTTATTGTCATCTACGAAGTTTTTAATTAATTGATAGTCCGAAATTTTTTACACTAATTTTATAACAAAATTAAACTGATGTGAATAGACAGCATTAGAAAGTAAATGAGTAAAGTTTTTTTAGAGCGTGTTATTTTAATTCTTGATTTTAAATTATCTAACAAGTCTTTAATTTTCACATTTATTATTAATCTGATATTAAGTAGTTTAGATATATAGTATTTTATAATTACTATAAATATTATCTAAATTACTATAGAATCAGATTAAACAAAAATTAAGAATTTATTTTGTCATTTATGAAAGATTGAAAGTTAAGACTTAAAAAATATCACCATTTCCAAAAATTAAATATTAAAGTATTACTTTACCAAAAAATAAATCACTGATCATATTTAATTTAAACAAGATTATATCAAAATTTATACCTAAAAAAGAAGGTTTAGTATGCCTAACGCAAACTTCTTTCAATGCGAAGCGCAAATGGTTGATTTGTTGCTTTGAAAGCCAATTATTTTCGTCAGTTTTAAATAAATTTCTCAAGAAATATTTTCATAAAAAAATAAGAAGAAAAGGTGAATGATATTTTTTTAAAAATTAAAAATTAATTTTTATGTTTTAATTAATATATATAGAAATTTCTCTTTTAATTAAAAAAATCTCATCTTTTTTAAAAAATACACTTTTTAATTTTCTTTTTTAAAAATTCTTTAAATAAAATTTACCTAAACAGAAGTTAGAAAAGGAAAAGATGGAAATGGTGAAAATTGAATGGATGTGCATGAAAGTGAAAATGCAGTGTCGGCAACACTGGTGCAATAGCTACCTAGCTATATATGACAACTACAAATATTCATGAAATTATTTGTCCATCATAATGATTGCACCCCTAATATTCACTACTGTTTTTAATGAGACATTATAATTAATTAGGCACTTGCCTCACAAATGGTCCCTTTATATTATCCCTGGCCTTCATAAATTATCCGAGTTGATTATTTAAAAGAATAGTTTTAGTAACTTAACTAAAAAACTATATATATTCTAAAAATAGTGCGGATATATTTTTAGTTAAAATATGGTTTAAATAAAATCTTGATAAACTGCTTTTAACGTAAAATAATAATGTTGTAAAAAACGTAAAATAAAAAAATAAATAAAGCTGAAGAATATAATGTTTGCCAAATTCTTAATATATTAAAGGTTATTACATATATCCAAATCCTAAATGGTACACGTGCCATCGAAATGCTTGTTTTTGCGGAAAAATAAATTAAAACTACACTTTTAGTGACTTCATATTAAATTTTTTTATTTTATTATAAAATTAATTTGTGTAAGGAGTATATTATTTTGTACTGTAATAATGTAAATTGTACATAAAGTGTAATAAAAATGAAATAAACTATGATTATATAATAAGAAAAGATATAAACATGAATTTATAAATATGGATAACGTTATTTGATTTTTATTACCACTTATGCGTATCCTAGCTATTAAGGATTTTTTTACAACTAAATGTTCATTATAATAATTAATTTTTTAATTAATTGAAAAGATTAAAATATTTTATTTTTCTTCTCCTTTCATTTTTTAACTATCATTCTCAACCACCAAATCACCTTAGCTAGTATTATTCAGCTACCTAGGTTTATTAGAACAAAACAAATGAAGAGATAAAATGAAAATATATATATATATATATATATATATATATATATATATATATATATATATATATATATAGGTTCACAAAGCTTAAAAATTTAAAACTTCTTTCTTAATTTGAACTCAATGCTTTCTTAATAACGAAGAAGTTTGTGCGAAAAAGTTACTCAAATTAAAGGCAGCTAGCTAGTGCTAATCCAAAAATGAATAGTATTTGCTATAAGTGGATTTTGACTATAGGACTTGCGTAATCGCCTTAGTTTTGCATTTACAAGTAAAATTTGCATTTCAACGTACTTCCTTTTTGGGTTGAATCAAAAGGAATTAAAAAGGAATAAAAGTTGGCTCACCCTATGCGTTGTCGAGCTTCAATTTCCATCTATAATCACTACAAATTTAGAGACAAATTCAATGCTCAAACAATGCCACTTTATTGCACAAGTACAACGCACACCTATTACGATTTGTTTTAGTTTAATTCTTTGCCTGCTTAATTGGGTCATACCTATTCTTATCAGAAATGTAGGATCGTGCTAGGTTGCAGATGCGAATGTGGTCGACTCATCGTTTTAGGATATGTAGTATTGGTGGAGACGAAAAAATCTATCTTCAAAGACACTTTGGTGTTAAAATATATGTTTAGTTGATATGCTGAGGTAGAAAGTAGAGAGAAAGGTAAATTGGAAAATACAAGGGTCAAAAATGTCTAAGAGGTACTCCTATAATAATATATATATATATATATATATATATATATATATATATATTGAGGGAAATTCTGTAAAAGAATGCATGTTATAAATGATGATTTTTCATGTTAGATCGTCAACTTTTAATTGATGGATTGAATATATATTTTGAGAGAAATTTTGTAAAAGAATGTATATTATAAATGATGATTTTTCATGTTAGATCGTCAATTTTTAATCAGTGGATTGATCTATTATGTAATAATAATCTATTTGATGTTACGTTTTAAGGATATTTCTAAGTATCATTATATTAAATGCAATATTTAATTCATATTGTATAATATAATACTGTTTTTTTATATAAATTTTCCATCAAATAAAAATTATATAATTTTTCATATTTTAGAAAAATTCAAAATTTTTAATAATAAATAAAAAAACTTAAAACAATACCATGTCACCTAATAATTAAGGATACCATAATATTTGCATTTATCATTATATCACATACATAGTATATATTATATTTTGTGAAATGTTAACTGATGGGTACTTCTTTGTCCACCAGATATTTTTTTTGTTTTCTCCATTATATTTTTAATGAAAATAAAAATGAATAACATATAGTTTATTTCTCTTTCTCTCTTTATTTTTCTAAGTAGAATATGTTACTTACACTAGTTATTACGAAAATGGTTCTCCTATATACCTAAAGTCTAAAGAGCTAATCAGTAATTTGTCAAACTTTTAACTAAAAACAAGTTAAACAGATGTGTAGGTCAACACTGTGGTGAAGGTCCTCTATCCGGAACAAGTGCATGTGCATCACAAAATTCTCATCCACCTCGTCAAAACCTACAGACATCAATGAATTAATTATATATTTTTTCTTTAAATGCTGGCATAAGCATTCCCTTAACTGTTTCTCGTACCCAATTACTTTTTCCAGGTATTTTTGATAAATTTTACGTTTATTCTTGTGAATTAATGAAACACCTACGTGACAAGTTTCGTATTTATGAACAAAATTATTTTCTGCAGTAACTGATTTCATTCACGTATGAAATCAAACATTTATATATTAATGCATATACTAAATATTCAACAAAACTATTCGAAAATTCAGATAATGTTTGTGTGAATATCTAGAATGGGGAACACGTGGGTATCGAATGTTTAACGAAATTTCAAAAGTTGTTAGCCAAAATAAAGTCAACGTAGGATTAGCATTATAGAAATTCAAAATTTCAAAGTTGAACCAAATTTGAACTGTTGATTAATAATCACACATACACTATTTTCCACTTTCCACACCGAATAAAGATCTGAAATTTGTTTCTTAAATTCATGCATACATACATATGCCAGCCAGAGATTGTGCTGTTTATGTGCATATTGTGATCAGGTCGTGACCATCTGTATTGACTAACAAACACTGTTTGATGATTATATGATCTGAAATTAATTGTTAAGATTTTATATATATTCCAGAGTTGGAAAGGTGAGAACTGATTGATGAATAATTCATATAGTAAAACTTTAAAGTTTAAACCCTTATTCGTGTCTATATGAGACTTATTTTCGTTGAAAGGCTGCTGCATGCATGATTGCATGCAACATGCATGCATGAATATACTCACATTCTGTAGAATGTAGAACAAGTCTCGACCATGAGAATGTGTAACAAAGTCACTATGGATGATTTTTATAGCTTCGAATCTGTCAAGCTAAGCGTTTTTAATCACGTCAAATCGTCAATCATGGACAAAAGACAATGCATAGAACGATTTTTTCATTCGTTTTTTTAGACAGGACTGACATAAAATCTTATACTTAATAATAGATTTTTATAAAAAATATATTTAGTACACCAACCAGTTATAAAAATGTGAAGAAAGAAATACGTATTTATATAAATATAAAAAGAGAAATATATATTTATATCAAATATAAAGAGAAAAATACATATATATATTTTATGAGTGAATTGACTGATTGAACGTGTATTACATTTGACTGGCAAATAAAATTATTTTTTATAATCAATACTCATGTAATATAGAGACTTAAATAAGAGGTGAGAGAAAAGTAGCATGTTTAAATTCTTTTATTATAATAATAACATTTCTTAAATATATATTTTTCTCCACAGAAGTTTATTGCCCGTCCAATTTTTATCCAAATTTATAATCAATATTTGCGATGATTCAATAAATGCTAGATGACATGATTTACCATATTCTACTTAGTTAAATTCTATTAGAGGGAATTATATTCTTTCCAAGTAAGACTATATTTATGGATGCATGCAATAAAAAAAAAATCTTTGAATAGTTAACTAGATGTATATTCAGAATTCTAGTGTGAATTCAATATCACTCATTAAGATAAAATAATTCACGTTAGTTAATCGTTCTTCTTTAAATGTTGGATATATAAGTTAATTTTAACTTATTAAAAAATTCAGTTTATTTTACTTTCTTATATTTTTCCTCCTGTGAGTATTATAAAAGATTTCAAAAACATAACTTATTTCCGCTAATACTACACTCGTAAGTCCTTGAATTTCTATTCACTTGTGTAATTGTAAAGTATTTTTTTTAATAAAAAAACATATTAATTTAATCTATGAAGCTATCAAAATTATTGTAGATATTATATATTTAGCTGGTTGATAAATTACAAATTGTGGCCCATGCTCGTAAATGTGTTTTCAAACAGGAAGAAACTGGGGCCAAAAAATTGGTACATGTTTAACCTTTCAACAAATGCAAAAATTTAATGATCTATTTCTGGTCCATGAAGATATTGAAAAATCCTTTTTGGTTTTTTGTCCTAAATTGAAGAACAAAATTGCAATCTTAACCCCAATTTTTGCTAAGTTCACCCCTATTTTATAAGAATACTTCTCTCTCTTTCACTGTTTGAAACTCTCTCTCTTTTGGTATGGTGAAACATCTTTAATATCAAGTCTTTATTCGCCCTGTACAATTAGTGAAGATAACCAAGCAATCCACCAGAAAAGATTAGTCTTAGAGCTTTGTTAATGACACTCTCCTTTCTTCTTTTTGAACTTTTTTACTATGATAAATATTTGTTATGCCAAAATTACATTTTATTTAGATAAAATGTACGTCTTACCCAATTCTCAATGTTCTTTAAATCTTTTCCATTTATTTTCTTTTTCTTTTCTCTAATATATTTTTATATTCAATTTCATTATTTAAGGAAAATAATTTAAACTCAATACTATACAACGTGATTAATACATAGTTTTGTCATGGAAAAAATAGTCAATCATGAAATGATGCGTAATGATAAGATATGTGACAATGTAATCTTGTTTTGTTTTTTATTGATTGTGGAAACAACTTTCTAAAATATCTAATATAATCATTATTTTGAAAAGTTCTTGTCCTAGCTATTTTGTTTTTGTTAGTGTACAAAAGATGATAGAAAATTTAAGATATTTTATTTGGTAAAGGAAAGGTAGTAAACCAGTTTTAGTTTGAGTTGGTTAAAAGGAAAAATAAATAAAAAATATAATTACATTCTTACTGGGTTTCAAATATTAAAGCATATACAATACTATTTTGTCATTATACTTTAAATATTTGGAGTCCATATTCTTTTTCTTTAAATTCAATTAAAAGAATATACTTTCTAACACACTTTTTTTTACACACACTCTATCGAATAAGTAAAAATAATCATTTAAGAATAAATAAGATCTAAAAAAATATTCAATAAATATAAATATAAATCCAGAGGGAGGGTGTATCCAAAAGAAAATATTAAAGAGTATATCACTAACATTTCATTTTTACTTAATACTAAAGAGGGCAAAAATTAAGAGTAAATAAACTTTTTACCTTTTTTTTCTTATATATAATGACAATAATAAAGTTAAAACTTAAAAATTCATTTAAATTATCAAAACTTAGCTAATTTTAGTGTATTGATTTTTTTCTTTTGTTTTGTTTTATTTTCCTCTCACCAAATAAGATAATAATTTATATAACTTTTAGAAATTTAAATGTTCATTTTATGTTGAACAACTCTCTCACTCTCCATTAAGGCTAAAAAACTTCTCTACAAATAGAAATGATATTTTATAAGTGGAAAACATGTTTATGTAAATTGTATGTGTATCATGTGCGTATGTTAATTAACTTGTTGAACCAGTATGATTTAGTATTCTGATTCAACCTTACTTAACAGACAAAAATCAATTTTAATTACTAACTTACATTGCATACATATTTAAATTTTTTTAATTAATTACTAAGTTAATTTGTAATTAAATCAATCTCTAAAACTAACTTTCCTTTGCAATAAAAAATTTCAAACTTACTTTTACAAATCTATATTTATATTCATATAAACAAGCTTTATTTTTCTATAACAAATATTTTTATTTATTAAGTTTTCTCAGAATTATGTTTTTTTCCTAAATAAAATTTTAACAAATCCTATTGCGTCAATATTTTTAATTTTCATCGTAATAAATATTTAAAAACCTAAACGGTTGATATAATAAATATTTAAAAAATTAAAATTGATCAAAATTTTGCTAAAAGAGATTAAAAATAAAATATTAAAAAAGTTCAAAGAGTTAGACTAATTAAAATTAACTTGTTTAAAGAATTAAAATATAAAAAAAGTCAAGAATTAAAAACATATTTAATTTTTTTTATCATATAAAATAAACAAGGTTGAACATGTATTTAACCCTCTTTTTTTCGTAATCATTGGCAATTTTACACAAATCACGCCGAACCCAGAACACAGAAAACGAAAGAAGAGGGACAACAAGAACGTTAAACAACACAGATCTGTTCCTTAAACCGTCACTAACCTGAATCGCATTCATGGGTGAATGAGTTTCCATCGCATTCGAATGTCACATTTTTTTCAATCAAATCTCGCTGTGGGTGTTGCCATTTCGCTTTCCTCTCTCTTTTTTATATCCAATGCGAATCAAATCTCAGTGCCATTCGCGCATTCCATTTTGTTGCAAAGTCAATTTTGCATCCTAACTTCCACCTAACAATTATTGCACTACACCACCAAGCTCATATGCTTTGCTTTCAGTCCACAGTTTCCACTGCGTTTATTTTTAATTGTTACGTATAATAAGTTTTGATTGTTTCATTTGTATCTCCACAAAGATTGAGTTTTGGCTGAATTGGGGTTGTGAAATTATGTTCAATTTTGGTTTTTCATTTGATTAATTTGTTGCTGTTGTGAAATGTGGTATTTTTGAATGTGAAAGTTTGGTTTTTTATTTTGATTTAATTGGTGGAATTTTGAGAATGTTAGGGGGGTGGGGGGATTGGAGATGTTTGATTTTCATTCACCATGTGTGTTTCTGAGTTGTGTTGTTTGGTTTTTCAGGTGAAAGTGGTGTCATCTGTGTGTGAGGCATTTAGGAATTGCTGCTGAGAATGGCTGATGTGGCAGGTCTAGTTGAGGCAGCAGGATCAAGATTCAGCTCATTGGAACTTATTGGGCAGGGATCGTTTGGAGATGTTTATAAAGCGTAGGTGTTAGTTTTATGACTGGTTTATTGAGCCATGTAGAGTCAAACTTTGCAGATTAAGTTTAAATCATAGGAGTAATTCTATTCTATATGCACATTGCTTGTTCAGTGGGTTAATGAATACTTCTAGTGTTTCTGTCCTGTTGTTTCTGCAGGTGGAATGATGTTGAGAATTGTTTTGCTGATAGAATTCTTAAACCTGTTCTTTAGATGCTCATTTGAATTGATATCACATGATATACTAAAATGTATGAAATTTAAGATTTGATGCTAGTGTGAATAAAAAGCCATTGATGGATGCAAACATTAGATAAACATTACTATAAAATGGACAGGATGGAGTTTGGAGGATAATTTATATTAAATGAATATAATGGTATCTTAACATGGATTTATTTACATTCTTTATCCAGAACTTGGAAAATAAGCATGAAGACTAGCCATAGTAAAGGGACTGAAAGAGTAAAATTAAGACTCATTTTAAGAGCAAGGGTCTTAAAAGAAGTAGATCATGTGAAATTTTCTTTCTTGATAACTGATAGTGGTTTTAAATATTACTATACACACAACAACAACAACAAAAATCGCCGAAGTTTGTGCTTATTAGATGAGGGTTGGCTACATGAGTCAAATGATGCCATCGTGCTGTGTCCAAACCAATTCTTTAATCAGGCTGTTTAATTCTTGATACTTTTTAATGGTTTCACTTAGAGTCTTTCTTGGTCTATCTCCACCGTAGTAATTGGGCTATTCTCTATTTGATCAACTCTTCTAATTGAAGCTTTGATTATTCTTCCGGTAATATGTCCAGACCATGTTTACACACATTTTTACCAACTTTTCTTGACTAGCCATTTCAAATTTCTTCCCAAGGCATGAATTCCTGATTTTTTTCCTATATGGTTTCTCATCCAATACAGGATTTTCATCTATTCTACTCTTACGCTCTTGTGCTTTTATCACTGAACATATAGTAACCGGAATCTGTCTATCACAAGTAAAACTTGAAGCATTCATCTGTTTCAACCTCTCCAATGGTATGATAGATGTAGGACACCTAACTGTATTACTTGTGGTTTGGCATGTGTCTCAATTTTCACCTCCTAGCCAATCCTAGACCATGTCTTGCTGAATTTTCATTTTGTCTACTTTGTGTTTCTTTCCCTACTTAAATGGAAACTATGTGATTCCAAGGCTTTTCTCCATAACTCTACTTTTTATTTCCTCTCTTGACACTTCCTCCAGAACTATATCATGTGCAACATGTATTGAGGTGCTGTATCCTGGATATGTTGAGTATGAATATACAAAACCAAGGTAAAAATACAAGGGTTCAAAGTTGACCCTTGGTGTAAACCTATATAGAACACAAACACACGGTCCATCCATGTAATATTACAAATATTTGACAAAGTTTAATGTTGGTTATCTATTGCCTAACAAGCTAACACTATCCTGTTCTTTGTTCCAGGGTTGTCACTGTCTTGAGTAAAAATTTACAACAAAGCACAGTATATACTGTTATTACAAAGAGCAGGATACATATCTTTAGATCAGTTTCGCTTAAACTTTTCCATCATAAATTTATTATAGCAATTCTTATGTTGGCTTTTCATTTTGTTTTTGTATTCGTTTATAATTTAAAGTTATATTACAGTCTAGAGCATGGCACTGTGTGCATGAAATATATAATCAGAAAATTCATTGCTGGCTTAGTAACATGACATGCCTAGTTCTGACCTAGCTGGCAGATTGGTAGCCAAGCATATATGTGATGCACAGTCTAGTTCTTATTTGTCGGTAGTAGTTAATAGTTGTGTTTAGCTAACTTATTTTTTATGGACATAATGAGGTTATTAAAACTAGGATTCATAAGTAATGATCATTGGAAATTCTTGTGTTTGCTAAATAAAACCCAGTGTACCTTACTTATTTGAGCTCTGTTTGGTTACAATCTCTGAGAATAGAAGTTTAATGGTAAGGATTGAAAAAAATATCTACTTTAGCAAGTTTGTAGGTATAGTATATAATCAAGAGAAAAAAATAATAATAAAAGAATGCATCTGTGAACTTTCGCAAGATTTTGTGTTTTTTGTTGTCAGTCATTGTAACATAAAATAAAAATATATACATGGTAGAATTAGTTATTGTTCTCTAAGCATCTTTTATTTACAGACCTTAAGTTAGACATGGACAATGAGTTGTTTGTCTCTTTTTATATTATCTTATTTCCAGGTTTGACAGGGAACTCAACAAAGTAGTTGCCATCAAAGTAATTGATTTGGAAGAATCGTAAGTCTGTTGTTCCCCTTCTATTATTTTTAAGAATGTTTTTAATTCTTGGAACTGCTGTATTGGCTATATTAAGGGTGCTAATGAATTTTATTATGAGGACCTTATGATATGTTGTAAAGCATATTTCATTACATTATAAAAGTTTGCCAGTCTATTAGACTTTCGGGACTCATAAAACAAGAAAAAGATTGTCAGTCTATTAGAACTTTGGGACATATACTCCTTTTTTTTTCCAATTCTTTTTAAGCTCTTTCTACTAGGGGAGGGTGGAGTCTGAAGTCAGGTTGATCATTCCAGTTCACTTAATTTCATTGAAGAATTTGGTAGAGGTAATGCTAATATGAGTATTTGGTAGATGAGAAGCCCCTCATATTTTTTATATCACTAATTGAAAATGGATAGGACCCAGGAGTCTAGGACACATAAATGATAGGCTTGTAGAGAAAGCAGGTGGTTAGAGTTAGTTGGTTAAGAGTAGTTAGCTACATAAGTAATTAGAGTAAATGGTAGAAGATTGGAAGGAAATTTCATTCTGAATATTTAGTATTTGGAAAACTGAGTATTAGCTCAGTTGTAATTGGACTTTGCAGTATGCATGGAATTGGGAGCTGACTAAGAGACTCTGCTGATGATAAGAGAATGTACTGGAATACCTATATTTATTATCAGTAGGGTCTGTGATATCCTTGCTCGAGGAGAGTAAATTTACCTCTATAATTGATGCTGTGAAGTAGTAACAAATGGTTGATCGATCTTTCATATCCATGATTTTATTGTTCTCCACTAGAAGCAGTGTTATCAATGGCGTATGGCGGCCTATGATGGAAGGCCGAAATTCTGCCATATAAATATGCCATTGCGGTTTATGGCGCTGCTATAGTGGTCCTCCCTACACAAATTGCATATAGCGGTTGGCAAAAAATCCGCCATGCCGTTTTGCCATAGCAGCCATGGCGCCGCCATTTGACAACAGTGATTAGAAGGCTTAACATCATTAATATAAATCAGTATTTTATCTTCATTATAACATGCATTTCATGTTTTTTGCACTGCTTTGAAGTTGATGGGCCTCATTTATATTGAGCATTTTAGTTCGAGATTTTCTCTGCAAAAGGTCATTTTTTCTGTATTGCACTCTGATTCTATATCCTTCCTCACTACCTGATTTGTCTTTCTTTCCTTTTTGATGCTTCAGAGAGGATGAAATTGACGATATCCAAAAGGTATAATCTTGTAGATAACTTTTACTTGACATTTGCTGTACCCAAATGTTAAAGTATTGATTTGTTTGATATTTTCAGGAAATTTCTGTTCTGTCCCAATGTCGATGTCCATACATTACTGAGTATTATGGTTCTTATCTCAATCAAACTAAACTTTGGATAATAATGGAATACATGGCTGGTGGCTCAGTTGCTGATCTAGTAAGTTACTTCTGTTCACTTGTGTCTACGTGTTCAATGCATGAAAATTGAAATTGATGTTTGTCACAAAACATCCATTAGTGAAACTTCTGCTCATCCTTGAACCTTGAACTGTCAGTAATATTTTTACTTCTTTATAAAATAAAAAAATCACCAAGAGAATGGAGATTACACAGAGTTAGGAGAATAAGAGATCATACTTCTAAAAATACCAAGAAAAGACAACCAAATGCTCTGCAGAGAACTACCAAGAGAAAAAGATGGTTACTTGAGTTCTTGGCTTGTAATTTCTGACAAGAGGTATATGTTACAAGCATGTATAAACATTCAGCATATAGAAGAGTGTCCTGGGGGAAGTACTAATTGTTGAGCAATCAGTACTCCATCTTTGGTTAAAGGTTCAGTTCCCTTGGAGTTTACGGCTGGGGATAGGTTATGTTTAGACTCCAATAGACCAAAGAAATGATATGCATAAAACTGGATTATAATATTACATATTCTAATGAAGTTTGATGTTTTCGTTATAATTCTTGCATGCTTATAGTATAACCTTGTTATTATTGTCTATGACAACAAAATTAGTGGATTGATGTTGGTTGATTTAGTTTGTATTGTTTAGTGTTTAGAACTTTTCTTTTGCCTTACATTTTTTTTATCAATTGGTTGTTCTATTCTTATCCTTCTTTGTACCTTCCCTGTTATTAAATTTCCTTTCATTAGAAACAAAAAATAAAGTTCATATTTTGAATGAAGTTATGTGTGCCACTATTTGTCCTATTTATATCCATTGACATTAGTTTCCAATATGGTTGTGTATTGTATTTTTTAATTTTTCCATGGAGTTAATTCTGATTTTGCTTTTGTAGCTCCAATCAGGTCCTCCCCTTGATGAAATGTCAATTGCTTGCATTCTACGTGACTTGCTGCATGCTATTGATTATCTACATACTGAAGGAAAAATTCATAGAGACCTTAAAGGTATTAGCAGCAATGCTTTGCCATTAATTTGTTGTACTTTCAAACTTCTTTTCCCTTGTTCACATGTAGTGTGTGTTTGGATTAGCTTTCAATTCTACCAAAATTTATTCCAGAACCATGTTGAAAGTCAAAGCAACAAATAGTTGCTTCAACTTTTCATCATGATTTTGGGGGGTCAAAATTGATTTTGGGAGGTATCCAAACACACTAGTAGTTTTGTAATTATGGCATTTTCTTTCTTGGTTTTACTTTAGCTTTATAATGTACAGCATTTACATGTCAATTATGCAGCTGCAAATATTTTATTGACTGAGAGTGGTGATGTTAAGGTACGTTATACTCTGGAAGAGGTTATATCCATTTTGTTTATTTTGTACAACTTTATTGAAAAATGATACACATAATAATCTTAGATGTAGACTTACACATACTTGTGAAACGTTACCAGGTTGCAGATTTTGGTGTTTCTGCACAATTAACAAGGACCATATCAAGGAGAAAGGTAAACATATTTCATTAACTAAAGTTAATTAAACATGTATGGGTATTTGATAAAGTATCTTTTTTCATTAAATTCAGATTAAAATCATGTCTGTTATTTGATGATTTATCATCTCAATCTGAAGTTCTTAACTTGTTTTCAAAAGCAAAGCATTTTTTTTTTAAATGAGATAATCAAATTGAATGCATAGACTACCAAAGTGAAGGAAACATGGTGCAGAATATTTTATCTCAATGTATTTTGAGCGTGGCAAACTGAATTTTGAGTTGCTGTTTGTTCTTGCATAGGTTATATTTTTATGTCATAACCCTTACTGGATTTTATGCTCTGTGCAGTTTAAAAATCACTTCAAGTTCTAATTTACCCTTCATCTTTTACTGGGTATGCTAACATTTTTTTTACCATTACAGACATTTGTAGGAACACCATTCTGGATGGCACCTGAGGTTATTCAGAATACAGATGGATATAATGAGAAGGTTGTGATACTTTTACTGTAAATGTCTCTATGTTTCTCTTCAGTTCTGTTTATCCACCTTCCTTTACAGTTCGTGTTAATTATTGCTTTATCCAGACCTTTAGAATCATCACTGGATTATTCTGTTTATGCAGGCAGATATCTGGTCTCTGGGGATCACTGCAATTGAGATGGCAAAGGGGGAGCCTCCACTTGCTGATCTTCACCCGATGAGAGTGCTTTTCATCATACCTCGAGAGAATCCTCCACAGGTTGTGTTGTTTAATATCAAACAATTCAATCTTTCAAGTTTTGAACCATTTTAACATTAAGTAAATTAAGTTTTTCAAACAGAGATGTTTGTTTTTTTCAGCATAACATTGTTGACGTTTGATCTCATTTTCTTCAGCTAGATGATCATTTTTCTCGCCCATTGAAAGAATTTGTTTCATTGTGCTTAAAGAAAGTTCCTGCTGAGGCAAGTGTCTATTATTTTTTATAGTTATTATTATTTCATTTTCTTTAGTTTTCTTGGGCATAGTTGTAGTTCTTATATACTGTTAATGAGAAGGTTCTGCTTTGTGCTTCAAATTGAGTGAAATGTTCACTTTATGAATTGTATAATCCATAAGATATTCATTCCTTTTTTATACTATATGTGATTTTCTAGAACATTTATTCTTCTTTTTGGAGGTGGCAGTGGTGAAGGTGATAATAAGAAATATCAATTGAAATATTGGACTTATGATGTGTTAATTTGCATCCTAAATTTATAATAACAGAGCTAATAGAATTATTTATTTATATTTTTTCTGTTGAAATTTTTAGTTGTCAACATGATATGATGTATTGTTTAGTTTTCCCTAATTAGAAGCTTTTTAGACTAGCTTGGAGTGGAACTGGTGAAGTTGATCCCTCTCTGTCAGGCTCTTAATTCCCCCCCTTTTAATGGATTCAATTCCAGAGGCCAAGTGCTAAGGAACTTCTCAAGGACCGTTTTATTCGGAATGCTAGGAAGAATCCAAAGCTTTCAGAAAGAATAAGGTGTGAATCATGGATAAAGCTCTTGCTATAAAGGACCGTTTTATTTGATCTACCTATTTTTGCTTTTGGTGATTAACTTTTCCCCTGTTTTTCCATTTTTTTCTTAAGGTAATATCTCCCCAAAAATAAATGCTGAGATGCTGAATTAACTACGAAAATCCTTTTTCTGTGCAACTTTAACATGTTTTCCACCAGAAAATTGAAAATTACAAGTATTATTTCCTAGCTTGTGGTTGACATGATCATGCCCTGTGGTTTCATTATAGGGAGCGTCCAGAGTACCAAAGAAAGGAAGATCAGGAGACACCTAGAAATGGCTCAAGAGCAATGGGGGAGGCATCAGATACTGTAAAGGTGACAAGAACTTCAAGAGGTGAAGAAAATAAGAGACCCAGGTAGGTTATGACTGTTGGCTACTAGTTTTTATTTTAAATGTTGAATTTTTATGGACAGTTTCTAATTTGCAGTGATCCGGGTAAAACCCTGAAAAGTGCTGGATGGGACTTCAATATTGGTGGACCAGAGGGTACTGGAACCTTTCGTAGTGTTTCTCGACCACCTCAGTTTAGAGAGAGAAAAACTGAAGTTTCAAATAATCAGCTTACCCAAAGAAAAGCTCCAGAGAGTGGCTATCAAGGTGGATCTGCCAATCGAAGTGCACTTAATGAGTCAACTGAAAGTTCCCTTAGAAGAGATCTTAGAGCTCCTCACAATGATGAGCATCTGGATGATAACCTTGAAGATGTAATTTTTTCTTACTATGCGTGTCTATCTTCATCAAAGAAGTTAACTTAATCGATTGAATAATATATTTAGAAGCTAAATCTCCATAGAGGAACCTTTGGGTGATTTTGGTATTTATAAAACACTGGATGGATGATTAATGCTTAACCGGTTAAAGTCTTTATAATTTACCTGCTGAGCTTTTTGATACTTTGAACTGAAACTGATAAAATTTTCTGTACAGCCAATGTTGCTACACCCATTTTTAGTAGACTCAAACAGAAACTAAATTTTCTGTAGTGGTAAAATTATTTAGAGAATTCACCTTGTCAATATTATTTGAAAGATTTGTGACAATCATGAAGTGAAGATGGAATTTGTATGAACTTTTTACATTTTGAACAATCTGGACTGCTTTGACCTTCTGAAATCTTCAATTTGCAGGATGAATTATCTGGGAATGGATCAGGTACTGTTGTTATTCGATCCCCAAAAGGATCAAGGCCATCTGTGATTCGTGACCAGAGCTCTCGGGTATTTCTCAAGCAGTGTTACTTTGATAAGTTCTTATAGCTCTCCTGTACAGTCTCCAACTGAGAATTTTAATTAAATGTAGTCTAGCAGCAGCCATGCTTCTTTTGAAGATGCTTCTACAAGTGGAACTGTTGTTTTACGTCACCAGCATGATGAGTCTGATTCTCCACAGACACCAAGTTCTCGACTGGGAATTCATGACAGAAATTCAAATTCCTCATTGGAAGATAGTTCAGCAAATCTAGCTGAGGTTCTATTTCTTTGTGATATAAGTTGTCAATTTCACTTGCTATTTGATTAATTTAGCAGAAGATGAATCTCTGCCTTTCTTGTGTATAGACTTGGTTCCATGATGCTGTTGATTTATTTGTGGAACAGTATTTTATTATTTTCCTTTGCTATATAGTATATATTTGTCTGAGTTACCCTGTCACCTTTTTATGTTCATTCATAATTTTATTATGAGACTTGACATGTTTGTGATTACTTGTTTGGATAGATATTGCTTATAAACAGCATTTTCCTACCTGTTTGTCTCCATAGGCAAAGGCTGCTATCCAAAGAGGGCAGAGGAAAGCAAATCCTCGAGAGAGATTTTCCCGGGAAAAAATCAACAACCATAGACAGGAAAGCAATAGGGATCAAAAAGCTAGCAGCTCTGATTTTTCAAGGTACATGCATAGCAATATATCTGGTGATTTTTCTGTTGCTAAAATAAAGATGCGTTTATACATTTTAAGTGATTTTTTTTTTTCCAGACCACATGGTGAATATGATGCACACAAGGGCATGTTAAGATTGCATCGTGCTAGTGATGATGAAGAAAGTGCTAAAATAATGTCATCCTCGGGGCCTTTATCTGTTTTACTTATTCCTTCATTAAAAGAGGTAATATATATTTCATCCTTATTCTTTCTAAGCATTGTGTTAGAGTAAACTTTGTATTATGACTTACTTTCATGCTAAATTAAGTTCCTAATTCCAAATAGAGCATCTTACACTGCTGATTGCTCCACAAGATTCCTAAATAAAATTGTTTCAGATATTTATCATTTTTAGTTGAGTAATAATGCATGATGCACTTTACTGGCTATTTATTGAAAAATTGATTATTACTATTAATCACCTAAATGATGACTTGTTTGTACTAGGACTTTTAACACCATAAAAAACAGAATGAAATTAAAAAAGAAAGAAAGATTAAATTACGAAGCAACTTCTATGGTTTTTGCTTTGGTGTGGAGTGGGGTGGCAGAAATGATGATTGGACACTAGAAAAAACTTGTGCCTCACAAGATGGAAGTTTTTACATGGTTCAGCAAACATGAATAGATTTTTTCTTCTGTTATAGTTTTTGACATTTTGTTATGTTTTGTGTTTTTTATACAGGCTATTGCTGATGATCCAGAAGGGTCAATAATGTGGGCAGTTATCAATTCTTTAATAAACATGGAAGGCACAAAACCTAAATCCTCTGATGTTCTTGTCAAAAAGTTGCTTCAACGATTGGCAAGGTTTGCCTTTTACTCAAGTTCTTTATACCAACCATAAAAGGAGAATATATGTATCTCATTCTCTTGTGTGTGCAGTTCAAAGGAAGATTCATTGAAGGACCTGCAGGGACTGGCAGTCCAACTATTCAGCAAGACCAAGTCCGCTGAAGAAACTCGAAATGCTGACACTGACAACCGGAAGAAACAACAAAACAGGGAACATCATCCAAATAGCAATTTAAGCCCACTTGCAAGATTTCTTCTCTCAAGGTTTATGGAAGTTTTCATTTTCCCAGTGAATAATATTCTTAGTAGTAGCACTAGTTATGTAATGGTGCACCTTTTCCTAGCTTGCTAGAGTGTAGCAAATATCATGACTCATTTACATTATTTGGTATTGAATATACTTGTGAATAACTAATCCATGGTTCTTTCTTTAACAGATGGCAAGGCCAAAGCTCAAGGGATATGTAAGCCCGTCTTGAGCAGAGTTAGAAGTTATCATTTTGTGTGTTGTCTCCACTTATGCATTTATTCTGATTAATTGTACATATATTATTGTAAGAAATTATTTTTGTTTATTATTATTATTATCATTTTATTTATTTCTATTTTAAATTTTTTGTTCATAGTAATAGCGACTGCAGTATGTTCAATTTAGAGGGTTTCTAAGTTGCATGCAAATTGTAACAGACTACATTGGTTTGTATTTTTTAATAGTTGCCACTTTGCAAATTGTGATAATGAGCCAATACGTAATTTATCTCTTGTCCCGCATTATTTACCATTTTATTTGGATTTTTGTAGGCATAATTAGGCCCTGTTTGGATATAATTTTCTACAAATATTTATTGAGAAGAAAATAGGAAGAAAAAATACAATAAATTATTTTTTGTAAGTTAAAATTAGTTTTTTGAAGATGTTAAGTGAGGAAGTTTTTATTAAGTACAAGTTAATTTTAGCTTATAAAAAATTTATTCTACTTTATTTTTTTTCTACAAATTCTTATCAAGAAGCTTGTTCAAATAGGACTTTAGGTTGCAAGGATTTGTTAAGAACTTGACAAATATCTCATTGGTTATTCTAGTTCCCTTTGGTATTCTGAGTTATATCTGAGACCTGATTTGGGTAAAACCTTCTCTCCTTGGTTTAATTCAAAGGAACCTTTCCCTTCACACATTTGACTTTTGATTCATATCGAGAGGGCATCTGAGATAAGATAAAAAACAATGGACTTCTCTACATAGAAACCTGTTGCAGATAGATAGCTATTTGGAAAATAAATGTATACACACATATGAAGCACGTGGAAACATGAGTGAAAACCAAAGTCAATGGTTCTGGCACTCAGAAGTGCAGAGTCTTTACTATATCATTACGACGACGTGAAACATTACAAGTAGGACTATTTATCTGCTACGTAAATTGTGTAGCAGGAACACTCGCTGATTCACTTAGACTAGTTCAGTGTTCACTCTTGAAATACATAAATCAAGTAAAAAGACAAACCTCTTGGTAAATCTTTGCAACGAGAGTTCCTAAGAACATGGCACATAAAAATAAGAAAGCTGTTCCCAGCCTTTGATTTTATGACATTTTTAGGTTCACTTAACGTAAGGAACAAGTAATCTGTGTGCCAGGGCCAGCTACCATATCATCCCACAGAAAATTTGAAAGTTCCATTGTGATTCTCCAACCTTTCCTGTCAAATATATATATACTTGAATCAACAAAGAAAGTACAAAGTGGGAAAATGAAATATACAACTCTGATATCTACATAGATAAATCTAGTGAGAGCGTAAGAGCACAAAGAAGTAAATTTTGGCTCTATATATATGATTAGTCAAGATTATGTTAATTAATTTTAATCTTGACAATCCATTTTAATTATATGGTTGATATTCACTCTTCGGCTTTTACCTCTCACTTGATCCACTTCATTATGTATGTATTTAATATTTTTTTAATATATCTGGATGTATGGATGTATGTACCTTTGTAGGCATGATGAGGAGTTAGTATATTATGCTTATCTAGAAGTAAGAGGAATAAACATTGACCACTATGAATAGTATTAAGAGTGTATTTAGATAAGTGTTGGAAAATTCAGTCTAAATTGATTTTGATCCGAATTGATTCTAAAGTGATATGATTTACGTTTGTAGTAAAATCTTGAGTTATGAGGGCAACATTCATACTTGGACTTTCAGCTATAGAACCGGCCTCATCAATCCATATAGAAGAAAATGCTCCTTTTTCTTCAGCATCTATTACTGAAAGGACATTTGGAAGATAATTCACATTTTTCGATGTGGCAAATAGAGGTGGCTTCATTGGAATTTTGGAAGTAATCACTTTAACTCCTTCTTTCGGGAAAAATCTGGTTTAGTGACTACTGCATAGAATGCATGTTGCACATCCTGCCGGTGACACCCAGAAATCCCCAGGACCTGCACTTAGCAAGTATCTTAGAATTCCCTTCTTTCATTTTGATGTTGTTGTTAGTTTGGATTACAATTCTGCAGAGCTCTGACTGGGATAAGGGAGAGGATATCTGTGCTTTGGAAGCAGACCTTTAAGCATTCCATGCAATTTAAGCAATTCAATCAATCTTAGTCCCCAAATTAACATCGTATCAGAGCATTACCATCTTCCATAACCCGTCTCATCAATATTCTGCACTGGATTTCAAATTGTTGAGACACAGAGATATCTATTTGTGAATGTCAAATGGACATTACGTCGAAACGTAAAATAAAGAGCAGAGAAGAGTGCGCTAGAATTTTGGTGTGGAAAACCTTTTCGGGAAAAACATGGGATTTAATTCTATTAAAAGATCTCCACCGTAAAAGTAGGATTACAAAGTTTTTGTTTCATGAATCTCACCCACTGTAAATTTTCTCTTTATACAACTCTCTTCTTAAAGGAAGAGCATAAGAGCTCTCCAGATTTTTTGGAATTTCTTTATTTGATTGTGTTTTTTAACTCTTAACAAATTCTCCTGTAGGAGAAAAGTGTGACTTCTCTGACAAGAATGATTAATGGAGGTTAATAAATTTTCACAATTTCAAAAAGGTTTAGAAATTCTACATTCATTCTTCAAATGTGAATGTTTATGTCCTAAGGTAAAAAAGATAAATTCTAAGACGTTGGAGTATTCATTCTCTTTCTCATGCATTATGACTTGTACACCATAATTGAAGGTGAGAATCTTAACAAATTTCCTCTTCCTGAGTCAGTTGGGTTGCTGGGAGCAACACTACACTGACACCTTGTTAACAATCTTTAATCTTTTTGGTTAGGATTGACTTCATCACCATGTCAAATCAATTTATATCTATATGAATTTTCTTCATCTTTAATTTCTTTTCATCCAAAGCTTCTTGTATTCAGTGATATCGAATGTCAATATATTTTGAGCATGAATGAGACATATGGTTCTTAATTAGATAGATGGTAATTTGATTATCAGAATTCATCACATAATCATCTTGATCATGTCCTAACTTTCTTAGAAAGTTCTTCATCCATTACATTTCCTTAGAGGCTTCAGAGTGAATCTTTATACTGTTTCAGTGGTAGGCAATGTTGATTTCCTTGCAAAAGTAATCAAGTAACCTGATGTTGATTTCCTTGAATCCATATCACCTACCAAATTTGAGTCTAAATATCCAATAAGTGTTAGATTCTCATTGCCAAAATTCAAGCTTCTTTTTGGTAGTTCCTCTTAGATACTTTAGTATTCATTTAACAGCTTCCCAATACTCCTTTCCTGGGTTTGATAGGAATCTACTTACAACTCCTAAAGCATAATCAATATTTGGTTTTGTATAAACCATTACATACATAAGGCAACCCATAATAGAAGAATGTGAAACCTTGTTCATTTCATTCTTTTATCTTCTTCATTCTTTGGACATTCAGAGATTTGTTGAGTTTGAAATTTTCAACAATAGGAACACACTTTCGATTAGCATTGTGCATGTTTAACCTTTTTAGAATCTTTTCAATGTAGCCTTCTTGAGATCCTCGTAACATACTTTAGGAACGATCCTTAGAAATTTTTATTCTAAGAATCCTCTTCACTATACCCACATCATTCATGGCAAAATACTTATTCAATGAATTCTTTAAAGTAATTATTTTTACCTTATCTTTCCCCACAATTAACATATTATTAACATACAAGAGAAGTATGATGGACTCACCATTTTCATAGTCCTTCACAAACACATAACGATCTGTTAAGTGTGACTTAAAAATCAGTTACATTAGGGATATCTAGTTGCTTAGCTGTCAAGTTAGTTAGTCTGTTACTTTCTGTATCTTGTTTCTGTTATAAGCTATCTATGAGTATGATATATATAAATACTCAATAGATAGGTTCAGTAAATAGACAGGAGAGTGTGCAAGTGCGAATAGCAGAGTGCGACGCAACAAGAGAGAGAGAAACACTAGAGAGAAAACATGAGAGATCAGGAAGAGTCATTGAGAAGAGAACAGTGAGAAAAGCTTGATCTGGAAGCGAGTCACTGTGAGGAAGGTTGTATGATCTTTTACATGCTAGTTGGTTGATCTAGTGGATAATGATGATGCTGCACCACCGTGGATGTAGGACAATTTAGTCTGAACCACGTAAATCTTGTGTCGTTCTTCTTTCCTTTCTTCTTTCTTCGCTTTTAAACTTGTTCCTGAGAATGTTTATCATTTATGCGTTTATCGAATTCATTGTGATAACTTGGATCTTGGTATAGTTCTTGTTGTTGTGGTTTTTAAGACAGGTCAAAGATTAGAAAAGAACCAACATGATTTGTAGAGGTCTTCTTGAAATTATGTTGGGTCATAAAGGAATTAAGTTTCTTGTACCATTGTCTTGGAACTTGTTTTAGACCATAAAGATTTTTCTTCAAAGGACACACCAAATGTTCTTTTCCTAATTCCTCAAAATCCTCCAATTGTTTCATGTAAGTTTCCTCCTCTATGCCTCTATGCCTCCATGTAAGAATGTTGTTATGAAATCTAATTGTTCAATCTCAAAGTGCAGTTTTACTACCAGGTCGAGAATTGCTCTAATAGATGTCATCTTCACCATTGGTGTGAAAATTTCATCAAAGTCTATTCATTTCTTTTGGTTGCACCCCTTTATGAAAATTCATGCTTTGTACCTTGGGTTTTGGTTGTTCTCTTCATTCTTAAGTTTGAACATCTATTTGTTTTTCGACGCCTTTCTTCCTTTAGACAACTATACCAGATTGTACATCTGATTCTCTTTTAAGAATTGAATTTCTTGTTCCATGGATTGCAACCATTTGTTTTTGTCTTCCACCTTAATGACTTCAACAAAACTTTGAGGTTCACCTTTATTAGTAAGATTGACATATTCATCTGGTAAGTAACTTCTTGTCAGTTGTCTCTCTTTTGTTGATCGTCTTAATTGGGGTTCCCATTCATACTACCTTGATCTTCTAGTGCCTGGTCAGTTTGTTTTGTCTGATGAGATTCTTTAGCCATTTTATTAAGTTGTAGCTCCTGGTCGGGTTTTGACCGAGGAGTTTAACCCCTTAAATTGTTTACCATGAGAGGACTTTGATAATAACTGACCTTAAGGTTTGGTTTCTTTATTTTCTTGATATCTTGGATTATTTGGTCTTCAAATAATACCACATCTCTACTTTGAACAATCTTACTATTTGCAGGATCCCATAATCGAAACCAAGTTCATCTCTTGGAGAACCAAGGTATACACATTTTTTTGCCTTAGTGTCAAGTTTTGCCCTTTCATCTTTTGGAATGTGAGCATATGCCTTACATCCAAAAAAACTCTCAAGTTGCGATACGAGGGAGATAAGTTAATTAGATCAGTTGCAGTAATTGCTGCCACTTCCTAGAATGTCTTAGGAAGTTTTACATGTGAAATCATGTTCTTAACAATATTTCTATTGAACCTTTTAGATATATCATTTATTTAAGGTGTCTTAGAAGCTAACTTCTCATGTCTAATCCTGTAGGTCTTACTATAGTGCTCGAAAAGACATTTATACTCTCCACTATTATCACTTCTCAAACATTTGAACTTTTTACCAATTTCTCGTTCTATAAAAGCGTGAAACTCTTTGAAGGCTTGGAGGAATTTATTTTTTCTCTTTAATGGATACACTCATAACTTTCTAGAATGGGCATGAATGAAGGTAACAAAATATTGAGCACCACCAAGGGACCTTTCAGATGTTGAACAGACATATAAATGCACAAGATCCAGAATATGTTTTCTTCTTGTACTATCAAATCTATGGAAGAATACTCTACATTGCTTACCTATTAGACAATCTTCATACAATTCAAGTGGTTGTCCTTCTATGTTTCGGAGATAATCTTTCGCAAGGATTTCTAAATCCTTCTCACTCATGTGGCCCAATATTTTATGCCATAACTCCTTGCTTTCTTCTTAAGCAACATTTGTCCCTTTTTGCATATCTTTCCATGCATGATGTGCAAAAAGCCTTCTTTCTTACTGTGAGCAACAATCATACTTCCTTGATTAAGTTTCCATTTGCCACCACCAAACTAGTGGTTCATTCCAGCATCATCTAGCTTACCTATTGAGTGAAGGTTTAGATGCATCTCAAGTACATGTCTTGTCTCCTTTAGCACAAATTTATTTCCATTTTTTGTCATAGGGTCACTTCTCTTATGCCTACAATTTTTTTTATGACATGACTACCCATCTTGATTATCCCAAAATCTCCATTTTGATAAGATGAGAAGAATCCTTTATGAGGAGTAACATGGAAAGATACTCTGGTATCAATTAAGTGCAATAATCAAAAACAACATTTAAATGATTTACCTCACCAATACGAAACACATTCTTGTCATCTAAGGCCATTGTTGTTGTAGTTTTCTCTTCCAAATTCTTTTTGGGATCTATCGTATCAGGAGTATTCCAACCTTTTGATCTCTTTCATGTCCAACTTTTGATGCGAAACTTAGATCTTCATCGGGATTTCCCATGGTTTCCTTTGCTTCTATGCTTACTCCTTCCTCTATTCTCAACAACATTAACTTCTGAGTGACTACTCATGCATTTTTTTTTCTTTTGAATTCTTTATTTAGCAAACTATCTGTAACAATATCCAAGCTAAGCTTGCTATATAGTGTTGAGTGTGACAACCAATGTGTCCCAACTCTCACGTAGAGAATTAAAGAGTAGAAGAGTTTGTAATTCGTCATCAATCTTCATATTTATTTTTATCAATTGATTCACAATACTTTCAATCATATTTTGGCCATTAAAGTACTCTAATTTCACCATGCATTTGATAAGATGAGCTTTGTTTATGAGAGTTTTCTTTTGAATCATAAATTTAAGCTTTGTTCATAACTCATACGCATCAGTATAAGTCGACACATGCTCAAACAAGCTTTTGTCGACGTACTTCCAAATCATACCAACAACTTTTTTATTCATAATCTCCCAATCTTTCTCATTCTTCCCTTTTGGAATGTTCTCATTTGTGATTGACTCATACAAATCCTTGTAGTAGAGATGATCTTCCATCATCTACTTCCAACAGAAATAATTATTTGCAGTTATCTTGAGCATGTCTATATCATGAGCAAATGTTCATTCCATCTTGAGTTACATAAGACAATGACTTTTCGAACCAACATGGCTTAGATACCAATGTTGGGAAACAACGATACTTATTCTCTTCTCTGTGAACACAAAATGGGCACTATGTGGAAGCGTAAAATAAAGAGTAAAGAAGAAGAATATCATAATTTTGGCATGGAAAACCCTCTTAGGAAAAAAAATCACAAGATGTAATCTAATTAAAAGATCTCTACTATAAAAAGTAGGGATGCAAAGTGTTTCTCTCGGTCTCTTAGAATCACTCCATGAATCATACCCTTTTGGATAGTACGTAAAATATTCTCTCTATGAAACTCTATCTCTTTCTTAAAGAGGAATACAAAAGCTCTCTAACTCGGGTAATTGACTTAAATAGGCCAGTTACGGAAACTAATTTCGTAACTGGGTCTGGCTACAAACATTTTACCAGGGGAATCTGTTTTCTAACGGTGGCAGAAAGGGTTTGGGCGCCACACCTCATAAGTTGACATGTGGCATAGCTTGATTGGCTGTCACGTTGAGCGCCCATGACCAGAGCGCCAAGCATGACATTGGTCCACGTGTCAGGTTGTGAGAGGGCGTATTGCGTGTGATGGGATTCGTGCAAGCGTATTGATGAGTTATTATTTTGATCACTTTCTCTACATATTTTATATCCTAATAAAGCATGATTAATGGTTAATTAGCATGATTTAATGCATTTATGAGTTTGGGCTCATTTGGGCTGGAAGTGCTTAATTTGTTTCAATTTGTTATATTTTTCCAGATTTAAGTAGTTTCACTAAAACAGGCATAACTTCCTCCACATATATCGTTTTGAGCTCGGGTTTTTTGTAAATGAAAGAAGATTGACAAAGCTACAAATTTCATGGATACTAAGAGCCAATTCGGACTGCATCTGGGGTGAAAATTAGACTTGAAAGTGGACCACGAAGTGCATGCGGGAATTTTCAGCGAATTGGGTTCATTTAAATGCATTTAATTCATTCACTTTGTTTTGCTGTATATGGGATTCAAATTGGGAACCTTTCTCACTTAAAAATGTCATGTGCCTTGCACATGAGGGGCTGGTCATTGGTAATTAGAATGGGCAATCAGATTTGAGAGGGGGACTTCACAATTTGGGAATTTGGACATTTTTCAGCATAAGGTTTTAGGGGTTCTCTTAGGTTTCCCTTTCTTTTTCTCTCTTCTCTTCTCTTCTTCTTCATTTTCTTGTGATTCTTTAGTGCACATTCCAGAATTGGGAGCTTTAATTCAATTTGATTTTCACTTGTCATTTCATTGTTGAAGCTTAATTCGGTTTGAATTCCTTTCCTCTTCTTCCACACTTTCATTTTGCTGTTTCATCTATGTTTGATTCTGTTTGGCAATTTGGTGTTGATTCAATTCATCTAAAGTTGATTTGGTGATTGGTTTAATTCGTTTAGGATTGATTCAATTAGGTTTAATTAATTTTCTGTTTGTTTTTTAATCAAATGGAAAGCTTAAGTTAAGGATTATCCTCTTGAATTAGATTGTAGTAGCTTTGAGGTTTTGTTCATAATTCTTGTTTGCTCAATCTGTTATTGACTCTTAATCATTTATTCCAATTGCTGATTCATGCTTAATGATCTAGTTTAACAACAATTTATATGTTGGTTTCATGCTTAATGGAGGGAATTATAAGTTGTTGTAATTGGAGTGAATGATGAATGTGATTACTTAATTCACATAACGAGAACCATAATTAATTTCCGCTTAGTTAATTGATTCGAGTTTGATTGAGAGATTAGTAAATTGAGCATGAGTTTCAGTAATTAAGATAAGTAATTTGTAATTTAATCAAGAGGTTAATCTATTTTTTTTATCGATTCTATTAATGTTAATTGTTTTGTTTAATCACTCTATTTTTATAACTCAACCAACCCCCCTTTTTGTGTTTCTGTATTTGATGGAAACCAATTGATGGTCCTCTGAGAGACGACCTAGGAGTCACTTCCTAGACTGCATTTTAATTATAAAATTTGACTGAGTACGACCTCGACCACGCATAAGTGGTTAGTCTCTCTCTTCTCCCATTTCTCTTTCTTCTTAGATTTTTGTTTTCACGTTTGTTGCTCTTCCATATTCTACATTTTTTTTCTCTTCTTAGATTTTTGTTTCCACCTCTTCCATATTCTATCATTTCTCTCTCCTTACATTTTTGTTTTTCACTCGATGCTCTTCCATATTCTACCCTTTCATATTCTATCATTTCTCTCTCTTCTTAGAATTTTGTTTTCACTTTGTTGTTTTTCCATATTCTACCCTTTCTCTCTCTTCTTAGATTTTTGTTTCCACGTTGTTGTTGCTCTTCCAGATTCTAATTTCTGTTTCCACATTTGTTATTCTTCCATATTCTACATTTTCTCTCTCTTCTTAGATTTTTGTTTCCACTCTATTGCTCTTCCATATTCTATCATTTGTCTCTCTCCTCAAATTTTTGTTTACACTCTGATGCTCTTCCATATTCTACCCTTTCTCTCTCTTCTTAGATTTTTGTTTTCACGTTTGTTGCTCTTCCATATTCTACATTTTTTTTCTCTTCTTAGATTTTTGTTTCCACCTCTTCCATATTCTATCATTTCTCTCTCCTTACATTTTTGTTTTCACTCTGATGCTCTTCCATATTCTACCCTTTCATATTCTATCATTTCTCTCTCTTCTTAGAATTTTGTTTTCACTTTGTTGTTTTTCCATATTCTACCCTTTCTCTCTCTTCTTAGATTTTTGTTTCCACGTTGTTGTTGCTCTTCCAGATTCTAATTTCTGTTTCCACATTTGTTATTCTTCCATATTCTACATTTTCTCTCTCTTCTTAGATTTTTGTTTCCACTCTATTGCTCTTCCATATTCTATCATTTGTCTCTCTCCTCAAATTTTTGTTTACACTCTGATGCTCTTCCATATTCTACCCTTTCTCTCTCTTCTTAGATTTTTGTTTCCACGTTGTTGTTCTTCCATATTCTAATATTTTTTATTTGTTCCAGATTGTCTTTCCTTAGCCCTAACCTCATGTTGCTCTTCGTTCCATATTGCACGGATCCCGTCACACACAATACGCTCTCTCATAACCTGACATGTGGACCAATGTCATGCTTGACGCTCTGGTCATGAGCGCTTAACGTGACAGTCAATCAAGCTCTGTCACGTGTCAACTTATGAGGTGTGGTACCCAAACCCTTTCCGCCACCGTTAGAAAACAGACCCCCCCTGGTAAAATGTTTGTTAGGTCAGTTACGGAAACTAATTCTCTTAGATTTCTTCACTTGGATAAGTTTTTCAACTCTTCACAAGTTATCCTATTTACAGGAGAAGAGTGTGGTTTATCCAAAGAGAATGATTAATGGAGGCTAATAAATTTCCACAATTCTAAAAAGGTCTAGAAACTCTAAATCAATTCTTCAAAGTTAAATGTGCATATCTCAAGATTAAAGAGTTAAATTCCAAGATTTTAGAATATTCATCCCTCTTTCCCATACATTATGACTTGTGCACCATAATTAAATAAGAGAATCCTAACACAAACACTTGGAACTTCAATTGGTTACCTTTTCCATTGTATCTCTTCTTCCGTGGGTTTAGTGTTTGTCTCCCACTGACAACTTTCTGTGGCAACTTTTTTATGATCTTTTTGGTGACTTTCCATTCATCATCAATTGATGCCTTTTCTAGTGCTTATCAACTTTCTTGACAACTTTTTGACATCTTTTTTACATGTTCTTGACAACCTGACAACATTTTGGCACATTATTCATTGCTTTCTTTTCTACTGACAATTATTTTGACGATGTCTTCTCCCATATATGAATCACATTAATGGTGATTTTTTTTAACCGTTCATCATTTTGGCAGTACCTCTTTTTTAAAAATGAATCATATCACTGGATGAATAATCATTTTACTTATTTAATAAGAATTGTCTTCACCAATATCCCTAATTTATCATTGTCTCAGATGCATTGATTATCTCAAATACATCGATTCTATGATTATCCTAGATGTACTAGCTCCCATGATTATCCCAGATATATTGATACCCAAGGTTATCTCAAATGTATTGACCTTATAGCTATCACAAATGCACTAGTGCCTATGATTGTCCTATATGCACTAGCCTTGTAATTATATTGACCCTACAGTTTAATCTGGTTAAGAATTGTCTTTTTAGCAACCATTTTTTTATTTCAACTTTAGTCTATGAGGATATCCTACCTTTATTCCAAGTTGAATGTTTTTTTTATCTATATAAGCCACTTTGAGAAGAAGTATCGAGACATAGATATACCATTATTTTATCTCTATGTTTTTTTATCTATTTTTGTTTTATATATTTCTATTATTGTTTTCATCCTAAGTTTCTAGTTGTAGTTTTATAAGATTAGATTATATTATATCAAATTAGATTATATTAAGATATTATTTTATAATTTCATTATTTATTTAAATAAAGTGGACGAGGAACTATTCTTCTCGAGCATTCCATGCAATTCAAGCAATTCAATCAATGTTAGTCTCAAATTCAACCGAGAGAGAAAAGAGTGTTTAAAATGTTGATAGATCTTAAAATTCAAAGTAAAAAACCATTAGCTTTGTTACATGCATATCAAGAGTAAACAATCACTTGGGTCATGTAAGTGTGACAATAGGAAAGTAGTGGCACTTACTGAATCAGTCTCGGATGTAGGAGGGAAAATGCTTCCTCTTGATTGAATTAAAAGAAGTGGTGAGACTACCTAAGTTGCTTGTAGACAGATTCAATTTGTGGTAGATTTACGATAGACACTTCAGCTAAGAAGCCACGACCATGTCAAAATCTCACACAAAACTAGAAACAGTTCAATATTTCGAAATTTCAAAACAGTTTAATATTTCAAAATTTCAATGCTTTGACACTGACTTATTTAACATACGTAAACACTGACACATCTGAAGTGAGATTCATATCTAGAACTATAAGGCGTCTGAGGTGAAATTCAATGGATTTCTCTACTTAGAAACTTGCGCCAATATTGCTGTTGAAGATAGATAACTAATTGGAAAATAAATATATACACACATCTGAAGCACGTGGAAACATGCGTGAAAACCAAAGTAAATGGCTCTAGCACTCTGCAGTGCAGAGTCCTTATTATATCATTACAACAACGTGAAACAGTTCAAGGACTTTTTATCTGCTACGTAAATATTGTGTAGCAGGAAACACCTGCTAGCTGCTTCACTTCAGTACTTGTTCAGTGTTCACACTTGAGATACATAAAGCAAATATAAAGAGAAACCTCTCAGTGAATCTTTGCAACAAGAACTTCAAAGAACATGACTCATAAAAATAAGAAAGTTGTTCCCAGCCTTTAATTTGATGACTTTGAAGGTTCACTAAACGTAAGGAACACGTATTCTCTGTGTACCAGTGCCAGCTATCATATCATCCCAAAGCAAATCCGAAAGTAACATTGTTAATTCCCCAACCTTTCCTGTTAAACATGTATAATTGAATAAATAAATAGAGGACAAAGTGGAAAGAGAGACCCAAGCAGACTATATATACAGGGGACAAGAACATATAGGAGACATATCTGGTGAGAGCGTAGGAGCTAAATTTTAGTAATTGTATATAGATAGTCACTTGTTTTAATTAGTTCTAACCTTAATCATCCATTATTAAAATTCACTTTTCTCAGGCTCTCATCTCTCACCTGATACAGTTGCTATATGTGTGTATATATGTAAACATTCATGCATGATGAGGGATCAATTCATTATAGGTTTGAGAGTAAGAGGAGTAAATCTTGATCATCATGAATAATCAATTTTCAAACACAAACTCCTGGTAACTTTTTTAAAGTAGTTCCTTGAGACTTTAAGTATATTGATCATTCATGTATTGATTTTCTCCTCTCATTCTCATACAACATGAATTTTTCAAAACCACCTATCATAAATGTTCAGGTTCATTAATAATGAGAAGAAAGTGAGCAAGGTTAAGGCTTCAGCTACATATCATACAAAGGCATATTGATAAAAGAAAATTAGAGTCAGTCTTTTACTAACTTACCATTTCCAATGGGTTGATCATCCCACACAATGATAGGCCACAAAGGAAGCGTGCTTCCTACATACATCATCTCAGCAGAAGCTTTAGCTTCGTCCAGAGTCAGCTTTTTAGTTGTTACACCTTTCAGAAGCCCTTGATCAACCAACTTGGGTGCTAGTTCAAGAAGCCTTGCTGCCGTGCAACCACGTAGGATATTATCAAAAGGAGGCATCACAAGTTCCTTGTCTTGAGTTATGAAAGCAACATTCACATTTGGACCTTCAGCAACATAACCTTCCTCATCAACCCATATAGAAGAAGATGCTCCTTTCTCTTCAGCTTCCATTATTGAAAGTACATTTGGAAGATAATTCACATTTTTGGCTGTGGCAAATAGAGCTGGCTTCATTGGAATTGTGGAAGTTATCACTTTAACTCCATCTTTCTTTTGGGAAAAATTGTCATTAATGACTACGGCATAGAATGCAGATGTTGGACATCCTGCTGATGACAGCAAGAAATTCCCAGGACCTGCACTGAGCCAGTATCTTAAAGTTCCCTTCTTGCATTTTGATGCTGCTGTTAGTTGAATTAGAATGCTGCGAAGCGTTGACTGAGAAAAGGGAGAGGATATCTTGGCTTTCGAGGCTGACCTTAGGAATCTCTCAATGTGAACATCCAACTCATAGAGGAATCTGGAGAGGACAAACAATATAGACATCAAAATCAGAGAAGAAAGTGTTTCAAATGTTAAAAGATCTCAAAATTCAAAGTAAAATTATATGCTTTATTACACGCATATCAAGAGTAAACAGATACGCACTTTCAAGACCGGATTATACTTTTATGAATTTTTTAAAATTTTATTATTTCCAGAGACTAAGTGATAACCCATTACAAATTCAAGTACTAAAGTGACTATTTATTGAGCATACCATTGTATGGTGTAAACAAAAAAGTAGTATTTACCTACCCATCTAGAACAATAGCTGTATCAAACACACCATGCCCTCTGTGTACCATGTGATCATCGATGGGGATTGCCATCAATGCTGGATCAAGTATGATTCCTCCATAAATACTAGAATACATAGCCGGGTATGGTTGTTCCTCCACTGAACTCCATTTTTCATGAAGCTTTTCAAGCAACTAAACAGTGCAACACCAATGAAAATTTCAAAGCTTAATCGATAACACAAAAGCCATATAAAATTAATGATGATAAAACAAAATTAATTTCACCTGCAATTAAAATTGCCGCAAATAAGTTAACAGTATGAAAGTATCCAAATCATGTTCAACTATTATACAAATCCTTATGAATTGAAAAGCAATTTCAGAAAAAAAAAAATTGCTCCTCCTCTCTTTCTCCCTAAATCTGGCTTGCCAGCTCAAATTGTGAAATAATATGCTTTGGTTTCATATCCACAAACAGATTACTAACAATTTAAGTCCACAATAGTAATCTATTGACTTATGGAGTTATTTAAAGAAAATAAGATGGTACAAAAAGATAGGCTTAAAAATCTCACCTCAGATGATGAAGAGAACACATGAACTCTAAAATCACCATCATTTTCAAAGTCTGGGAGATATCCAAATAAAAAATTAAGTCCAAAATCAAAGAAAAGAAATAACAGCATTACATTACATGTTAATTCAATTGAAAGCTAAAGTACTAAAGCAACAATAATAAAGTTTCAATATTTCAATGGGATTGCATAAACTGAAAGCAACACAACTCAAAAAACTCACCAGAGGACTCAGATGGGTTCCCCATGTTAAAAGGAGAAAATCAAGTAGTAAGGTGTGTGTAGGAAACTAGTACGTGTATATTTGGAATTTAAGCAGAGTAAGGAATCTAGGATTTGATTTAATTATACTGGATATAGGGGAACCGCCGGCCGAACTGAACATGTGTAATGGGGCTAAAGTACTAAATTAAGATATTTCCGTGAACTTTTTGGGTGAAAGGCGCTAGCAAACGAAAGTGCCTTCAACGTGTTAATCAAACTGGTTTCCTTACGGAAACTAAATACCGTATCAGGCAAGTTAAAACATTTTACAGGCTCAATTGAAAAGAGGGGTCATAACTAACGGCACTTCCATGCTGAACCGTTAACAAGGTGTTAGGTAAAAAGATGCATAGACCGAAATGAAGAAAGTGTAAATAGAATAGAGTCTTTCGTCATGAGCTTGATAAACCCACCACTAATGAAAGAAGTGTCAGACACTTTCATTAGACGATGTCAACATTTATGTTAGGTGCGCCATGTAACATTTTTTAATGGAAGACGTCAGACTTATCAGCTCTTTCTTTGTTATCACTACATGACAACCTTAGTGTAAGACACCTCACTATTTGCACTTTCTTCATTCTACACGACATAGCCTAAGGCGCTACCATGTAAAGTGTCACATTTAGTCTAGGCGCATCTTCACTTAACACCTTGTTAAATGTTCAAGGTAGAGACGCTGTTAATCATGACACCTCCTTCTAAACAAACTCCTCGTCTATATTATCCAACAAATTATTATAATGTTTTTAACTTGTCTCAGGATCATATTTAGTTTCTATAAAGAAAACAATTTAGTTAATTTACCTGCAAAAGTCATGTAAAACCAATGGGCGTAGTTACTGGGCTCATGACGCGTCCCAGGCTTAGGATGTTGAAGATATTGGGCTTAAGGTGGGTCCCAGGTGAATGTGTTGGTTTCATGGCACACTTATCGAGAAACCAACACTAATGTTAAGTTGACTAAAGCGTCGTTATCTTAGACACAGTCTTCGCGTCAATTATAATATTTTTTTTTTTTAAATTATAATTTTTATTAATAACAACAACCCATTAGAGATGGTTAGCAATAATAGTAGAAATTAACTTTAGTTATTACATGAAACCCATTAGGTTTAGGAAATAATAATAATAAAAATTAATTTTATTAGTGTAGAAATCCATTAAAAATAGATAATAATAATAATAATAATAATAATAATAATTAACTTTGTTAGTGCATGAAACTCATTAAACATAGTTAATAATAATAATAGAAAATAATTTTGCTAGTAAAAGAAACTCGATAAATTGATTTTATAGGTTGAACTAATTTTAAAATTGTGAATTTATTAATTTATTATTGTTAGCTTAGAAAAATTATAAAATATGTATTTAGTTAATTTACACTGTGTTATAAAAATCAGTACTTAAAAAAATTAGAAAATATTAAAATATGTGTTAATTATATTAATTTATGTATTGTTAGAAAAATTATTAATTAAAGTTATTAATTAAGAAAAAATATTTATTATTAATTTATCAATGTAAAAATTTATCAAGTAAATTTATTTATTGTTATGTAAATTAGAAAATTAGTTTAGGGATTGATTATTATGAATTATTGGTTACACAAACTTATCTATTAATATATTTATTTCAAAAGTTATTGAAGTAAATTGTTAAATTGTTAATTTTTTTGTTATATGTTATGGAAATTTTTAAAGTTTTATAGTGGTAAATTGTTTACAACAGAAAATAAATTTATTTATAATTTTTTACTATTATATAAATTATTAAACTGAGAAATTATTTATATAAGTTATGTAAATTTATTTATTATTTGTTTAAGTACAATTACATTTAGATATTAATTAGTTTGAAATAATTGGAAAGAAAAATCTATTTATTATTAGTTTAGAAATGTATGTCATGAAAAAATTTATTTAAGTTGAATTATTTATTATTAATGTTTTTAACTTGATTTTATTTGTGGACAAAAATAGTTCTCGGATTTCATTGAGATATCTCCAGATTTTTGTGGACTTGAGGGACGCAAAAACTTATGCATGGGATAATGTTGTATTAGGGTATTTCTACCGAGAATTATGTAATGTAACATATGTCGATTCCTTATCTTTTGATGTTGACATTGTTTGGTGATCAGATTTTCTTAAATCGAATGAGGTATTAATTGTTTTTATACCCTTAGCTAATAATTGATGATTGACATGAAGCCATATTTTGCATAACATGATATTTTTTACAATTGCTATTTTGCAGTCTATTGCAGTCATACACAGGTGCCTTTATTGGGAGGTTACCTGACATATGTTTGAATGATTATGCAATATGGAAAGGTATGGTGCCATTTATATGTTTTCAAATTGTTGAGTGACATCAACTTGATAGAATGATGAGACAATTTGACCTAAAGCAATTTATTCCTCCTAACCTAAGCCAACCACAAAATCTCTATCAACTAATATTGAGAGGCACGGAGGAGAATAATTGGATCACACTACTAAGGTCGATTTTTGGAGATTTGTGGAAATCAACTTCAATATGTTGTTAATAAGATACCATGAGAAGACTTGTTAAGTTATAACGGTGAATTTATGGTGTGGTATACAAAAAGATAAAGATGTATACTGACCCGAAGAACGCACAGTTGACATCTATAGTTCATCTTTAAATTTTTATTTAAATGATTTTATGTTCATATCACTATTTATGTATTACTAATACCTGAGATTTTTTCAAGGTGATGTAACTAAGAACCTTTTTTACATGGTATCAAAATAGGGTTGGTCGGCTTATGGTCTAGATGAGTAGCTCAATTTCGCCAAGAAGATGACCATTTTTTCATGTGAATATGAGTGAGTGACACATACGACCACTAGTGCAGCACCTACGTGTCAAAGAATCCTTGTCGATGAACTTAACATTCTTCTTAACAGTGTAGAAACACATGGTCTGACACACCATCCACTGGTAGTGGATCCTAAGCCTTATACATTACCTTCTATGCTTGATAAGCAATATGAGGAATATTACACACCTAATCAGTTTACACATATGCCTTCTCAGATTCTCTACTTATATAATTATCGTGCACCACCTCCTCCACCATCCCATCTACATACCGATATTCGTGTTAATTCTTGTCTGTCATTTCTTGATTTACATTACGCTATTGAGCATTAATTTGGTATGTCTTATATGCACGGAGAAAGACTTAACATCGTCACTCTAAGGCCACGGGCTGGTCCGCCATGAAACACTCTAGATGATATTCCGCATATAGATGACTTAGTTGGTGTTGACTTAAGCCCATAGTTTAATGCTGAAGAAAATAGTAGAAGTCAATATCATAGAGGAAACGCGAACAGAAACGCTCGAAGATGAGATAGACCTTGTGAGAATTCTTAAAGACATAATCATCACTGACTTTATTTTAGTTTAATTTGTTACTTGATCATTTCTAAGTTTTGTATTTGTCAAGACATTTGGTAGTGTATAAAATTGTTTCATGACTTTTTTAATTAAGGAGTTATTAAATTATGGGATAATCTAATAAATTAATTGACCAACTAAATCTGAATAAACAACAAGTGTGAGAAATTAATCTTTATATTTAAATCATAAAAATCATTGGATGTTACAACTAATTAAATTGTGACAAATTTATTGATTACTATCTCGTTAAGAATTGAATGGATAAAAACGCCTCTTATGTTCCTCTTATCCATATTTTTTGTGTTTTTTTTATTATATAAAGAGATCAATGAAAAGAAAACTAAATATTACAGTTTAATGTAACCAATAACTAGAGACATGTCATGAATACATGATTGAGTAGTATGAGTCGACCACTCTAACGCATAAATTAGAAATAAACATAATTTTAAAAAAAATTACATATAAAACAAAATATTAATAATATTATTAAAGTGAACCTAAGCAAATTAACCTTGAAATTCAATTTATTAGACAAAGAATTCACAATAAAAGGCATGAATACCCACATGAAAGCTCCAAGTAGATACTTTTAAATATTTCTAAATAATCTAAATTCAAGGACTGACTTCTTCGTCAAAATATCTCGCACATCTCGCACAAGTACAATTATCAACATTAACAACTATTCATCTAAGAGACAGGAGAAGGAAAAAACCTGTTAGTACTACTCAATACATAGAATAGGAGACAAAAACCAAGTAGACAGGGAAAAATGCTTTCAAGTACAATTAATTAATTAATAGAAAGAAAATAGAAAGAATATCGTGTAGATCAATTTGGATTATTGATTGTTTGATTTTTTGTTCTTTGTCTTAGACTTAATGAACTAGTTATGTTGTGTTTGCAGTGTTTGGTTTTGTCATCAAATTAGTCCAATATCATTATAAAAGTAACGACGAATGTGGCATCTAACTGTAATATAGTATAATTAGTGAAACAGATAAATATCTTTCCCGTGAAAGAATCTCTCCTGTAGAAACAACCTTATCTCATCTTTCCTTCTCACAATCTTCTTGCTTGCTTGATTTTTGCTGGTTCTCACTTTTCTTTTCCAACCAAGTGCATATTTAAATTACCTTTAAAATTATTTTCTTTTGTTAAACTCAACTTTATAAGTCTAATTTAAAGTAAATTTAATATAATTTAATTTGTGTTTAAAATTTTCTATCTTCAAGGAAATAACTTTAAATTCAATCTTAATTTAGATAAAAATAATGTTCCAGTCAACAAATAAAAAATTGTTAAATAAAAGTGTGTTTTGGGATAGAAAATTATATTATTTCAATCATCAATTATATTTATAACTGTCTTATAATCTATTATAATAAAATCAATTTTTCTTAGAATGTAGTTGAAAGATAATTAATATTTTTAAGGTATAAAAAGAAACAAGCTTTTATATAATAAAACGAGAATAAAAATAGCTGAAAAAATTATTAAAAATAACAATAAACTTCAAATCTTCAGCTTAACAAAATCAGCTTATTTTTCAAAATATATTTATAATTTAAGTCATTTTTTTGAACAACCCAACTTATTTTCAAGCTACTGTTTAAAAAAAAAAAAAAAAAGACTAAAGTTTGGGAAAACATACTCTACATATCAACTTAAATTGAGACGGCAGAATTCCATACCAAACTCATTCTAAATAGTTGAAACAGTTCTCAAAATATAATATTAAGAATAAAATTCTATTTCAATTCCTATTTTAATTCTCAAAATATATACTGACACTTTGCTTATGAGATAGAAAAGTGATTTGCAAATATCAAAACAAATGTTTATTACAGGCCGGCCACATATGTCCAAAACCTTATCAATTATACGTGCGAATCATTTGGTTAGGTGAACAAATATTATCTTATTAAAAATTTTATATTTTATAATCTTGTGTGTTGTTAAATATAAAGATTAGGTCAACAACAGATATTGTTTTATTACAAATTTTATATTCTATAATCACGTATTGTTAAATATAAAGATTAGGATATGTTAAACTTGATTTTTTTTTATTTGTATAAATAGTTTAAAATATATTGTCTTATTTTCACTGTTTTATGTTTTCAAATGAAAAGTAGATAATAAATTTTAATTATTTAAAAGAAAGTAAATATTATCTCAGATTAAAGAAATTGTTTTCTTTTTCATAAAATAGTAATAATATTTTTAAACAAATGACCTCAGTTAGTATTTGATTTTTTGCCTTTTGGTCTTTGCTACCAATTTCCGTTTTATGTACTGAAATACAACAACAATCATTTCTATTCACACACTCATCTTGGGATATCACTCCTAGAGCATATGAAGAAAACGAAAATAGAAAAAATTTAAATTATACATGCCAAAAAATGTTTGTGTCATCTTAAAAAAAAATTATAATTATTTTGGTGTTTAATTTTGTGTATAACCAACACACGGTTATTTTTGTCTTATTATTATATAATGTAATAAGCATGACAAGTTTTCATATATTCAAAATAAACTAATGTATTATGTATAAGAGAAAGAGTTAATAAAGTTTTAAACCATCAATGAACCATTTACGGTGAGTTTATTAATTTTGATGATAAAATTTCTATAAATTATATAAAATTTAATTTATAATTAAATATATAAAACGTGACCTTTAAACTCAACTTCTAATGACATGAAAATATAGTTTTGGTAAAATATAAACTCTTAAATATTTATCTTATTCATTACGTGGGAAACATCTAAAAGAAGGTTTAATATTAGAAAAACTATTTAGGAGGAATCAAGTAGGTATTACGTCAAAACCAACCATCAGATAATTTAAGAATATGGAATAAACAGTTTAACATATAAAATATATTAAAACTCATCGATAAATTTAATGGTGCAAACCATAACATTGTAACAACATATGTCCTCTAAGTATTCCTTGTTTTCATGATCAAGTAAAAAAAAAAAAAAAAAAAAAAAAAAAAAAAAAAAAAAAAAAAGCAATCTAATACCTTCTCCCTTCTTCTGTTTTTCTTTTTGTCCATATTTAATATCTCTTGGGTCAGCAAATTATTGTTATAGAAGGCCAGGCTGAAACCCAATTTGTCATCCAGAGGCCCATGTTCAAGCCCATATAATTTGTCATTTGGGGATTTTAGTTTTAAGAGGTGCTTAAAATTCATCCACATTAAATTGTTCTCCTTTGTCAAATTCAAATTGAGTCAAATGACAACATTTCGAAATATTGAAAAGAAAAATTGGGTGCGATGGTAGTGCTTTGATAGAGAATTTCATTCATGAAAATGTAATTGTTTCAACTATTTTTATTTTCAAACTATTTTATTCAGATAAATAAATTTAAAATATGTATATTTTAAATACTTAGATAAACTAATTCAATTTTCCTATGTAAAATTTTATTTTTAAATGTGTTTGAAAATTTTGAGATTATAGTACACAATTCTGTCAAAAAAATAAACATTAGTCAATTTTTGGTTAAATTACAATTTTGATCTCTCTATTTATTTAGATTATTCAATTTGATTTCCTATTTTTGATTACTTTTTAATTTTCAAAATTGATCTAATGTCATCATTAATTTCCATCCAATTGCAGCTGATGTTGTTATAGGAGTTTCAAGAACAGAAAATATAAGTAAAACCTATTTAATAGCCCCTTCCAAACATTTTATTTTTTTTAACTTTGTTTAATTTATATATGAAAAGATACGAAGAGGATCCCATCACAGGGGATATGGGTACTTTTATTTATAGAATATAACTATAACTATTAAAATCCACAAGGATAAGAACAAAGGGTGGGGGAGAAAAGAAACTGAACTATGAGTACATTATTATTAATCAATAAGGGAGAAATTAATATCAAAGAAAGTACGTGTGATGCATGTGTCAAGAGGATAGAAAACAATTAATCAAAAACAAAACAAAACCAAATATAAGAATAAAAAATGGAACAGAACCCAATTAAGAAGTACAAAGCCACCTAAGTTTTGGAGGTGATGATTCCCTTGTGTTTGTATAAGTTCCAAACCCAAGCTTTTGGTGTTTGGCCTCTAGCACATGCATGTTATTCTTCTTTGCCTTATATTTCAGAGCCATCACAAGGTGTGAAGAACTCGAATAATTGTGAGAAAGTGTCCAAAACTAAAGGAGATTGTGTTCAGTGTAGGGTACACCGCGTGCAATCCCATTTCCATGCACACGCAGCTTCCGTAACACTTTATTTGTCCATAACCGACTCTCGCAACAAACACACTTTATAGTGAAATACTCATTGCAACACCAATCATACATGGATCACATAACCCTTTTCAACCTTTATTAATGTACCTTAATGTCCAATTTTATCATCACCATCATTATTATCTATGATGATGTCTTTGCATCCAATGACACACACCCCATTCCTTAGGTATCATATGTGACTTTATAAGTACATAAGCACATCATGATTATTGTTAGCGTCTCTTGTTGCACCCATTGGTTAGAAAATGTGAACAAATTTAGTTTCATTCGTTTTGTTGGGAAATAAGAAGCCATTGCCTCGGTTGAAAGCTATGCATCAATTAATGAGGTCTTTCAACATAAACATAGCCTTCACTGATTTGCAAAGAGAGAACAAAATATTGAAGGCAGATTTTATTGTACCTTCATAGTTTAAAGGCACTGGTACCTTGACTAGTTTCATGTGTGTAACATTCATCTTATCAATAAGATAAAATTTATAACATTTCTTATTATTTTGTGCAAGATGTTCAATAAAGTCTTGTCAATGATTTTGTAATTACAACCCGTAAGAGATATGCTGAACGCACAAATTCCTGCACATTTGTTTTTCTTTCAAAGCCACGACTGTTTTATTAGACACATGCAGACAATTATGCTTGTGAAACTCACTTATCAAATGGAGCACATCTGGCTCGAGCACTCCCCAGCATAAAACAGAAGTGAAAAATCGTATGATTTGTTTTTGTAAGTCTTATGCTCTCAATATGTTTTTATCAATAAAAAATGCTTGTAATTGCTTTTGTTATTCATGCTATTTACCTATTTTTATGTTTAATATTGGATTTTAAGAATTTGAAATAAAGAGAGATATTTTGACAATTATAAATTATTAAAATTGAATTATAACTCATTTTTATGTTATTTTAGTACAAATAATTATTTTTCAAGATGAGAAAAGTACTTGTACCCTCCTAACATAGAAGGTACCAAAGTAATCATCATGTAAAATTTATTTAACAGAACATTTCTCTCTGGATAATGATCAACCAGCTTTTCAAAAATAATCATTATTCAAATTTTAATAAACTCATTGTATTGCTCACTAACCATGAGTATTTTTATATCATTTGTTTTGACTCGTTATAAAATTTAGCCGACCATTTTCATTATTAAAGTCTAAATCACTTCTCTCAAAATTTTTAAAAGTGATAAGTTATATATTATTGCTTAACTTTTATTGAATGACCATGGGGGATAATTCCACCAGTAGTTCGTACTGAATTGACACGCGAAATATGTGTTTTAATTCGCCATAAAATATTAGTCACTAGCTAGTTGAGTAGGTAAAATAGAAAATTGCACAAAATCAGTTGAATATTTTTTTTTTAACTATTTTTATTACCTGAAATTTAAGTTATGGTAAAATGACATATATACCTAGTTCCCAACATTGAATATTAATTATTTTGCCATGTTAATGCCAGACCACCCATATTTTTAATTTGGCTTTTTGTGCAACTTTTCATTTTCATGCAATCTGGTTGGCATCTGCTTCACCACACTTTGCAATAATTTACCCTATTACAACCTTCACAATAGGACAAGGAGGGCAGGATAAATTTTCATGTCTAAAATATTGGTCATGTTCACTTTTTAGGGGTGTCGATAAATAAAATATGGAAAAAAAAAGTTACAATGATAACAGAAGAGCATTAAATTTGTCGCTCACACAAGTAGGACATAGCTCTGGACTGTGAATCACTTACCAGTTACCAAGTCCAGAACTAGACTCAGAATCCCACGTGAAATTGATGCAAAGACTCCTCACGCCATCCTTGCCTCTCACCCTCTACAACTACCCATTAAATGTTAAAATAATAATAATAATTAACTAGGAACACCAGAGAAGACTCGCCAGAATATTCCACTTTAGTTTATAATGTATTTTAAATTAAACTAACAACTAACTGCTTTATAGGTACGTAGTGTTTGGTTTAATTACACTGTAGAATTTATTACAAAATAAGGGAAGTAATAAATATTATTTCTTTTTTATATGGTATTATAATAATTTTGAGTAAAATCACTTCTCACTTAGTACTCAAACATACTAAAAATTTAAGACTAATCAAGTTTAGCCCAACTTATCAATATTTTGTAAAAAAATTAATAATAGTAGAACCATTAAAATCAAAAGGAAATTAACATTAAAATTCATGAATAAAATGTCTATAAATTTACAATTAATTATTTTTTTAATTAATCTTATTTGTTATAAGATTTATTTGACTAATATAAACTGACTAATGATAAAACAAATAATTTCAAATAACTCTATCTACATTTATTCAAAATTCAATATATATATATATATATATATATATATATATATTGAATACTCTCTTTTTCTTGTGAAATGTTGAACTATATTTTTTTTTATTGCAATCAACTGAAATCTTCATTTTCTTATATCTTAAAAATTATTTTTATCTTAGATAATTTTATCTTCTTTAAATTTTTTTCAATCTCCTTTAATATTTATCTCTTTTATTTACTTGACAACCATCAAAATTAATAATAAATATATTCTTACTTTTCACATTAATGTTTTTGAAAAATATACATTTTTATTGTATCATTCAATTTTTTTATCTTTTAAAAGAATTTTATTGAAATTTTTTTCTATAGATAATATATAAAATTTATACAGTTTTTTTAACCAGTGAAAATATTTTTAATGTATAATATTCATTTATTTTAATTATATAATATAATTATAACATGCAGAATGCACGGAATAAAATACTAGTTACAATGTGACAATATATCAATGTTTCATCATGGTTGAACTCTTAATCCAAACACACACTTATTTTTATTAGTTTTATTGTTGGAGTGAAAATGTAAATATAAGATTTTAAATTGAGTATTAAAAGCAAATAAATTGAGCAACATAGAAAAACTCAAATTCAATGTATTCAGATTTTGAATTTGAATACATATGAAATTTATTTGTGTAACTACGTTTCTAAAGATCTTTTCTCTCTTTGTAGATGGTAAATAGCATCAAGGTGTCCATAAATTTTTTTCCTAACATCAACGTTGCTCTCAAATTTTATTCCGAGACATACGTGAAAAACAATCATCAATGTCGGTTCATGATTGCACATCATAGAGTTATTGGCATATATGGAAAAACCAACAGCTAACCATACCACCTTCTGAGATTGTCTCAGCTTCAACATAGGTACATACCGCACGTTTGAATGAGGAAAAGTATTTCATTACGTCACAAAATGTATATGATCCATTTATGAGATAACTTTCTCTTATTAAAAGAAACTATTTTCAATTAAATTTCTTGAACGGAAAATTTCAACTTATATCCCAACATTATTTGGGTGAGGAAGATGTATATTTTACAAAATGCAATTGCTTAAATAGTATGTTGATGATATAAATAAATGAACATTCCCACTTTTGGCGTTAATAAGAGATGAACGTACTCATGTTTCTTATATATTAATGGTTTATCTGAAATAGAACTATGGCAAGAAATTGCTTTGATGGAATACTACGAGAAATTTTGATTAATTGTTAATAAATTCTTGATGTTATACAAAATATAAGAAGGGTTGAATTTGGGTTGAATTGTGCTAATAAAAAATTTTGGTTATGTTGTTTTTCAAATCCAATCAAACAAAACTTTAAATTCTTTAACTGTTGATTTTAAGTGTAAGACGTTTTAATAGTTATCCCCGTTAGTCAATAAAATAGTTAAAGACTAAGGTATTTTTATACTGGTTCGTCTGTTTCAGATTAAGTCCAGTTACCCAGCAACTTTTTGAATTTTCACTACAAACTGTGAAATGGTTACAAATATTTTTTGCACCCAGTCATTTCTGGCTATATCGATATTCTTTGCACATAACCTTCCTAAGCTAAACAACTAGGTATTCTTTGGAACGCAGCCTCCCATGCCAATACAAGAGGTATTCTTTGGAACGCAGCCTCCTCAAGCTAAGGTACCACAGAAGTGGATTTAAAGAGTTTCTAAGAAACAAAAATCCTCTTCGCAAAGAGGGGTTTATAATTAAGAACATAGTTCAAGAGCTTAAGAGCGAAATAGAGATGAATAGCTTATCAAGCTTAATTTCGTCAACTTGAACTGGTGGTGGTAAAGTCCTTTATATAGGCAATGATTTGATAGATCCGTTAGACTCGGAAATCTTTTCGTTGTCTTTTCCTCCTTGAAGTCTTCAACTTGTGTCATGGAACAATCATAGATTTTCTTCGGTATGCACAGCAGAGTCAGAACCTTTTTCTGACTTGATTAGAGATATCAACAAAAAGTAGATTTATTTTTCGTGTTGCAGAGGTTAAACGCAAATCTCTATTATGACTTTGGAAACTTCTTAAGTAACGTAAACATTTGAAATTTGGCGTGAGTTACTCAGATGAAAGACTTGAACTTCACTTGACTTCATAGACGATGGGTTCTTCAAGTTCTTCAATCTGAGAATTTGTCTTGAAAAGACTTCATTAAATTTGGTCTGAAGACTTCGTCTTGAGCCTATCGTCAGCCTATCGTCTTATGCTTTCATCTTGAGGCATGTTTTTGGACAGACAAATGACTTGATCAGAAGAAGACATTGAATGGTCAACTTTCGTCTGTTCTTGTTCCATCTGACTTTGACTTGCAATGTTTTAGTTTGATGAGTTTTATCTGTTCTATAATTAATCAAAACTTAAGACGTTAATCATCTTGATCTAACACAACTTATAAATAACATGCATCTAGGCTTGTTGAAGCGTTGAACGTGCATTATTATTTAATTTTTTATGGGTGTTTAGATTAATTTAATTCTTTTTCTTTTTATAAATGGTTTTATTTATAAGTTTTCGTGTATTTATGATCATTATTGTAAAATTGTTACATTTTCAATTAATTATAAACCATCCAAATTAGTATACCAACACTAGTTGGTATGGTAATAGACTAATAGTTTTTATTTCATAACCAAGTGGTAAACACTTAATAATAATATCATGATTAGCTAAAATAAAAGGATTTTGTACAATTAATGTATTTAAAATATAAATAAAATTACTTATTAATTAAATTCTTGCCAACATTGATGAAACACGTACAGGAACATGTACGTTGTATCAAATAATTTTGTTTTCTTGTCTTTTCAAGTAAAATATCGGTTTTTTGAGTTAAAAGAAAAATGACTAAATCTGAAGGATCTTACCCTAAAACATATTCCCTCATTAAATGTTCTTAATTAAGAGACAATTTGCAACTACTTTATAAGATACTAGTATATAACTTGTGAGAGCAACGAGTAAAATTAAAATTAACTAGTCAATGCCTAGATGAATTTAATAGTTTACTTGGTTCGTGATATCATATAGCTACCAAATTATTGTTATCAGGGACGGCTGGTCGATTATGTCTACACATGATTATCCAGTAATATTAATTAGTTAAATAATTGAGAGGGTACGTCGTAGCTACAAATTTTTTTAACCACACAATTCCTTCAATTAATAACTATAATTATGGTGAAGCACCGAGTAGTTGGTTGCTAATGATTGGACTTTTGCAAAGACTGAACATATATAATGTGAATTTTTGAAATAGGTAGGTTTTTGTCTCTCATTAAATGTATCTTTTTTCAAAGTTTTTATGTAGGAGTACTAATTTTACAAATGAAAAGTTATGTATTATAATTATATTATTTATTGTTTTTTAATGTCTAATTTAAGAGACTTAAATGAGAATAAATAATTAAATTTAAGAATTAAAATAATAATAAATATATTTAAAAAATATTTTGTTATTTTTAATTTTTTATCATTTTACTCTTTTATCAAAATCTGATTAACTTGTTTTGCTTGAATGATATAACATGATTCCACATGTGTATGTTTGGCACTTTGTGTTTTCGTGGACAAATTAGAAACAATAAAACGCAAGTGTCATTATTATTTGTTTTAGAAGTAACCAGCGTCTCATGCATGAAATGAAAAAAATCTACATGAATTACATCTAAATATTAGAGAGATAATTAACTGTAACGTGGTCTGTTTTTCAAAATAAAAAATATAGCCAAAATTTGACATTTAATTTTGTGGTTTAATTATTTGACTCTATAATAATGGTCATGTCAAGAAATTCATCACCTGATGCCAAAGATAAAGTTGCATTGAAGTTAGATCTCGGGTTTAAATAGTATACCATTTTTGTTCCTGTAACTTACGCTATATTTTGATGTTTTTTCATTAATGCATTTCTCCAGTAGGTATTAATTTTATGTTGGTCTAAATAATTATATGATGGTTGGTATATTCCTGATACTTATTTAATAAATGGCTATTGCTGTAAATAAACGTTATCTTGGGTGGAAAAGCTTCTGAATAAACGTACGTAGCAGCAGCTAAAAAAGCTAAAATTGTGCTGAAAATGCACACATTAATAGTATTACTTTGTATGTTTGAAAATTCATTTAAAATCATTGCTTACTTTCGCCAGATTGTTTTTCTTTTACATTCTTGCTATATTAATGCTTTTAATGTAGAAAATTTTGTCTGATCTAAGAAAAAGTAGTACAATTACTATTTTTCTGAAACTTCCACCAAGAAAAAGATGAGAACCACAAGTTCGATCTACCATGTCATCCCTAAGGATAAATAATTACACCAATCCTACTAAATCTCTGACTTAGAGAAGCTTTGCATCAAAACTTCGCATTAAAGATTGTATGGGTTGTTAAAATGAAGTTTTAATTTTAATTCGAAAATAACATATATACTCAAAAATAATATATAAGTTTTGTCATGTAAAACAATAATTTCCTAAATTCATATACCTTGTCAAACAATTTTAAGTCATATACAAATGCACGTATTAATTCATTTTATATTTACATAAATTAATCATAAACCATTCATTTCGTGTATGTTGTGTTCTTAATTATTACTAGTCAAAGAAAGCCCATTTACATTTAGACTTTAGTCCTTTATTTAATTCATTCACAAATATCATCTGTCTTCAATTCATTCAGAAACTGGAGTCCAAATACATTGATTAACATCCACATTCCACAACATCACTGGCCACTTGCAACAATTTCTCCAAGCTATTGAAGAAATTTTAACTGGAATAAAAATTATTTTAATCATAAATCATATAAAGTTATCGATATTTTCCTATATTAATTATTTCAACTTATGTATTTATTTTTATATATTTTTTCTTCCAAGTTACTATTATTAATTATAAAGGTTTAATGTCACTTTTAATCCATTGAGTTTTATATTTTTCACATTGGTACATTAATTAAATTTTTTAATATTATATTTTCAAATGAACACATTTTGGTCCGTACAACGCTTAGAAAATAATGGACGTGAGCAATGTATATGTTAACTCGGACTGAATTTCCTGTGCACTTGTACTTGTGTTTTGTCCATGTGAAAATGATTTTTATTTTCAATTTTTATTTTGAATATGAATATTGTAGAGGGATATGACCATTGTGGGTACTCTTCTTCTCTAAGTTAGTTCTGTGTTTTATAGTCAGGGATTTTTGAGTTTTTTGAATTTTCCGTAGCTGGGATTCTATAGTAAGTCATTTTCACCTAGAAAGCTTGTGTGGGGAAGTGTTATTATTGTTTGCAGTTTCGTTATGAATTTTGATGTTGAAGAAAAATTTATTGATAAAATTGTAGTTGTGATAATGACGTGAAGCTTTGAAAGTCTTTACATCTGACTCGTGATTACAATTATGGTTGCGATAATTGTCAAAACTTTTAGAGCTTTAATACAGGGAATAAAGTGAAATTGTGTGGTTTTTAAAATTTTAATGAGAGTTATCCTCTTGTCAAGTTTTAATATTTTTTTACCGGTGGCTAATCCTAATTTTGGGGTTTCTTCGATGTCAATCAACCATCTATTTTTCCCCTCGTCGGTTTTGCTTTTTGCACTCTGTATAATAGGACACTATCCTAAGTTTTATTCTTTAATTTGTTTATACAGTGTCAATACTGTGTTATGAAAAAAATGTGGAATAGGAGAGTAGATTACGAGTCTTATTTAATTCTATAAAATTTATTTATAAAGTGAATATTAATTAAAGTGAATTTTAATTTTTATTTATATACGTATATAAGTAATAACTTATATTTTTAGGCTACAAAAGACTTTCAACTGATTTAATTTTTTAACTTTAAACTTAATATAAAAAAATTAAAAAAAAAATCATGTATTATGGAATCATATAGGATGTATTTTATTTTTATTTTTTTTTGGTTTAGATTTTGGAAAGACGTTTGATCGGGATTAATTTGTTTGTTTCGTAGTTATGCATATGCATAGAGGAAGGATGTGTTTCTTCACATTTTTCACAAATAAAGTTATTGGGGCAAATTTCAAAGTGTGTGCAGCTTGAAATTTTAATTCAAGAGGAATGGCCTCTCACGTCAGGTGCAAGTTTCTTCACGTATAAAGTTGATGGAGCAAACTTCAGAGTGTGAGCAGCTTGCCATTTTAATTCAAAACAGTGCTACGTGACATCTGAGGCATTGGATAGTTCCTCTGAATGCTGAAAGAGGTTGCAGGTATATGAGAATAAGGGTTTCAATATGGGCGTTTTGCTTCATGTGATAAATTCTAGGAATGATGAATTGGTGAAGACCCACATTGTTTTATAAGGACATGCCACGTCATCACACTCAAATTATAACATTTCCATGCAAAAAGAGTATATATTTATTCAAGAAGACAATGTACAGTCGATAAGAGAAACGCACTGTAAACCTTATAAAATTCTAAATAATAAAAAAATAATAATATATATACAGAGCTAGATAGTTGATTACTAGTATTACTTTTCTGATAAATTTTTAACATAAAACATACCACAAACATCATCATACTTATACTAAAATTCACTTTAAGCCATAAAGACAATTAAAACTGCGGGACCAAAAATAGGTTAAACCTATGCCGCTGAATCTAGTAAACAAGATCTTGCATTCATTTTCTACTATCAAGCATTTAGTTTTAAAAGTCCAACACGCGTAAGAAATCGGAAAGATTTGTCTAAAGACATTGTTCCCACAATGGGTCATGGACCATACTTAATACTCAAAACACATGAATAAATCTCAAAACTTCTTGATGACATGTCCCTACAAATGGTCCATAGAATATTGATGATAGCTCAAACCCACAAAACACAAAAAATAAAAACCCACTGGGACAGATTCTCCTCGATACTCTTTAATATCAAGCATTTACTCTCAAATCAACACACGTCACAAATTGCAGATACTTCACCAAAGACATAAATCTTACACGGGTCCATCCATATAGGACGCGTACCATATAGCTAACATAACATTAAACAATACCGAAACTACCCTTAAGCCCTAGGAATCATAAACATTACCCAACACACAACCTAATAAAGTTCAAGCTCCATAAGGTCTAGAGATCATTAAAAACACACATAACCGAAGTTAAGACCCCTAAGGATCATGATTGAACTACAACATAACATTAATTAAAGACTAATACTAGTAGTCAACGCTTATTAAAAAGTCAACAATAAAGTAGCTAGCTTCAATAGCCCCACATGCAATCAAGTTCTGATGCTCCAAGTGCGACGTTAGAACCACCGTCGCCGAACACATCCGGCAATGGCCAGCCGGAAATATCGGCGGCTCCGACGCCGGAGAAGGGCTGCGCCGCCGGGGAGAAAAAGAACGGTAACTGTAGGTTATCTTGGAGAGACCTCAAGCTTGGAAAAGCTGAGACACCAACGTTTCTCTGAAACCTTGCAAAAGGATCCGTGAGAGGCTGGTTTGGAGAAAAATCAAAGCTTGCATTGTTGTTGAAGCTATTTGTGGAGAAACAGGACACGTGCTCCTTCTTGGTGGTGCTATCATAGGAGCAGTTGTGACGGTCGTTGAACGGTAACATTGTACTGTTGCTGTTGGTGTTTGTGGTGTATGGAGAAGAGTCAAGAAGTGGTGGAAGGTAAACGGAGGAAGGTGAACTTGGTTCTTGACAGAGTGAGGTGATGGTGTTGTTCATTCTTGTTTTCTTGGAACTGGTTGTAGAAGAAATGGTGGAGCCTCCATTGATGTTGCTTGTTGTGATACTCTTTTGGAACACACGAGATATGACCCATTCATCCTTCATTATTAAGTCACAACCATTGCATGTTAGTGAATATTCACAACACCAACTTGTTTAATAATAAGCATTAATGCATGTTCCCATGTCATTGTTAGGAAAGGTGAGTGTTTAAAGCTGTTTAAGTTTAAATATAGAAAGTTCAAACCCTATCAAAAAAAGGAAAAAGGTCACTAGCAAACGATCACGTTCTGATTTACATAAATTATTGTGGTTGTCATGTTGCGCAACAAAATAAGAAACATTTGGGTAATAACCGGAGGTTACAAGTAACAATTTTTTTCCCGAGTGAACATCGAGCTAAAAGCCTAAAACATAACTTATTTCTCTGCTTCTATAATTTTATAGTACAAAATCTTAATTAAGATTCAAAACTTGAAAAAAAAAACGAAAGAGAGAAATCATATCATAATATTGGAAAATGAAACCTACTTATGGAAGGCTATAAGGAACAGATTCCACCTAACTCTAGTTATATATCTACAAATTAGGAGTGCAAAAACGCAGCTAATCATCAGTTAAAAGTAGACACACATAGATCAATGCTATAATATGAGAACAGATAAAATAAAAGTACCATCAACCTAGAACAAAGAAAAAATGAATTAACTAAATATGCAGCAAAATTACAGTTCACTGACCTTGGAGTTGCGAGAAAGATAATGGTAAGCATATTTGCCTTCAAGACGGTACTCATGCATGACCCAGTTACTTTTCTCACCCTTTGGAGCTCTACCACGGTAGAAAACCAAGGTTTTCTTCATCCCAACCAAAGAGCCAGTTTTCGAATTATAAATTTCTCTATCTTTCCCAGTGGCTTTCCAGTAACCAGCTTCAGTGGCCCTGTTGGTTCTTAACCCAGTTGGGTACTTCCTGTCACGTAAGCTGAAGAAGTACCACTCCTTCTCTCCCATCTTAGCTTTTTCTGCCAGTATCAATCATAGCTGAAAAATTTAAAACTCTTTGTACTGCCATTATGCATAGTAGTGAGTGAATATTAATAACTAAAACAGTAAAAAAAACTAGAAACCCCCGATAATCAGAGGTTCAAAAATATGTTTGCTTGCTAGTTAAAATCATGCTTTAAATTGAAAACTATTTATACTCAATGTAACTGATATTTATATATGCACCAAAGATGTGTTTAGTTCCCTGTTGAAACTATGTCTAATAGGATTATTTTCACTCTTCAAGAAATGAAAACGACTTTTTCTACGATGAAAGCTAGTTACTTCAACGTAGTTATTGATCAAGATGAACAAAGTAGATTACATGAATTAATTTAAAACTTATTTAAGAGAGAGAAAAAAAGAAGTAGAAGAAGGGTGCTTGTGTTCACCAGGAAGCTCCCAAGGTTCACTCTTGTTAAGGTCAACTTCAGCTATGGCTCTTCCAGAGAAGGTGCTGTCAAGAACTTTCCTGACAAGGTAAAAAGTTATAAGTTCCTCATCAGTGGGGTGGAACCTAAAACCAGGCGGTAAGTGAGCTTCAGAGTTGTCAAAATGGTGGTAGGAGTTATTTTCCATTACAGAGAATAAAGAAGAAACAGAAACGGTTGAAAAGGAAAGGAGAAAAGAGAGGGAGAAGGACAATTTAATTTAAGGAGATAGAGAGAATATTGGGTACAAACGCTTCATGGCTTTGATTATATATAGGAAATGGGAGTTATGGCATGGGGAAGAGGAACAAGACAAGCAAAACTGTGAAAGAGGAGTGTTATGAGTTATGACTCACTTTTTGGTTTTCACTCTGGTGTGGTTTGGATTGGGATTGGAGATGAGGGGTGGTTTATAAGGGGGTCTCATGGGGATTTGATGAATCGGGTTGCAGAGAGAAAAAAGTGAAATAATAAAAGGCTGGAAAATCTGTGTTTTCTCTTCACTATCCTCTTCTGATAGCTCTCTCTACTCTCTGACAGGGTCCTAATCATGATCCATGTAGCTACAAAGAGAGAGAAAGAGAGTGTGATGTACGAGGGTGTGGCGATTGAGTATGCGTGCGTGCGTGAGGAAATGTGCAGGTATTCCTTTGTCAGTGAAGAAATTGTAAGGGAACAGAAAGTGTTTTCATGAGAGAGGTAGCAACTAGTAGCAAGAAAATATGAAAATAAAGAAAAACTTTCTAACAGGAAAAAGAAAAAAAAATAAGGCTTTTTTAATCGGAAAAAGAATACTAAATTTTTCATTTTTTTTGTTTTCACCATGAATATATATATATATATATTTATTGATAAAGCTGATTCATATCTTCTCTGTCAGCAGGGTACAAAAATTGTATAATCAGAAACACCAACCATGTTTATTACACGCCAACTTCCCAGCTTTTTTATTTATGTAAAATTTGGTACTCTTTTGCTTCACCGTTCTCAATCTCAACCACTCTATTAAAAATTATTTTATTTTCGATCATTTATATATTATTATTGTTATTATTATTATTATTAATCAGCCTAATTTCTTTTATATCCTGACTGTTCTGATCTTTTAAACAGACATAGTTAGAACATCACTAGACATAGTTAAAACAGACATAGTGCATTGTGGGGTTTGATTTCTAACAACCCATAGGAGAATTCTATTAATTTAGTTATGCTTTCACGGGATCCTCTTTCAGGTAGTAATGTTTACAACGTACTTTCCTGTCCCAATTAAATATTTTATTATACAGTTTAAACAAAAAAGTATTTTCAAATATTATTTATGTGACATAAAATTAAAGGTAGCAAAACAGTTTATGTAGAAAGTTTCAGCCACCTTTGCTGATGCTGCAGTGTGACATACAATTGGTGACAAATACAAGACAAATAAATAAATAAATTAAGGTAGAGAAAATGAGACTACACAATAAAGTATTTTTCTCCTTTTAGCCTCGTTTTTCCATCATATTATAGGCATGTTCTAACCTTTATTGGTTTCCGTTGTTAAAATCATTTTTAGGCTTAAAAAAGTTTTTTTTTCTACTCAGCTTTTTCTGATCAAATTTTCTCTGGAGACAAAATCAAAATTTTGCACTGTAAAAATCTAGAACCATGTGGGGTTGGAGATTCATATTCCGAAAGAGAGTAGAAGCTCAGTAACTCTGTGTTACCATGATAGTTAGCAGGATTTGCATGACATATCAGTGGGGTGATTGATACATTTAACTGTTCTATCATAATCATAGGTAGTGGAAATTTTATTTATAGCAAGAGAAAATGCCTTATTTTGCAATTGTAGACATAATTTTCAATAACCATCAATTTTATTACACGACACATCAAAAATAGAAAAGAGAAAAAAGAAGCACAATACTGAGAGCACAGAGACACTCTTGTACAAGTGTGAATACAACCAAAACTAGAGAATTATTACTGTTATATATACAATCTAATCACAAGAGGGTATCAATACATGACATGTCAAAGCAACAGCTTTTAATACTATAACACATTTGGCGACTTTTTTTTTAGAGTACTGAACAAAACAAATGTTACTGAAAGTGGGTATTGTGAAACAGAGAGATGAAAAAGTGAGGCAGAAAGCAAGAGCATAAATAGCTGAGATATAAATCGACTCATTGATTTTATACACGCAGGGACCAATCACCCAAGACATTGGATATAATGTCTCACTTTATGAGACTCCCTTTTGCTTTCTTCAACAAATTTTAGCCAAAGAAAAAATCTGGGATCAAACTGAGACATACATAAAGCTGGAAATTGGTGATGGATCATATTGATTTTACATTTTACCCTCCCACAGCAATCTTTATGAATCAATGAAAAAAGTGACAAAAGTAACTTATGTTTCAATGTTTAATATTTATTCCACATTTTTGTAAGTCATGTGATTAATTAGCAATATTAAACCGTGTCTAATCTTCTTCAATTGAGGAAATGATTAACTAAAGATGAATGAGAATTGAGTAATGAACCCACTCAGACATCCCATCCATCTATCTAATCCAATCCATCACTATCAAGAAACAAAAGAAGATGATGCTAGGCAAGAGTGAAGGATTGATGCCATTGGAATTTGACACATCATGCTCGGATTTTGAGACCACAGCTCCAACCTCACAGGCTTTACATCAAATCAAATCATCTCTTCAATCTGCATGCTGAGGTCTTTCTTTCTTTCTTTCTCTCCATCCCCACCCAACCCTTTCTCTCTCTCATTTCCATCATTGGCCCATTTCTGTAGACTGCATTAACCATTTTCCCAATGCTACAACACAACTTCTATTTTTACAGGTAAAATATTATTTTAATTTTTAATATTTAATAGTAATGTTATTTTAAATTTTATTTTTTAATTATTAAATTTAATTTTAAAATAATTTAGGTAATATTTATTATACAATTTTAAATAATTTTAATAATTAAATTACATAATATATAAAAAAATAACTTTATTTAATAATCAATTATAATATACAACTAATTAATTAAGTCATTCACATGTAATACATATATATTTATTTTTTTATTTTTTATATTTTATAATTAATCTACTCATGTTACAATTATGTACTAGATATTTTTTGACCCATTTATTTATTTTTTAAAAATTTTAAACTATAAAAAAAAATATTATAAGTTATTTATAATTATTCCAAACCATGGAGGCACTTTCCAGTCATGTGCTAAATATTTTCCATAATTTATTCCACCTGAAATAGCCTATAAAAACCCTCTGAAGTCTCACCTACCCTCCAAGTAGTAACCTTTATGGCTTGCAACATACGGCTCCTCATGAATAGTCCCTCTCCTATTACCTTCCAAAACAAACCGGGTCCGGGTCAGGGTTGGGTCGGGTCAACCCATAGTAACCCAAATCACTTCTTTTTTATATTTAAAGCTCCAAACTTTTTAATTATATAACATGGGTGTAATAAAACTAAAAATGAAAATTGATAGTGAAAGGTGTTAAGACAACACAGAAAATCATTGAAGATAGAGACACACTATTTGTTTGTTGATTGATTTTGATGGAGATGGACTGAACCGGGCGGTTCAATGCAGTGAACCGGAGCGTCTGCTTCAGATGTAGACAGACTGTAGAGGTTGACTTTTTTGAGGTAAAAATTGAGAAAGGTAAGGTGAAAAGGGGGTCTCATAATTTCCCTCAAGTGTTGCTGTTGCTACATTGTGTTCTTTTCTTCATTCTTTTTGAAAAAAGAAAAACAGTACCACAAAAAAAGATAAAGAGTGTGAAAAAAGACAACACTGCGCGTGAACCGAGAGAGATCGCAGATCGCACGTGACGACAAAGCTTAGGTCATCTCCGCCGCCCTCCGACTATGGCGTCAGAATGGTGCATGGGCTCGCAATTTATTATTATTATTTTTTTATTTACAAACAGCAATAATATTAATCGAGTTTATTGATTTCAAAATTACCACAACTTTGATAAGGACTATAGATCAAATATCAGAATCTTTTCTTTTTTCAAATTTAAAAATATTTAAAATAATTAATAAAGTCTAATACATTTTCTTTTTTACAACAATAAATTTTAATTTTGTTATCTTGCACACATTGTAAAAGTGTATTTTTTAAGGTAGTTCTGACTTAATTTTAATTGTTTAAGATGTATGTTGAATAATTATTAATTTATTTATGAATTTTTAAAATATTACCATATAAGTCTTTGACTAAAAAATAAAATATATATTATTAATATAAAAATTTTACTCAATTAACTAATCATAATTTATTATATATAATAAATTTTATATAATATTATGTAACTTTTAAATTCTGATATAAATAATATATATCAGTTTTATTATATTTATATCATAATAATTATTTTATAGCTTATTTTATTTAAATTTTTAATATATATAAATTAATTATTATAATAATTCATAAAATTTATAATTTATTATCATTCTAATTTATATTTATAAGAGAAAAAAAATTAAAATAATAAATATTGTGAAATGTCCTTTGTACTTTTTATGCTTTCTTAATAATTAATAATTAATTAAAACTTTATTTGAGATAATATTATTAAATAAAACTAATTATAATTTTAAAATACACTAAATTAAAAAAAACATAAAATTAAATTATAATAATTAATATTATTTTTTCTTTTTTTTTCATTTACATCTTATTTTATAATATGCACGTAATCTGCTCCGCAATATTGAATTATGTTACAAAGCACACACTATGTTAAAAGATAAAATATATATTTCTTCTTTAGTTATAAAAAAATAAATATTATTACAATATTTAGTAGTACAAAATTAATTAAATAATATGTAAAAGTTAATCTATTATTACTAGAGAAATAATATTGACGATAAATGAAATATTATTTTGCAATAAGTCCCAAAGAAATTTATTAAATTTTAAAGACATTCACCATTGAAATTTATTAAATTTTAAAGACATTCACCAAAATGGTATCATATTGAGACTATAACTGAAGGAAATATGAAATGTTTTATATCACTATAATTGTGAAAGGTATAAAATGCATTTAAGAAAAATTTACTACTTTTTCTTCTGACTTGTGTTACACAAAAATTAGTATGATTGAGACACATGTTATAGTAAAATAAAATTTTACTAATCCAAATAATTTTATTATTTGACATGACAGGTAGTTCATCTCGGGTCAATAATGATGCAAAGAATTATAGATAACACAAATGAACATTCATTAAAGAACTAAAAAATTATTTTATTTAATGAGTTCTCTTGTATTGCATGTTCTCAGAGAAAATTAATTATAAGACTGTCAGTAAAAAATGGGATTGAATTCCAGCATTTCTTGAATGCATTCATGAAGACATATGTTGACCTATTGCTCCACCTTGTGGGCTATTTTGGCACTTTATGGTGTTGATAGAAGTCTCTAGTAGATGGTCACAAGTTTGTCTATTAATACACGTAATGTGACATTTACAAGATTGCTTGTTCAAATAATAGTATTGTGAGCACAATTTTCAGATTATCCTATCAAGACAACTCATCTTGATAACAATGGTGAATTTACATCTTATGCTTTTAAAGACTATTGTTGTCAATTGGGATTAGTGTGGAGCATCCGGTTGCTTGCACATGTACACACAAAATGGTCTTGCAGAATCACTTATTAAACATCTTCAATTAATTGCTAGATCATTACTTATGAGAACAGAACTCCTTACTAATGCATGGGGACATGTCATTTTGCATGCTATAACATTGATACGTTTCGACCAACAACATATCACAAGGTCACTCCTATGCAATTTGCCTCAGGTTAGGAGCCAAACATTTCCCACTTAAAGATTTTTGGGTGCGCAGTTTACGTTCCAATTACTCCACCACAACGTACCAAAATGGGTCCTCAAGAAGAATAGGAATATATGATAGGTATGAATCTCTTTCCCTAATTAAATTAAATATCTAGAACCCCGGACAGGAGACATGCTTACGATAAGATTTGTCGATTGTCATTTTGATGAAAATAATTTTCCAGCATTACAAGGGAAAAAGAAACAGGTGGAGAAGCAAATGACATAGAATGCACAATTATTGCATCAGTTTGATCCTCGTACAGAGTAATGTAAACTTGAAATCTAAAGAATAATTCATATGCAAAACATTGCAAATCAATTACCAGATGCATTCATTGACTAAAAGAAAGTGACAAAGTTAAATATTCCAGCTGAAAATGCTCCAACTCATATTGAGATCCCTAAAGGAGAACCAAATGCGAATGAATCTAAAACACGTCTAAAGCGTGACAGACCAATCGGTTCCAAAGATAAAAATCCTCAAAAAAGGAAAGATGCAAATAGAGAAGATGGTCAAACTGAGGAAATAGATATTTTGAATGATAAGGAAGATATAACTGATAAAGAATCTCCTGAAGAGATTCAGGTAATTGAAAATAATAAAAATAATGAGATCAAAATTAGTTATGTCAATACTGGAAAAATATAGAACCAATGTGAAATTATTGTCGACAATGTTTTTGCATACAATATAGCCCTAGAAATTGTAAATGTAAATGAGGATCATGAAACGAAATCCGTCAAACAATATCAACGTAGAAAAGATTTTCCAAATTGGATAGATGTGATCCAAGCTGCATTAAACTCACTTGAAAAGTGAGAGGTGTTTTTGGACCTATAGTCTGAACACCTTATGGTGTAAAGCCAGTCGGATACAAATGGTTTTTGTACAAAAAAAATAAAGAAAAAATGAAATTGTGCGATACAAAGCTCAACTTGTGGCACAAGGTTTTATACAAATATCAGGAGTTGATTACGAGGAGACCTACTCTCCTGTGATGGATGCAACCACTTTTAGATATTTGATAAGTTTGGTTATTCATAAAAGGCTTGATATGCACCTAATGGATGTTGTTGCAACCTACTTATATGAATTATTTGATAGCGATATATACATGAAGATCCCCGAAGAATTTAAGATACCTGGAACACATAATTTAAGTGACTTGGGAATATACTCAATTAAATTAAAAAGGTTATTATATGAATTAAAATAATCTGGGTGCATGTGGTATTATTGCCTTAGTGAATATCTACTATAAAAGGGATACAAAAATAATAGTATTAGTTCATATGTTTTTAAAAAAAGATCAGGATCTGAGTTTGTCATCATTGTAGTATATTTTGATGATCTGAATATAATTGGAAGTCTTAGATGTCTTTCAGCGGCAACAAATTTCTTAAAAAAGAGTTTGAAATGAAAGATCTTGGAAAGACAAAATACTCGACCTAATATAGCATTTACAGTAAGTTTATTAGTAAGATTTAGTTATACTCCAACTAAAAGGCATTGGACTGGAATTAAACATATATTCATATATCTATAAGGGACGCTTGACATGGGATTATTTTATTCAAGTGAATCAAAATCTCCATTAATTGAACATGCAGATGCTAGATATTTATTAGATCCACATAAAGGTTAATCTTAAACTGACTACTTGTTTTCATTTGATGGTATTGACATATCTTGGCACTCAACAAAACAAACTGTAGGAGCTAATACATCAAATCATGTAACGTTATTTGCAATTCATGAAGACAGTCGTGAATGTGTATGTTTGAGGTTCATGACTCAACATATTCATGAATCATGTGGTTTATCACTCAGTGAAAGTGCCCCTACGGCTTTGTATGAAGATAATACGACATGCATAGCTCAACTAAAGGGTGGATACATCAAAGGAGATAGGACTAAGCATATCTCGCTAAAGTTCTTCTTTACTCATGATCTGCACAAAGATGGTGAAATTGATGTTCAACAAATTCGTTCAAGTGATAATCTAGCATATTTGTTCACTAAGGCATTATCAACCTCAATATTTGTGAAGTTAGTTCACAAAATTGAAATGCGTCGATTAAGAGACCTTCAATGATAATACAATGAAGGAGTGATATATGTTGTACTTTTTTTTCCTTTTTCTTGGTTTTGTCCCACTGATTTTCCTTGTAAAGGTTTTTAATGAGACAACTAATAATAAAGGTATTATTGAAATGATGTATTATTTTTCCTTCATTAGTTTTTTTTTTTCCCAAAGGTTATTACTAGTAAGGTTTTGAGACATCTAAAGGAGTGTTGTAAATATTGTATATGTCCTTTACACTCCCAAAATCTCCTCATAACCAATAAGATTATCATTATAATGTAATTGAATATGAATAATTATACTTTATAATTCAATCGTTTTCAGATACAAAGATATATACGACTTTTACTTCTCTCTTCTTTTTTATATATTGTTTTACAACAACAAATTTATTTTAACTTTTCCTCTTCATTCTTTATTTTGATTTTTAAAATTTTAAATTCTAATATCTCTATATTTATTTCTTTCTATTTTTCAATTTCTCTCATGTATTTTAAACATGTGATGAGAATAATCATTATTGTCAAACATTTTATTAATTTATTATAATCTTTTATTTTTATACTTTATATTTATTTTAATATTTGGCATAAATAATTTATTATTACTATAAATCATGGTATTTATGACTAGCGGTAATTCTAATCCATACTTAAAAGTGAAAAACACTTAAATGATTAACAAAATTAAAATGAAAAATTTATTTTTGATATTTTGAATGTTAATATAATATTGTAACTCTCTACAAAACTAAAGGCAAAATTCATAATTTGCACAATTTAAACTTTTTAAAATTTTAAAAACATGCATTATGAATATAATTTTTTACACTATATCAATTATTAAAACTTATTCTTAATATCTTTTCTAAAATAAATATTATAAGAATTAATAAATTTATAATGAAAGTACTCTCATGGAAATATTTTCCCTTTAAAAATATTCCTAAAAAATAATATTTTCTAGAAATCTTATTTCTTAACATGAAAATCAAATATAAGAAATCGACATTCTCATTACAGGACGAGGAAACAAAATGTTTCTCTCCTATCAAACATAGTCTTGTATTTCTAAATCTTCTTCCCATGTTAGCCTTTTAGGGAAAATAATATTTTGACTATATTATTCATGTTATCTACATACTTTAAGATTAACTCTTATGGTCTTTTAAAAGGTACAAAATTTGAATACTTGTGTTGAGACAATAAATGCAGTGGGGCTTGTACTAGTTGTCGTACTACTTGCCAAACTTCAAGTCAAGAGCCACTCACTCAGCACCCTTAAACACCGGACCTTACAAATGAGCATGAGCTTGGTGACCACTAAATTAACCCGGTTAGGTAGATGAATTTACACTATTACTCTTCGAAAACTCAATTTTATAAAATCAGTAATGTATTTGTGATATGAGCGTGGTGTTATAATTTATGTTTGTTTGTGGTTCAGGCTATTCTTAGGTTTATTTTCTTAATGTGTATTTTTATGTTCAGTACTTTTGGGTTTGGTACATTAATTATATGGAAAAATATTACATAATTAATATGAATACACAGTCACCTAATCACTCTATATTAAATTTATATTTTTATTTTAAAAAATTTAAAATTACCAAAATTTAAAAAAGTGAAAATATGAATTTGATACAAAATAATCAGTTGGTCGTGTATTCTCTGTTAGTTGACTGTATAACATTTCTGAATTATATAAAAGATGGGTGACCCTTTTTCTAGGATTAATTATGAAATTATTTTAGAAATTGTAAGTGAAAAGCCTAATTCAATTTAAAAAAACAAAAAATATACTAAAATTTAACATCGAACAAATTACAAACTAATTCTTTAAAGTTGAATTAAGTTTTTTATTCATATTCTTTAATATAGTACCAGAATCAATATTAAAAGACTATCCACTTATATATAATTTACGTATGAAACTATATATTAAAAAAAACTTAAATTTCATATTAAACAAAATGAATGAAAAATTATAATATAATAAAGTATAACTTTCGCCTTTTAGATTAATTTTATGAAATTGAGGTAAGAATTGATGTTAAATCATACCTTTCCCCTACCATTTTTGTAAACGTTAAAATATAATTCAACTTTATATCATCCGTATTTTTTTTAACCTGTATTTTTTGTATTTTTTTTTATCTCATCTTGTTTCGTTACACTAATTCATTATTTTTATTGAATATATTCACCACACTTTTTTTCTATGTCAAATAGTATATACAATATTGTATAAATATTATTTTATTTTACCACATATCTCTCCTCACACCGATAATATTCAATTTTACTATGGTAATAATTATAATAAATAATTAATTAATCAATCCATTTTAATTTCTTTTTCTTCATATTTTATATGTTTATGTATTTCTCTTTTTTTACATTTTTAACTAATTATCTAATTTTTTTATATTACAATTGACTATCAAATATTTTTCAGTAATATTATGGTCGAAATCAACTAAAAAAATTCCCATACAATAAAAATAAAATATATAGCAATTTTACATGCAATACAAATCCAGCAGTGCTCACATGCAACAGAAATGGAGGAAAACTACCACCCTTTTACTAGTAAATAAATGTAATAAGTTGAGCAAAGTCACTGGTAGGGGTTATAATATAAGAATTCTCAGGTGATGTAGTAAATTGAAAAGAGATAAGAATAAAAATGTGAAGTGGGTGGGGTAACGTGTGAGAGATTGAAAGGGATTGATAATTGTATGGGACCATGGTGCGCCGTTTGATTCATTGATTGGGGTGACAGCAACTTAGCTACCATGTACGGAATAGCAGCGCCAACTTGTCGTGTGTCGGTCGAGCAGCTCCAACTCCCTCTTAGACTCTTACAAACACTTCACTGTTTCATGGTTCAGATTAAGAATCAATGCTGTATTTCCAATATATATTTTTCATTATCAAATATACACAAAACAACAAAATGTACATTTCCTTTATATCATGCTAATCACATCTTTAAGATTTTCCTCGTTAACAAGAAATTAATTGAAAAGGAAGTACGATGAATTCAAATAGAACATAGTTGTTCAATTAATGAGAAAGAGAATTGAAAAAGAAAGTAAATGTAATAATTTGAGTAATTTTGTAAATTAAATCTATTTATACTTATTGAAGTCAAGGATAACTGGAAATGTGTGTGGTTTTTTTTTTGTATTTTCTTAATTTTCATGAATATTAATTATAAGAAAAAAATAAATATATGAATCTCATTGATTTTTTAAATGTGTTTTTTTTTACTTATTTCATTGAAAAAAAATCAATTTCTTCACTTTTTATTGCATTTATTATTTTTATAGAATATTTTTTCTTTAAACGAATGAAACCAAATGACACTCTGTTAAAGAATTGGAAAAGAGAAACATTTTTAGTGAGATACATAGAATTTTATTGCTTAATATTTTTTTTCTCTCAAATATTAAATAACTATAGATTTTAGTTTTTTAACTAATATCCTTCTAAACTAGTATTATGATATGAGAAAATTTCCTCATAAAAATTTGAGAATATAAACATGATTTATTATTTTGTTTTAGGATATTTAAATCTCAAATATTGGTCATAGATTAAATTTGTTAAATTATCAATGAACGTAGCTTATAAATTATTAACACACTCATATATTTGTGTTAATTTAAAATAAAAATTGTAACTAATAAAAATAAATCTAATTGATCATTATTAATGGCTATGATCTATTCGGACTTTCATAGAAGAAAAAAAGCAATGAACTAAAATATCAAATACATATGTAGGTCGCAATATTTGCTCTATCAAAATTATTTGTGAATTTTAAGAACTTTCTTTATGTGCCCAAAAAAATTCAATATTTTGAGCACAGCATAAATTTATAATAAAAGACGAGACATGAAAAATAAACAATTGTTTTTATAAAAATATTTGCGAATATACCTTGATAATTGAATCTCTAATGCCCCAAGAGAAAGAAATGGGAGATGGTGAGATTGAGAAGTAATCGAGTAAAAAAATAATATATCATATTACCATAATTAAAAGGAAGAAGGCAAAGACAAGAAGAAAAAAATAACATAAGAAAGGAAAATAAAAAAAGAAGACAAGTGGTAGTTAGATTCAATAACAATCTTTCTTCCCTTGTCCTTTCAGGAGGATTGTTACACGATAGTCTTTACTGATACAATAAATGAAAAAAAAAAAGTATGAGTAAAATTATGAAAGAGAATAAAGGTAGGAAAATAAAAAGAGAGAGTAACTAAAGAAGTAAAAAAAAAATAATTGAAGAAACTGATACTCTAGATATAAATAGAGAAATAATATTAATAATAATAAAATAAATATGATTTGAAATAGATGGAAGAAGCTTAAAAATATAAAAACAATTATTGATGAAATTTAATTTTTAATATACAATTGAAATTTAAATTTCATGTCAGGTTGAATATCAAAACAAACAGAAGAAAGAAGAAAGTTAATATGTCTAAAAATTCAAATTCAACCAACATTATAAGTTAATTAATGAATAAATTATTTTTATTTTTAATATTAAATCAATATAAATAAAAATTATTTAAATATTCTCAGAATAACTTTTAAAGTTAAGGTGACACTTGCAAAACTTTCTAATTTATGGAAAAAAATATCATATACAAAAACACAAACACGTGTGTGAAGCATTATTAGCCATAAGCTGTGTTAAATTTTTCTGAATTGGGCTACTGCTTATCTCAGCCCATATAAGTTAGACATGCTTTCCGTTTTAATTCTAGTTTGGGCCACTTCTTATCTCAGCCTTTATTTTAAATTTTCTACTCCTTCTGTTAAATTAAGATTGTAAAGTTAGTATGAGTTCTTTCGTAGGATTTGTGTTCTCAATCATTTGAATACAAGACTTTGCTTAAATATTTGAATAAAATTTCATGCAGACCAAGGTAATGCTAGTAGTTAATGAGTGTAAACATATGTTATATATTTCTATTCAATTACTTTTGCATCAATGGGAGTTAAGTCCGTGACTAATTTTTTATAACATGATAAATCAAGATTTGAATGTACATTCATTTAATGTGGTTTATACAGAATTATTGAAAGATATTTGTGGAGAAAATTTCTTTTTTTTTTTTTTAAGTTTAGGAAAGAAAAATTCATTTTTTTAATAATATGTGTTTCAAGGAAAATAAACCTAGGACATGTTTCCTAGTTCCTATGTTGTCCAAAACCTATGACAGCAAAAATTTTGATCCTTGTGAGTTTAGGTTTACCAGTGCGGAGAGAAAGAGAAGAAGAGAGATGATGACTGCAATATCAACGGAACGTGTTTGTTTAGGGTTGACTATGTCATTTTCTGGAGACCAAAAAAATTCATTTTTGAAGCTGAATAACCCTCTTTTTTCATCTACTCTTCCCTCAAATTTCAAGCCCTTCACTTCCTCACCGAAAGGTAAAGTAATGTAAATCCATAACACTTAACAGTAAATTGAATTGGTGGTGATGATTGATTATGTATATAGGTTACTCGTCAATGAACATGTTTTGTCGCCCAACAAGTGTTCCTGTTGTTTGTATGGCACAAAGAAAAGCTTCTGGCTCTAGTAAGAAAAAAGTACCTTCTCCCTCCCTCATTTCTACAAATTTTGTTATGCGTGGATCAATCATTTGCCCTTTTATTTATGCATTTGTTTTTTCCTTCTATAAGTTCTTCTTGGAGGAAAAACACTAAAACAGTTCATGAATAATGAAACTACCAAGATTAGTTTTACATCAAAGACGTGGAATTTCAGATGATACTACTCTGCCACACCATATATCTTTACTACAAACACATTTGACAGAAGACAAAATCAATTTTAATACTTCACAGTGTGAACACATTGTTTCTTCACTAACTGTTTGCTTGTTCATCTGCATAACGAAGTAAGATTGTTGTTGTTGTTGTTGTTGTTGTTGTTGTTGTCATAGAATAAGATCATCAGACTTGTCTCAACGGCTGGGACTGGATTCTTTTATGCCGTGAAGAAAAGCAAGAAGTTGGACAAGATTGAGCTGAAAAAATATGATCCAAAGGTAAAGTGTCATGTTGTGTTCAGAGAATCCAAATAAAATAACCTCTTTTGTTGAATTAGGTTTTGACTATCTGCTGTTCCATTTGTAATATCATCACTGTTTCATTGATTTTATTTCCGAACAAGAGTTGTGACAAAAAACTAAAAGCAAACTTCAATTATATGTTTATGTTTTTACCCTCCTGACTAGAGAGATCTTACAAAAAGTTCCATGGTATATATGTTGGAGGTTACAATTTGTTACAAAGTTCATTTTCCAATTCTGATTCTGATAATCTATAACTTATGAAGCATGTAAGTGTCTCAATGTTGGAGACATTTCTGATATTGATACCTGTCTAACATGCGTCAATTCAAACATTTGAATATACGGAAATATATGAATATTAATTGTCAATTTAGATCTTTTACTATGTTACTGATTTCATTTCATTTGAGCTTCTCAATGTATCCATCTCTATGTATCTGTGTCATGTCAGGTATCTGAGTTAGAGTTTGTGCTTTATAGTTTATAACTATCCAAATTTGCAAGAGTCTAGATTAAACACATTATATAAAGTTCCGACAAAACTCAAGCTGTCAAGGTGAATTACAAAGTTGAAGGGAACATTGTCAAACTCTTTTCCAATTGGACTAAGATTCCAAGACCTCAAAGATTAGTTGTCTCCCCTTAGATTCCAACTTGTTTTCATGCTCTTACCTTCAACTGAATATTCATGGAATTTACAAGTTTCTCCATCATGAGCTGTGGCAACATTCACTTTTTCAAAGTGATCATCATGAACCATGATGGTATATAAAACCTGTCTGGTCCCCCTCCATTACTTTCCATTTCTTCACATGTTTGTCTTCATCTCTTCTGTCTCATTTAATGTACAGGCTCAAGACCAAGTTGTGAACATCATCATTGATGCTGCAATCTGCATCCATTTCTCTCCAAAGCCCGAAAATTGCTCTGGCTCCTTCGAGAACTTGAGCAAGTGACACTAATTAGCAAATTAGTTCATACTTCTTACACACCTTGTACATTTGCCTTATCTTGCACATGTACCTAATAAGCAAATTGTAAGTAGCTACACTGGGTTGACAACCTTATCATTCATTCATGCCATGGTAAATTTTCAAATCCTTAGGGAACCTCTTCCTGAAACAAAAAGCATCACTGATGTGGTTTCATGTCACAATATTTGTTTGCATCCAACATGTCAGGGAACAACATGTGAGCTCACATCTACCATGTTTAAGGTTGCACCTCCCAACTACCGCATTAGAGGTGGCGTACATTAACTCAAACCTCACATAGCTGTTTATCCTAATGTCCATGGTGTGTTATTGGTCCTTTCCCTTTTAAATAGGTGATAAAGAAAAAAAATATATATGATTATGATATTGGTATATTTGTGGTTGTAATCTTAAGGTCATGATACAACCATAACTGTTTTGGGTTGAAAATATTAAATTGTTCTAAAATATAAATTGATCACTTTAGGTGGGCAATTTCGTGTGTGATTTGTTTCATGTGTGAAAATTGATTTTAAAGAACTTCTATATTTGATTTTTTGTTGAACAAGAATCTATAATTGATTGAGTTGAAGTAATTTTGGATTGTTTTTGCATTGCATAAAAAGTTTTATATTAAATTTTACCAAAAAATTTAGTTTTTTTTTTTTTTTGATAATAAACACATTTGAAGATAAACTACATTACTATAAATTTAATTTTAACTAACATCAATTTTGCACAGTCGTTTTCATTTAAAATCCTATAACCACAATGGGACTCGCACATCATATGTGACTCGCTATTCTCGTTTACACAATAAATCCCCATCCATAAATTCAAATACAAATCCATATTGATAAGAAAAAGAAAATTGAAACTGACCCATTTGAGTCAATTTGCTTCCAAATATACATTCAATGCTATGACAGTACTTTTTTCTTTTGCAAAGTTGCGTGGAAAATATAGTGACCCAATCTAAGATGAATTAATGTTTCTAATTTGAATTAATTTTGTTTGTGTTTGATGCTCTACAAAATTGATTCTGATCTACAATTGATTTTAGATAAATTTTGTCTTGTTTAGAATTAGTTATGAACGTAAAATTGATTCTAAGTTAAAGCAATTTAGTTTGTATTGATTTATAAATTTAATTTTATGATAAAACATTCAAAAATAAATCTGTTAATTTTAAAATCAATTTCGTAAAATCAAATCAATTTCACCAATGATCATTCCACTTATATTGTTTAAGTGGATTGATTATATACGGATTATTAAAATTCCACTATAAATAGAACTTCACTTCGCCCCAACATGTAGGCTAAAATAGACAAAGCATATTGCAGAGACATAATAGGCGTGTATTTGGAGGCACTTTTCTAGAGAAGGGTAATTTTACCTTAAAATTACGAAAATAGGGCATTGTTCAATAAAAAATTTACCATTATAATGAAAGTAGAAAATGTTTTACGATTTATGCTTTTCAAAATCACATGCACTGTGCGATTTATCAGCCCAACAACTATAAGCCGTAATTTAAGTTAAAAAAACGTTACAACCCTAATATTTTGGTATGAAAATTTATCCCCTTAAAATTGTTCAGACTTTGCGATTTTATTATCAAATATTTCTTACCCGAAGAGTGTTTGTATGTGCAATTTATATTAAGAAAATTTCTTTACGATATTTTTATGTATGTCTAAAAATTGTTGTTGATTAAAAAATATATAATTACTTATAATTAAGTGTTTTATTTAAATATTTATTATTTAATAAAATTATAAGTTGTAATATTTAAAGTCAACATATTTATATAATAATTTAATTTTTGAAATAAAAATATTAAATGATGAAAAAATATAGTAAAGAAACAACATTAATAATAGAAATATAAATACATAATTCTTTTTTAAAAAAAAAAAATCAATTATAGGATGATGTCACACAATAAAGTCTTATAATTTAGATCGTCGTATTTCTTTTCGTGTTATTTGACTAATTAGGTCCCTTTGTCTTGAGACGACAATGTTCATAATAATTACTATCGTCACCTTTATCACGTTCTTCATCACGTATATCATAATCATTATATTTTCCAACATGTATATCATTATCAAAATGTTTTGTATTACTCATCTAAATAGACATGCGAGGATAATAGTATTCAGTTGGTATTGGTGCATTGTATGCTGGGCATTAGTGGTGATATTGAACAATTATGATTGTCCTCTAAAGAAGATATTTAAAGTTGAAACAACATGATGAAAAGAATGTTGAGACTTATATGAAGATAATCTTAGTTGTTAAACACTCTGTTAACCCGATCAAGTATATGTCTATAATACTTCATTGAATGATGAATAGATTGCGATTGTAATTGATGATGGGGGATATATCTTTGAAATTGTTGTCGTGATAAACTAAGTTCATGTTGGTACAATGGGTTGAGGTTTTGATAAACTAAGCATATTCTCAATTTATAGTCATAATGAATATAGTATAGTACTTGCATAAATAGTGTCCCTTCACTTCACCTGGAATATATCATCATTTTCTAGGTATATACCATATTGTGTATTTTGAATTCTCTTGCAAAATACTTAGATCACTGTGATCTAGAACAATACGACCATTCCAATTATTCAATTGACAGATCCATCTTCAATGAAAATGAGGCTAAAATACACCCGATTTGCCCCTCATATCAATGTTATGTACATTATCTAAATTTGGTGGGTTTTATGGAATATGTTGTCTCAACCAAAACTGTTTCGTTGTACATTATCTAAATTTGGTGGGTTTTATGGAATATGTTGTCTCAACCAAAACTGTTTCGTGGTCCTATCA